>JAUYWH010000008.1:1589034-1633437 GCA_034779795.1 Ctenopoma multispine
CCCCCCCCCCCCCCCCCCCCCCCCCCCCCCCACCCCCATCGCCACACTAACCCCTGCCTCTCAGTCAGCCTGCCTGGTTTGCCCAGCACACCTTTTACAGGGCACCAGCAAACAGAAGCATACAGCGCCACCCACCTCTCCTCCCCTCAGCATCATAATCCCCAGCATGACAGCTAGGGGCTGGGATATACAAGCTTAATCCCACTTGTACTAAAATACCTCCTGAGGTAGGGAGAGACGGCGAAGGAGGACGGGCAGGACACTTGGCTAGACGAACCCCGAGCTAACAAATCTGTTCCGTTACTCTAGCGCTATGGTAGGCGAGAAAACTGGAGCTTTTTTTTTTATTTGTAACCGGAGGGTCTCTGGTTTGATCCTGTTCTGGCTCTGAGATTCTGGGTCAGGAAATTGAATAAGAAATAGATTTCCTCCTTTAACAACTAACTGTGCAGTGCCCTTGAGCAAGAAGCTCCTGTAGCAGCTCAGAAAGAATGTGAATAGAAAAGCGTGGCGTTAATCACATCTGATTTAGTTTTGCCTTACATCATTAGTAATGATTTAAATTCTTACACTCTGTCCACAGCACAGAGGCATTTAATTTCCCTCAAGATACCACATACCATAAAGATTTTAATCTTTTATCAAATGTAAGATGTTCAATAAAGTAAAAACTTTAACCTTTGCAATTTCAGGATGTGGAATTTGATTATCAGTGATCTAACAAACTCACAGTCAAGGATGAAATTAATATAAAAACTGCTGCTGTTAAGAAATGCAAAATCACATAAGCTCTAACATTTGCAGGGAGATGACTGACAACGCAAAACAAATACAATTATGCATATTCATGTATTAGAAAATTCCCATTATGAAGTTTAATCGTTTATACCAGATTTGTTTATGGATAACATGAAATTGTTGCCGTAATAGTGTCAAACTGCAGCGTCATTTGCCTTAATAGACTCTTAATGTTGAATGTCTCCTGTGAGTGAAGTAATAGACCCATATAGGAATGCCTTTTCACCAGTAAACATTAAGGACCTTCAACGTGATACCATCATTTTGTAATCTCACATCATGAGAGTAGTGGAAATATAAGCACTCTTATTAATAATTTGTGTTTGCAGCTGCAGATAAAACAGTTTCATTTGCAGTTGGCTTAGACCTTTAGAAGAAGGTGAACAGTCGCTGTTTTCTTTTTTGGTCTTTATTCAAATATTAGGAAAATGGGAGGGGAGTTGGAGTGAGGAGGATTCAGGGGAAAAAAGCAACTACTAACTAATTTACTGGTCAGATGCATCTAAAAGGTCACCCGAGCACTTCCATCCACAGCTGCTAACAAATAGGATGCGACAATCCGAAAGTTGAAAAGGGAAAACTTTCAAAGGCTTCCAGGACAAGAGCGAGGGAAAGTGAAACTAGGCCATGAGTTTAATTCACTCTTTACCCTCGCATCCATGAAACACACCCTTGTTGAAAGTGCTCTTCTAAGTGAAAATAGGTTGGCGTTCTCTTCCCAGTTTTCGTTCTCTTCAAGCAGAAGAGGCCTCGAGCTTCCTCACACAGGCCTCTGGAAAAGCTCCTAGTCAATTATTTACCTAACAGGTCCTTGTTTTTTTATTTTCTCTGTGGTTCCCGTCCTCTGTGTTAAATCTGCAGGATGACAGGCAGGGCCCAATTAACCCTCCCGTCTGCTATTAGGAGCATCGGTGTTAAGTAGAGTTGGAGTGGGTAGATGTAAATTTGCTTGTAATTTGCGAAAGACACGGATTAATGCTCAGCGGAGCGCAGTGCGGAGCCGGGGTGAGGACACATTTAAAATTCATATTTAGAGAAGAAGTGAAGAGGTTCTGTAGTTATCTCGCCAATCACCTAGCAACCAGAAGCTGACGGAAAACAAATTATGGCTAAAATATTACAAATGGGCAGTGAACTCAGATGTGGATGTAGATTTGGTAAAACAAACACAAATAAAAGAGTCGGCACAGTCTAACCCGAAGAAAGTTTTAGATCACTCCACGGCAACTCGTGTCCAAATGTCAGGCAACGACTGACATGAATGAATGAATGAATAATTAAATGTGGATCATCTTGATTTGATTTGAACTACTAAGGTCCAGACTCCTCATCTAAGAGATTTTGAGACAAGCCACCAACCAGACTCTGTATTATTTTCTGGGTATTTAAAAACAATCTCTAGTCTTTTCCCCTGATTTTACACTTTACAACACAAACAACACGATGAAACAAATTAGTCGATCAAAGTTTCCTCTTCAGCTTAGTTAGTTTTGGACATGATCAGTCTGGAGGTTCGGATCGTTCTGATTCCTTCAGCAAAACCCCCCAAACTTTCCTAGTGTTGTATACTCCAAGTTTACACACCTCCCCCGCCCTCCTCAAACTAACCCCATCACCTCTCCATCCATCTCTCCCTTCACCCTCTGCTTGGCCCGTGTGCAGTGGTGCAGTGCTGGTTAGCTGCTGTCTTCACCTGCACAGCTCTGTCTGTACTCTCTGCTTTCCCTGATGTCCTCTTTAAATTCCGATGGGTGAATTTTAAATCTCACAGACTTGGAGGAGTCTGGGCTTTATTTCGCTGTTAGCTGCACAGACAGACGTCTTTCTCTTGTTAGTTTGAACTCACTTTCTCTTCCTGCTTGATCCATTTAAGCAGTAAAATATGGTAGAAGCAGGCCAGTGCTTCATGTTACAGGATGTTATCATTTCAAAATCATTCCAGAGATTTTGTCTTGTCTTGAGTAACTTGGCTCCAGTTTTAGAGACAAATCTATTCCAATTATTGCTATGTAACCTTGTGTCAGAGCAAAGTGTAAAAAGAAATGTATCCACTGGCAAGAATATAATTTAGCTTTTAAGGAGAATAAAGTTTTTCAACACTTAATGAGTAATACGTGAATAATCACCTGGGTGTAGATGAGATTTTCTTTCTTATACTTAGAACTTAATCAGAAATTAGAAATGTTTAAAATAACGTTTCACCCGATGGAACAGCATCTTCTTCCTTTCTCCTTTCTTCATCTTATCTTTATTCCATCCAAAAACCACGAGATACAAAACATTGCAGAAGGGAGCAAAAAGAAGCAGGGATCAGAGGCAGGAAGGTGTCCTCGTCCTCCTCTTCGTTAAACTGGGTCCCAGGCAGTTTGAGTACAGTACGGTGCAGCACTGGCCCATATTCTATATATAGAAGTCCTTCTTTCAGATTGAGTTGGAACAGGGTGAAATGGATCGGGTGGCTGGACAACACAAGGTCCTTGCCCTTGATTTTTCAGGAGCTGTGGGCTGTTTGGTTGTCTGTTTTCTTAGGTCAGCTCAGGTGAGGAGGGAAGATACAGGTAGTAGTGTGTTTGAGGAACCATCAGGTCTTATTGCAGAACAAGATGTTTGAGATGTAAGTGTAAAGAAGATGATGGCCACCTCACACACTGCAGGATGGGGGATGGGGGGTGGGGGTAGCTGGAATGTGAAACGCACGCTATGAAACGTCACCAATAACCTGCTGCTGCGAGAAGACTTAACCTGGCATGAGACGTGAAAGGCAACACAGCTTTTTGGCCTTTTCACCACGTCACCACGCATGTTAAAACTGTGTGTGTGTGTGGGTGTGTGTGTGTCTGTGTGTGTCTGTGTGTGTGTGTGCGTGTGTGTGTGTGTGTGAGGGAAGAGATAGTCAAGAAAATGTTAAAATATTTTATCGATTTAAATGCACATATACACAACAGGTATAGTTGATATTATTTCCACTCGATTATGCAGCAGATTAGATTAATTTAGTAAAAGTGTTTTAAATCATTTAAAATGAAACAATTCATAATAATTACACCACTAAATGTTTGAACCGTTAATGTTAAAGTCTGCCGTGCAACCCTGAAAGATGTTTGTGTTGACTTAGATTTGAAGATTAATGCTATTCTTCATGTCTTTGGCCTAATTAGAAACATATTTCTCAAAATGTTGAACTATTCCTTTATTTCCTTTTTTAAAAAGAAAAACAACACTAACTATATTTATCACTTTTGTAGTTTTTTTTCATTCATTCACTATTACTATCAAATACTGCAGTATATAATAAGTATTTACTTTATCACTTTAGTTTCAGAAAGACTCTTCATGCTGTGATTGGTTGTTTTGGTGCGACTGTGTGTGTTTCACCTGCAGGCTTGTGTGAACTGCTGCTGATCATTACTGTAAATATCTTATGTGCGTGTTCATGGAGGTAACATCACCACAGTCTAAGCCCCCCACCCTCCTCCTGTCTCCCCACCAGTCTACAGTCCCACAGCCCACCTTCTCCATGCCAGTCACCGTGCCGGTGTCCAATCAGAACGCGGCGGCAGCGGCAGCCCTCCAGTTCAGTAACAACCCCGGCGGCGCCCTGGTCACCACCACCTCCTTTGTCACCTCCACCCTCACAGACCCCCGCCTCCTGTCGCCACAGCAACCAGCTCTGCAGAGGAACACCGTGTCGCCAGGGTTACCACAGCGACCAGCCAGCGCAGGTAAGACACACAGCTGGACTGCGTTGGTGAGAACTGTTTCTGTGCGACGCAGCGTGGTGGTGGTTGTGTGAATCAATGGTCTGTGGCATTTTCATGTCAGTAAACTCCGCACTGCTGATTGATCCAAACGCTTTATGTAAGGTTTCAAAGACCTGAATAAAGTCATTTTCCTACTGTCAGTTCAGTTTTGTCTTTTGATGTAACTGGTTTAAATTACAAATACACAGAATCTGGTTATAATTGTCAGTTACATTTATTCTGTGTAAGTGATACAGAGCTTACAAAAATCAAGTTGATTGCCCGGAATAATAATGATAATAATTTTAACTTTACGACTTTAACATTTAATTGTGCAGAGCACATTTTATTGAGACATAAATCCTCATATCTCCATATCTAACACATGACTTATGTGTATTTTAACTGTTGCATGAAACTATCAGTGTTGGAAACGCCTTTTTAAAAAGATTAAATTAGCCACGTGACCTCTACAAACTCTGCTGTAATGTGGATCACATCTGTGGTCTGTGACTCACAGCCCTGTTTAAACTCGTGACAGTTTTCCTGTGTTTGCTCCACTTTTTGTACATTTCGTCAGGACACGTTGAAGATCTGCATGTTTCTTCTGCAGACCAGTCTTTCTTTCACATCAATGTACAGAGTGCTAAATGCTTCTTATGGCTTATTCAAGCTACCTTTTATAGACACGGTTGTCATAGTGATTAAGTTTTTTTGAAGACATTTTCTATGAGGCGTTACAGGTGTTATTTTTCTGCCCAGTATGTTGAAGCGCAGGTTGTGTAACTGTGTGTTGTAGAGAATTTTCTGAGTTGACAAGCAGCAAACTGACCATGGAAGTAAGTCTGAGTCTGTCTATTGATGCTCTGTTTTTTTTTTTAACCTGTCAGTCTGGGTAAGTCCTGTTTGCTCAGATAAGTGCATGTTGCCGTCTAATGACAGAATCCATCATCTCTTTGACTGAGGCTGGTACACTCCTGCGTGCGCCCACTGCCTCTGTGTGGCAAACCAATCCTTCACTCTCTGACTAAAAGGATTTGTGCCCCATTTCTGCGTCTCAGACAAGGTTACTTATCAAGCTTTGTTCCGACCAGTGTAATCTCATTGTAAGTCAGAATTAGGTGATGTAACGTGCAACAAATGCATTACAGCATCTTTCATAACATGCCGTTCTCCGAAGCAAGAGGGTTTCACATAGCAGTAATGGACGTCCCCTCGCTCCACTCATAACCTTAGCAGTGCTAATACTCTGCTATGCATCCCACATTACCAGAGATGTATTGGGTTCATCATGTTTGCTTATTGGGATATTTCCATGCGTCTGTCCAGCGAGATATTTCTCAGTTACCTCTAATGGCCCCGAGTTTCTGCCTCTCTGAAAAGCCAAAAACTCAATCTGTAGCACGAGAAGGGAAAATCAGCATCAGTACAGAAATATGCTGTCTGCCATTTAGGGAGAAAGAGAGAATAATGTTTGCTAAACAAAATACAGTTTTGCACCGTGCTGTTCAGAGACATTCATCTACATAAACACACTAAAGCAGTAGTGTGATTATTAGACATTCGGCTTTGACAGTTTTGGGCCATTGTAATAATTACATATTATTACATTATAAAACCAACAGTTGCAGATTTAAATGTTTGGCAGACACACAGCAACACGAGCATTTATTTTTGTGGCCACAACAAATGCTAAACCAATATTTGTTCTCCTCTTAGCTTTTTTTTTTTTTTGGAGTAATATAGTAAGACTCAATCAAATCAATCAACCAAAACACTAAAATTAGTCTTTTTATAAAAAACAAACCTGGCAATGATGTTAAATACGGTTTAGTAAAAATGAACATTTGCCTTACAAATGACTGCAGGTACACACATCAGCTAGTTTTAAGTATAAGAACCATTCACAGTCCCCAAAATGAACTATTTAACTGCTTCTGTGACTGATATTAACCATTTGGCTCTGAATTCCACACATGCATCAACTGAGTGACAGTAGAGAGGTGATGTGAGGTAGAGCTTGTGGCTGTAGTGATGCACATCGAGTGAATGAAGCCGTTGGTGATTCACCTTCATCCTGCTTAGTTACAAAATCATTTAAAAATTAGTGAGCGGCGTTCTTTTAGCACATGCACAACGCTCGGCACTGAGATGCGTGTGTTGCAAACCATACACGGCCCAATTTATTTCAGTTTGATTGATTGAAAACATTTTTTGGTTAATCTAATTTGAATCAAGTCCGATGCTTTTTCCTTTATCATTGAGAAGTGCTGCAGCCGGCACTTGGAAATTAACTGGAAATGTAGAATTGAACCAGTTATGGTCCTTCACACAGTGAAGTGAGCGTCGATAGCAGCAGCACCGTTTTAATCACATACTTGATTCAATGATTTCTTTTTAAATGCCATCTGAAGTGTGTCATGTATTCAGCTGAACTTTCATCATCGCGCTGTTATGTTTAATGATCGAGGTTTCTCTTCATGTCCTAGGTGCTCTGTTAGGAGGAGATCTGGGGAACTCAAATGGAGCGTGTCCGAGTCCAGTCCGTAAGTAAATATTTTCCTTTCCCATGCTTTGCATTTTAAAGAAGAAATCAGTTTGTGGTGACAGCTACTGCTTCCTGTGCTTTCTCTGGACTTTTCAGACGAAATTATTTTCAATTCTGACTTGGACACAAAGCGATGCAGAATATTTTGTGCAGCAACAAGCTCAGTCATGTGTCCACAACACGGACACGGACTAACGCACACACGAGCATGAAAACACCTGTTGAGCGGCGACAGCTGAGGGTCACAGTACAAGCTGCTTGTAAACAGTCCAAAGAACAGAACTGGTTTCGGGTTGTGAGAGAGAAACGGGAGGAGTGAGCTGGAAAGAGGGAACAGAAAGTGAGAGAATACGGTCAGCTGCTTTTCTGATGCCGGTGTTTCCAGAATTGTGAAATGGAAACTTTCAAATTCTGTGCAGCACTATTGGAGGTGGTGGTCGGCTCCAGCTCTTATGTAACAGATGCACCTAACATTTCATTTCAGGGCCTGGTGTAGTTTCTGGTGAAGTTGCCATTGTTAATCAAAGAAAGAAATCAAATTTTCCACTCATTTAATTAAATTGATTATGAGTGAAATTTCTGTTTGACCTAAGTGCTTTTGCTTTAAAATCTCTATCTCAAGAGATTAGTTCCACAGGTTTCCTCTAGAACACACACACACTTTTATACCAACGTGTGAACACGTTTTACCACCAAACCACAAAAAAAAAAAGTGCCACCTGTCAAGATTTGTTTCTGCTGAAGCTTTTGAGGTCTTTAAATGTCGCTGGTTCACACACTCGGAGGGACAAACTGAATTCCATTCACTCGATTGTCAGAATCTCACTGCATGCAAGGGGAGTAAGTGATAAAATGTTTGTGATTTGAGTGGAGTGCCCCTTTAATGCCTTTTCTCATAGTAAGTGATAAGGTCTTCAATGTTTTCCTGAGTCGACTCAACGACCTGAGCCGCTTCCATTTGTGGCCAATGTAGCTGCGACAGTATTTATCTCTGTAGGACGAAACAACAATGATACCAAAGTGAAAAATCCTCCCCCGTCGCTCTATCTGCTGCACCCCTTCCCTCCCCTTTCACCCCGTCTCTATCAGCTGTTCCCCCTCGTC
The DNA here is from genome assembly GCA_034779795.1 of Ctenopoma multispine. Taxonomy (NCBI): domain Eukaryota; kingdom Metazoa; phylum Chordata; class Actinopteri; order Anabantiformes; family Anabantidae; genus Ctenopoma; species Ctenopoma multispine. The sequence goes on from JAUYWH010000008.1 coordinate 1,597,225, forward strand.
TCCTCTCTGGAATAATCTACAGCCCCACCCGGCTCGCCACTTCCAACTCCCCCTCCCCCAGTCCAACTGTCCCTCGTCTTGGCACAGGACTCTCCTCAGAGGTGACTTTGACACTGGCCAGAGCGCTCCCCTTCAATCCCATTAGCCAGGACAGATACTGGCAGCCAGCCTGTAGTAATAGATATGGTAGGAAGGTGGTTTTTTTTTACTCTGTATATTCACTTAATAAACATATTGTCTCTGAGTAAGGAGAGCCAAAAAAAAAAGAGGAGAGAAATCAATACATTTATATTAACTTCCCTGTTCTGTATCAGAGCAGTGACCCAGAGCCAAGATACAGTATTGATATTAGTATTTCAAAGCTGTTAATGAAAGAACGTCTAAGTTCCATGAACTGTGTCGTTTAGAACAACGTGCGGCCGTGTTAAACGGTAACCGAGTGGCGATGTCGCGTGGCCGTTAGTCATAAGGAGAAATAAGAAGATCGAATCATTTGCTTTGTGGAAGTTTGTGTTACAAGCTCACTGTTAAGTATAAATAGAAACCTTAAAGCGATTTACTTGTTTTGTGGGAGTTCTCTGTCCGTTTTCCAGCTTTTGTGAAGCCGTTAACAATCTGTGAGAAGCATGGTCGGAAAACCACACGTTGGTCATGTCTTTTATATTGTGTGGTTTTCTTTAATGATCGTTTGGCAGCGGTTTTACTTGTAATTGCTGTAATTGATTTGGCTTGAAACTGTGCCACTGTTTCCTCTTGAGAATCCTAGCTCCATAACCATGTTAGTCGTCGTTACCTCACGCGTCGCTCCAGTGATTTGACATGTGACATTTTTATTCTTCAGAGTTTAAAAAAGGAATAAATAATTGTAGCTGAAGTTCTGAACGACTGATCTGTTTCACAGTCAGATGTGGTGATCCCTGCTCGGTTTGGATCTCGCTCACCAAACTTAATCACATTTGTAGGGGCTGAAAGAGGCATTAATCTGATTGGCTTTCAGGAGGAGAATAAGTTTGCCAGTTAACATGTTATGTTAGGATGTTCAGGATGCGACTTCATTCATTTTTAAAGGGACGTTTGCAGTTTTGACACTTGAAGCGTGATGAAGATGCATCTCTGGGACTTTCTGTCTCGTCGTGCAGCAGGACGGACTCTTCTCAGGCTGTGAGTGGCTGCGTGCAGGATGCTGTTGACCTTACAGTACATGTGCGTCTGTGCTTCAGTCCAGTTGAACGTTACGATCAGGATCTGTTCATCTCACCGTAACAGGGTCGCGTCTCCTTCGAGGGAGAAACATGATTCCTTATTGTGCCCGAATGCAGCTCAGGTGACCTGATCCACCTGGCTGCTCCCCTTCCTCCTCTTTCTTTTCCCCTTCCCACTCCTCCTTTCTTTTTTCTTTTCTGGCAGCGTCTCTTCTTTGTTTCCTCCCTCCCCCTGCTCTCCTCACCCCATTTCTCGCTGTTTCCTGTAGTTGTCTGTACTATTTCTCCTTTACTCTTCTTCTTCTCCTCCTCCTCCTCCTCCTCCTCACTGCTTCCTCCTCTCTCCCATGTCTTCTACTTTCACTCCTCAGACTTTTCTCACATCTTTCGTGTCCCTCTGCTGCCCCCCTCTTTTTCACTCTCCTCCACCTCCTCTCTTGGATATGTCATTCTCAGCTGTTGTCCAGGGACTCGGGGCTCCGGGAATGTCACCATTGACGTCACCCGGAATTCCACACATTCCCACGCCCAGTCTCGCGTAATGGGAGACATCGCTCACACACACACACACACACACACAGTGAAGGAACTCGCACTCACACAGTCGTACACAGACAGCAGCACATGTAAAGTATTAAGAAAAGGACATACAAACAGTCATCATATATAAATAAAGACACATGAACATGTTTTTGTGAGTCACTCACTCAGAAGACGAGTGTATTCATGTTCTCACACACACACACACACTGTATGTGCTGTGCAGCCGTCTCTCCATTCAGCACGATACAGGTTCAACTTGAAGAGACTTGAGACTTTAAATCTCTATAAGCAAAAAGGAGACGTGGAGAATTTTCTCAGTTATGACATTTTTTCTGACTCAGCTCAGCTTAATAAAAAAACTAAACACGTTTTTCATTGCTTACTATTGGTGTCTGTCAACACAGAAAGTTCTTGTTTGTTTTATGATCTCCCTCACTCTCTCTCTCTCTCTCTGTCTCTCCCTGTCTCTCTCTCTCGCTCTCTCTCTCTAACACTGGACACTGTTACAGGACACACGATGAGATGAAGTCAACATTTCTCTCACCTCGGTCGTACGTACGTGGAAGACATTTCTTTTCTTTTGACGCTGCATCTAGTCACATTTTTGTTGCACCCCTAAATCTGCTGACTTCTCTAAAAACAGGAATTCATCTGGGGTCTGGCTAAACATGGAGCAGCTCACAAAAATGCGTGGAAAACCTACGTGTGTCGATTGCAATACAAATCATTACTCGGTGTAAACGCGCGGACGCCAGAACTCCAGGCTGTTTCTGGAAGGCGACTTGCTGTTGGCTTCAGGGCACCTGAACAACATGTCACACACAAACTCACTCACTTTCATGCTCTGCGTGTGTGTAACTCATAACTCGGGGTTACCACAAAGCCGCCCTCTTGCTTTAAACACAACTGTGAGCACAACACAACCAGCTCCAGATTTCCACTAATCAGTGACTCACACATGCTCAGTGCGTGTGTTTCCCAGAAGCACCTGATGCAGCTCAAGTCGACTGTCAACAACAGGACACAGGTGATGTTTGTGGTCAGATGCCTGCTGGGAAACACATTCTCCTCCTTTTTCCTACCTTCACTTCCTTTGCATTTCCTATTTGTCTCCTCCTTTCCTTGCTTCCCACCACCCTCTTCATACACCTCCACCTTCAGCTGTTTGTCTCCTCTCTTCCTTACATCTCTCTTTCAATCTCCCTTCACTTCTCTCCATCCTTCCACCTTCCTATAGTCTCCTTTTTCACTCACTCCTTGATTCCTCATCTGCTGCACTTTTAGTCAGTGGATTATAAATTAATTCTTTGTTTGGTTTATTTACTGTTCAGTGTAAAAATCACATGTTACCAACCACTTACTTCCCCCATTACCCTCCCTGTTGTTTCCTGTATTTGTCTATATCCTCCATCTTTTTCCCTCCATCCCCGCACCCTCAAACCACTCCCCCCTCCAGCCTCTCTTCACCCTTTCTCACCCACCGCCTCCGTCAGCCCTCTGTGCACTCTCTCTTGTTTTTCTTCCAGCCTTTCTTCCCTCCCCCCCACTGAGCTGATAGCAGAGGTACTGTTTGGTTGTTGTTGTTGTTGTCAGGTTTAGTTTGTGGACTGTGTATGTGTGTGTGTCCCAGGAGAGTGTGTGACTGAGATGAAGCAGAGTCACATGCCGCTGTCGTCTGGAGGCGGCGTCATGGAGAACTTCTATCAGCTATCACACACACACACACACACACACACACACACACACACACACAGACTCTGCTCGTCTGAGGGGAAAACTGAGTGTGTGTGTGTGTGTGTGTGTGTCACGGCTGGGAAAGTCCCTGCTGTTCCCCATTTGGTTAAACCACAGCACCACGGACAGGCTGCTGTCTGCTGGAGTCTTGCTGTCATGACACCCAAACAGAGCTTCATTGATACATCCACAAACAGGACTAATAGACTTTTATTTTTATACACTAAAAACCTTAAAAATATGGAAGATGTAATTGCAGGTTTCTCACAGAGTAAGTGTTCCATTGTGCTGTAGCTGTCTGGAATGCGACCAGTTGTGCAGTTTCAAATGAGGGCGCGTTCAACAGATATCTTTGTGTAATGTTGTTCATCATGTTGCTGGAATGCACCTCTGTAAAAGACACAACAAAAGTACTACACTGCAAAAGAGGCCTTTTCTTCTAGTGTTAAAGAAAAGATGTGATGATATCCTAGATTTTGTCAACAGGTCTGATAAGACGACAGAACCAACAATGAGTTCTGCTAACGAGTATCCTCAGCCTGATCTTTCTCCTCTGAGTCACAGAGTATCCAGTATTAAACACTGCATGACATTTTCCTTTATCACCAAATACACACACAACATAAACTACAGTCACACATACACCATCCCGCTGACACAAGCGCACACTAGAACGCCAGATGTGGATTAATCTGCTGCTGAACAGGGACCAACAAATGCAGCATTTCCTCCTGACTGAATAATATTTTTTTAGAAACCACACAAAAGGAAATGATCAGGTCTATTTTTGGAAACACTTTCAAAAATATGATTTTTTTTAAAGAGGGGCTGCCCCAGTGGGCAGGAGCACAGACAGGGTGAGAAGGTAAAAAACAAGTACTGAGAGACAACAAAATACAGCTGTCTCTCATCTTTACAGTGTAAGGATGGACAGAGTCCAGTTCCATTTTTGTCTGTTTGTTTTGATCGTGCAGCGAGATGACAGGAACAAGACGTAGAGATAGAGTGGAAATAAAATAGTTGTGGAGAGCGTGTGACACGGTTTTGATGTGGAGGAGAGCTACGGGAAATCACAGAGATGCCAAAAAACACCGTTTCTGCTGCAGAAACAATAAGGAGCATGTGGTGCAACAGAGTGATCCAACTCACTAATGAGAACACAGACTCACACACAGACAGAGTTCACAGGTAGAAACAGATACTGAAAACATCAAAACAGGCAAACAACCTCCTCCATTCCTTCCATTTCTCTTTCTTCACTAAACTCACTCTGGCTCTTCATGTGTCTCTCCAGCGAACGGCTACATCAGTGCCAGGGCCTCCCCGGGCCTCCTCTCCGTGTCCAATGGCAAGAGCCTGGGGAAAGTAGTCCTGACTGGATCTCCGCCCAGCCCTCAGATGGTCAACAGCCGCAAACCGGACCTGAGGGTCATCACCTCGCACAGCGGCAAGAGCCTCATGCAGCTGGTGAGGAGAACACGACTATGGCAGCCACACAGGGACAAACAATGATGAATCACCTGGTGGTGGTTTTAAAATCACATCGTCTGATCAGAGCCTAACAACCAAGCAGTTTGATTAGTGAAAGATTGTTAGGCATTAACATTATTCATTTATGATCAAAATATATGAATTATTTGTCACATCAGCTCCTGGTTTCCAAGATTTGTCTATTAGCTTTTTTCCTTCCACACTATGGTGATTTTTAATAATTAATAATTTATTCATTTAATAATTTCTTTGAAACGTTAAGAGGCACATATGAAACCTGTCAAGATATTTACTACTGTGTAACTAAGTCAAATTGAGCAGTTTACAACAGTTTGTGCAAAAACATTTTGGAGAATCTGATGTTACAGAAGGTTTAGAACAGGACTAAATAAATGTTCATGCATCAGGTTCATTATGTAAAATGGATTCAGTAGATACTCACAGCTATTGTATCTTTGTCGCGCTGCATTTACTGACATCACGGTTACAGTCACTTTCCTGTTTTTGGCTCATCCAGTGTCAGAATCATTACAACCTGAACCATTTAAACAAAAGCGCCGTAGCTGACAGCAAACGCACCGCGTGTGTGGACACATTCTCAGTATTAAAAATATCTGACATGCAGATGTTGTAGAGATGGCGGCAGGTTCCTTTCCGTGCGCCTTAACATGTGGATCCAGCCGTTGATCAGTTGTAAAAGGATCCCTGTAGGAACCAGGTTAATCATGGTTAAAAATACTAAAGTTCTTTGTAGTGTGTGTTCATATTGTTGTGCAGTTAGCTGTTGTAGAAACGTAACCATCTGTTTTTCACACACACCCTCCCCCGCCCCCTCCGCCGCCGGCCGTGCAGACAGAGGAAGAGCTGGAGTTGGTGAGTGAGGTGAATAGACTTCTAGACTTTTAGCCTCATGGATGTGGTGTCAGTCTCTGTGTGATCTCACCAAGCATGAGTGTGACACCGCCAACAAACGCACCCCATTAGGATCACAACCGGTGCTATGACGAAAGTAGAACTAGAGCCGTTAAGCTGTTCGCACTGTGAACTCGGAGCAACACACGAAGAGCGGCTCAATCTCCTGGTTGTCCTGGTTCCTGGATACAACAGTCAGGCTTCACTATAAACTGGGTTCTACAAGCCACTTGCAGGCTTGTGTCTCGTAGCAATAATCAGTTCTTGAGACTGGACTTTTGCACCTTTTGCACCTCATTGCTGTAAAAGTGACTTTGACTTAAATCCAGAACAACTCAGTGAATAAAACAGGCAGGCCTTGCATGGCCCTCACGTATCTACTTATTAGGCCTGTGCATTGAAAAGACTTTTACATTGCTTTTCCTGAAGGTAGAACATGTAGTTTGAGTGTTCGTGTCATCATTCCTGAGTGTTTTAAGGGTAATATTAAGGTATACGGGAGAAAATCAGTTGTTTCTTTTGCTAAAACATGTGTTTGTCTTTTAAACCTGAAATATTTTACAGTTCAGTTTCCACATTGTGCAGTAGGACCCAGCTTAAAGTGATATTTGTGCGGCACGACTACAACTCTGAGGCAACCAGAGCAACCAGCTGACTGTCTGCTGTGTGTGAATGCTGCTCAGCATGTGCATGTTTGGTTTCATCTGAGTGTCGGCGCTCTGAGGATGAGACGAGATCAGAGTCTCCAACCTGGAACACAGATGAACATGTTGGAGTCCAACACACCAGCCGTCCGCACACAGACACACACACATACACGCATGCTGACATGTTTGTGCATATTTCTCTGTATAAATAAACACATCTCAGAACAAACGCACACACCTTAAACTGTTGTATTCATTCCTCCCGTACGTAGCTGCACACATTAGTTTACTTTTTCAGTACCAACACACCCTTTCACCACACACGCACAGACACACACCACCTCATCCGCACTCCTCTCTCTTCTGTCAGCCCTGTCGATGCATGCGTTCTGTCAGCATGATTCTCCGGCACAGCGATGCCTCTCATAACACCTTCCACCGTGACGCCACAGTACATAACGCGAGCGCCCAGCCCCGGCGACAGCGTTGCCGTGCCAACGCCACCTTGAGATGTGAGACTCTTCTCATCTTGCACACCGAAAAAATTAAACGCCTCAGAGAGAACTGAGGTGCTTGGATTTTCTCACAGGGAGCAGAAGTGTGTGTGTGTGTGTGTGTGTGTGTGTGTGTGTGTGTGTGTGTGTGTGTGTGTGTGTGTGTGTGTGTGTGTGTGTGTTCCAGCGCCCTGCACGGGGAAAGTGAAGTGTTTCAACTGGTTTATACCATCAGACTTTAGCTGTTAGGTTTAGTTTTGTTTGTCTTACATTGTTCTCTTGACTTATTTTGCTGGTAACACTTGTTGAAAGTTAATCAGAGTTGCTGCAGAGGGTTAAATGAAATCATGACTAATGTGTTGTGTTTTTATTTCTGCTATAAGCCAAACAAACTGTGTTTACACAGCAGTATTTCAGTAGTAACAGTGTAAATTGTTCTCAGTCACATTACAAGGCCTCTGCATCCACTCTGCTGTACAGTGGAACGCACATGCTAACCATTATCATTATTGCTGTTGAAAATGGATGAAGTCATGTGCCGTGGTCTCCTCTACATGCAGCCCTTATAAGGAGAAAAAGGCAGGATTCGTTGTGGAGCTGGACCAGATTTTCTCACGACACTGAGACACAACACTGGATCCAAAGATCCAGGAATGAAAGGTCCTGGTTATAAATCGTAGATGGATGTTAGAGCAACTTTGGCCAGAAAATGTGTACAATTACTGACCTTTCAAATCTTTTTTAGATGTGAACCACAATTTCCTCTTTATACGTAATCACATCAGTGCCTGACTGAACTAACCACATCATACACAGAGCGGATGCATGCGACTGTATGTTTATCAGTGAGGACATAGTGGGTGGTGGAGTCGTACTAGAATCCATTATATTAACGGGGGTTTCCAGTGTTTTCACAGCCCTGTTTACATAAACGAGGGCCCCCAAAACATCAGAAACACCTCTAAGAAGGATGCGATCCGGTTCCACCAGTAGATTTATCACTTATCTGACAGCTTCAACAAAAACTGAGAAATTATATTTTAGTAGTTTATTTATATAGATATAGTTTATTTAGCTGAAGACCCATCAGAACACCCTCTGGTCCCATGAAGGCTCCCAGACCCCATCTGTAGAACCACTGTAGCAGTAATTATCACCTCAGTGTTCAACATCCTTCATCCATCTCCCTGTCTTCCCAGAATGCTCAGAGGCTAGGTGGGTCCCAGGTGGCGCAGCCGCTCACCACGCCAGTGGTCTCCGTGGCAACGCCCAGTCTCCTAGCACCCTTCTCCGGCATGCAGACGGCCTACAACACTGGTAAGCCAGCGAAGGCAGCGCAGCCCACCTGCAGCAAGACAGCGTATCTTAGCAGCTCAAACTGAATCTGTCTGCAAACAAACGAATGCACCCACCCACCAGAACTGGATAAAAAAGATGAAGCATCAGTAAAATATATAGACTTCTTTATGTCATGAGGATCTTAAGTGTCACACAGAAATACTGGAGAACCTCCCAGTGTGAGCCACAAACCACTATGAATATTCACTTTGTTCATTGTGTGCAAGCTTCTGGAATGATTCCACTTCAAAGGTCTCCATTAATATGGATTAGCTCTGGTTAATATTGATGCACCACCAGAAAGTTGTATGATGTAAAACAACCCCCCCCCCCCTCCACCTCTCTGTCTTTCTCCCTCTGTTCCTCTCCCTCCATCCCTTAATCTCAGAGTACCAGCTGACGAGTGCAGATCTCACAGCGCTCCAGACGTTCACACCACCAGGGCTGGTGCCTGGCAACATGGCTGCCTGGCAACAGCAACAGCAACCAGCAGTCTCCCAGCAACAACAGCAGCAGCAGCAACAGCAACAGCAGCTGAGCTTGGCGTCGCTCAGTAACTTGGTGTAAGCTCCCTTTTCCTTCCTATAGCTAACTCATACGTGAGATTAATTTTGATTGGACTTCTCCCCTTAAACAACTGAGCAGACCTTTTACAAGCACCGAGCCTGCGAGCTGATCCAGTACACGAGCAGTAACACATGCACATGAAGCACTTGAAGCACCTCTCCCATACGAAGCTGTAGCATCATCCCAGCTGTAGTTGATTCATCTTTGCGGTGACCTAGATACATCCCCCCTGCTCAGCTCAGACTTCCACTGGAGTCCCACTCTGATTTAGCTCCTGGTAGGGAGGCTAGGCTGCTAGCTGTGTTATCCAGAGCACAGACACATACAGTTAGAAAGTGTTCATGTTGGACTGAACATACCTCATATGAGTATGTGCTACCAGTTTATGGGCAAACATACCCACAGAACACTCAGGACATCTTCAATTAGTCAGTTACAGTAGTTCAGGCGACTCTCTGGACTGTTTTAGTACCCTGAAAGCACACTTCTGCTTCTGGCCCTGTGATTTGGTTTAAGGAGCCACGGAGAAGTTACTAAAGGCCTTATCAAAACAAGACAGTTCTCCTCAGGGGGTCAGAGGATGTGTCAATCATTTTCAGCTAAGTTTTCTGAACCTTCATACTTTATCGGGCTTCACAAACCTGGAGGCAGCTCGAGTCCTGGTACGAGGAAGGTGGTTTATATAAGACTGAATGGCAAAGTACTTGTCAGGTTCACCTTTTGATGAGTGCCGTAATTTCCAAAAATGTACGATTTGACAAATAATTATTCAGGAGATTCTTCTTCTATGTTGGCACATAACACGAACAAACATATTATTACAGAGTGAAGCTAAGCTTGCCTGAGCCCTCTCAGTCACTTTTGTGCTGTAGTAGTTTAGTCATCAGTGCTACATCTTTGGTGTGACCAGTCTGGCTGTGTTGGGCTAACCTGTGGATGGGGGAGCGACTTGTAACTGCCTTTTTTTTGTTTTGTTCTTCCTCCCCCCTTTTTCTCCACAGCATGTGGGGTGCAGAGAAACAGAATGCGGAGATGGTTAACTGCATCTCCAATTTTGCTGCTAACCTGAGGTGAACAACATGACAGTATCTAGTTCTACGCAGCTGTGCCATTGCTTTTATCTGTCAAGTTCTTGTACTGCTCACAGACTCAAATTACAAAAAAACAAGCTAAAGGAATTTCAGAATAATCTTTACATGAGAAAATATACCAAACCATCTTTTCTTTACATTTGTATTTTGAATGTGATGCCTGTTGTTGCTTTGCTGTGTCTGTGCTTCATTGCTCTTTCAGTTCCACTGGAGCAAAAACACCTTCTTTTCTTTTTTTTTTCCATATTATGATTTACTAGTGTGGATGTAAGAGTTTTCATGCCACCTTAAAGCTTAGATCTGCAGCTCTTTGGAAGTGTCGTGAACAAAGAGGAAGACGCAGCAGTGCGCTGGTGACAGCGGCTCGTTAGGTTCTCAAATGAAAAGAGTCTCAGTGTGCAGCTGTGCTCCACCAGCAGCACAGCTTAATGCTTACTGCATTAACATTTCACTTTCAGCCATTTGGCTGTCATTCTTAGCTGATTGTCACATGTTAGTTTCAACTCCACAGATACACAAAGGCCAGAAAAGTGTTAAAAAATGAATCACAGATGTAGTTTTACTGTCAAAGCCAGTTATTTAGATTCAGATAAAACTAAATGAAATATAGTTTGGACTTTGATGATCAGATATTTGACTGTCACACACACTAAAATAAGCTTTTAACATTTGACAGCGTTCTTAGTGATGCTGTTGCTTGTTCAGAAGAATCACAGCTACAAATGTATATCGATTTAATTCAAGAGGCTGTGCAGCTGCTGGGAACTTTCATCACAGAAAAAAGAGATTAAAAATAAAAGAAATGTGTTAAAACAGACACTTAGAATAATGGCAGCTGTCAGCAGAGAGACTGTTATTTGTTTCTGTGTCTGACAAGCTGAAAATTGGCCATGAAAATATGATAATAGGCTGGTTGTTATTGTATACAACAGCTGTGACTCCAGGGGGCTGAGCATCTTTGAAAAAGCAGTATATAGTTAACACTTACCACCAGCTCGAACACGGCAGAGCTCTTCGTAACGCCTTGAAATGTGAACAAATGGCTGTCCAGATTGTGGGAAGTCCTTCAGCAAACAGATCTGTTAAACCACAGAGAAGCAGCCAGCAGTCACTCTTCCTGTTGAGTATTAGCTGTAACAATGCAGTAATATTTCTATACCACAAAAACGGCTCGCTTGTAATGTTTTACTGACAGGTGAGAGAAAGGAATCTTACCCGATGAGGCCTAAACCATTTTCTTCTTATAGCTGAACAAGTTTCAGAAAACAATCTGTGGACTATTCAGCAAACAAGTCTTCTTCAAGAACTCCTGAATGTGTGGTGTGCTTTAAAACAGCCAACGCATTTCTGCAAACACTGGAAACAATGATCCTGATTTTACACAATAAGCAGGTTTTTAAATGTGTCCATAATCTTGCAGCCCAGATGTCAGTGGTGGCAGAGTTTCAGCAGCCGCAGGTCTGACACCAGAAAGAACACCAGGCAGTGTTCGTTCTGCTGTGTTGTGTGTGGGATCAGAATGACAGAATCGCTGTCACTGAAAACAAACGAGCGCCACAGAAATTTGGGAATTCTTCCCAGCGCACCAAACTGTTATCTCAGCGCAGCGGAAAATCGTGCCATCCTAGGACAGCATGGGCAGACGTGGGCACTTCTGCAGCCCAGTCAGCTCCGGCTTGTTTTTCGATTTCATCACAGCAGCGGCCTCACGGCGAGCGAACGAACCCGTCCAATCAAACGGTGATTGACAGTTTCTCCTCCGCTGTCGGCCACACTTTTCCTCGCCGCGGGCTGCATGAGGAAATGACTTCTGTCATCTTACTCTCCCCCATTCCCCTTTTTAATCATTCCTTTTCCACTACTTCTGTCTTTCCGCTTATTTCCTGCTCTTTTGTCGGGCTCGGTTAAATTCGGCGTACACCTGTTGGCTCTCATCTTCCCCTGCACTTCCCAATCTAAATGTTAATGTCACAGCTGCCCCCTAAAGCATCCCCCTGCAGAGCCTCACTTTCAGCGTGTTTGTCTGTTTGTATGGAACTGCTCTCTGGATGCTGTTTGTGCTTTGTAGTAGGATGTGTTGTCATTGTTTGTTTTCCTCACTGAGTCGACGTGTTATCAGCAGAAGGAGCTTCCATTTGGAACATTTTACCAGGAAATGAACACAACTTTTAGCGACGCTGCCTGCTAGCACATCACTGTTGTTTTGTCCATTTGTTCCAGCCGTTTACGTAGCTGCAAAATGGATAAAATGTTTCTTTGCCGGCTGAACTCGTGCACTTTGTTCTTGTTTTCCACCCACAAAAACACCTTTTCTCCTCTTCTTCTTTGTGTCCCCTCCTTCTCTCAGCTGTGGTTTAAGTGAAAAAACACTGGCAGACACAGGGCACAATGCACACAACGCTATCAGAGGCTGCTCAGCAAAACCTCTGTGAAGGAGTCGGTGTAGTCAGACAGTGATGGTCATAGGTTACTCAAATCAAAATATCAGGAACTCATCAAAACGTAAAGTTACCAGTAGACCTGATTTATATCTTCAGGTGGTGACAACATGTAGGTTTCAGTTTCTATAAATTCTCAAATACAAGACAGGATCTAAATAATGGGCAGTGTGTTTGAAGCACAGTGGAGAAAAGTTAAAGTAGCAGTGTGTGTCCAGCAACACACTGTCACGCTGTCACAGCAAACTACCTGAGAGTCTGAGGTAAATTCTGTTGATGAATTCTCATCGGCCTGGTCCCATTTTAGACAAGTCAGAGATTTCACGTGCGCTGGCTTTAACACTTCCTCCTGTACGTTAATATCCTTATCATCCAGCATGTCAGTGTCACTGACAGCTGTTGAGCTGTCTGACCATCAGTAGCCTCCATCCCACTGTTTCCCTGCTGTTTGAGCTTTTCCTTTAAAACTTGCCTGTGTCTTCTCCCCCCCTCCCTCCACAGCTTGGCCTCTCAGTCCAACTTGCTCTTTGGCAGGGAGGAGGGCCTCTGCTGGTACTGTACTCTCTACGTTTGAGTCACACAGCTACAGCGCACTGCTTTCCCAAAATATCTGCTGCACGGAGGAGCCTCAGATAATGTTCAGTACTTTTAACTGCAGAGCTGCTGCTGCATGGATATGATATGATGTATGATATGTTCACTTTGGAAACAAAGGAACAAACACAGGCCACAGGATGTTTTAGAGGACTTGAAGTATTAAATAAAGACTTAAAGAATCACATGATTCTGTAATTTCATGAATTTGTGAGACTTACAGAAGATGATCAATACTGTAGACCATTCAATAAAACATCCAGTGAAACAAATACAAACCCGATTTACCTACTAAGTGATTACAACCATTATTGAAAGAGTCATTTTACAGCTTGTTGTTCCTCACAGGAGCAGAGCATTTTGGGAAACATGGCTGTATCTCACCACACTGCAACCAACTGTCTGCTTCTGGCTGTGCTCACTGTGTTGTTAGTGCTCGGGCGGAGAGGAGAGGGGGGGGGGGCAGCAGGCCGCTCTCGCCTTCATCACTGTCACGGGGCGCGCTGACTCAGCCGTTTTCTCTCGCCATAGCAATGGCACCCCCGTTGCACTGCCATCCATCTACCTGTGCTGGGCCGAGCCGCGATGAGCAGGTTTGATGAAGTGGGTACAGAGGGAGGCAGAGTGAGACTCTCCGTCACCAAGGGATTTGTGTGTGAGAGAGAGATAGTATAGAAGCATTTGTATGTAAGACAGCAAGAGAGCACGAGTTTAAGTATATGTGTGTCACTGACAGAGGAAGATAGTGAGCCCGTTTCAGTGCTGCAGACCTAGATGGCCTGGAGGAGTGCTATCTTAAATTCCCCTCTCAGTCTGCCAGTAATTGAGGGAATATTAGAGATACAGTGCTGCAGATGGCTCATGATATGACATATTAGAACACGCCCGCGAGGCGAAATGCAGTTAATTGGGAACTTCACATTCAGATTGGCCGTGTCAAGCTCGAGGAGAAGAAGGGGAGAACAAGCGCCATCTGAAAAAAATCCTGTCGACGCCGTGAAAAGAGCGAGCCACAGTGCAGCGTCAACAGCCGGTGTCAGCCTCAGTGACAGGTTCGACTCAGCCTCCAGCCACCGGAGGAGGTGGTGGAGGCTGAGTGTGAGGGCGGGGGGGTTGATCAAAGACTTGTGGCAGGTGTAAGCACAGACAGTGACACAGACGTAAGCTTTTTGGCACATGAATTTTGTCCCGAGCAGCGTCGGGCACGTGCACAGAAATTTGAGACCCTGATCCCATTTTCAGAATGTGCAGGTGCCTTTAGTAAAACTGTGAAACTCTTAATGAGCAGAGATTGATTGGAAACGTACTGAAATAGTAACAGACATAGTTATGTCGAAGTCTGTTTTTTTGCTTTCCTTAGAAATGGAGCCATGGTACTAGAACAGCAGTGCATATAAACAGACCTTCAGTGATGTCGCAGCATTAACACAGCGACTGTCAACGACTCCGACCAAAGAAACTTAGAGAAATGTTGAACAGTTAAATATGTGAAATCTTCAATTAGAACTGAAGGCTTGAACGTTTTTTTTGTAACTTTCCACTGTTGTGAAATCCTTTTTCACATTGTTTTGCCATCTGATAGATCTTAAGCTGTTAATCAGCTTTGTTCACTCAAACACTTCCTGGACTCCTCATCATCATCATCATCACAGCCGTGTGTGTTGTTTTCGGTCAGAACACATACGGTCAGCAGCTGGAACACGGAGCCGCTCCTTTCAGTCTGAAGCACACAATCACAAACATATGTGAAGAGCAATGGGTTTATGGCCTACAGGAGCAGTGAGGCTTTGTTATGATCACACCCACGGTCCCTCAGAACGAGCCAGGAGGAGTCAGGGGTCACTGTAGCTTACAGATGATATGTCGTAGCCTGGAATGTGGCAGATGGACAGATGCTGATACGAATCTGTTTCTACATTTGGTATAAATATTAGAGAAGGTAACTTCCAACCTGCCAAATTAGCAAAGCAAATTGCTTCTGCTCCTGTAGGACTTTTTTTAAAAGCCTCCATTCGACTGTAAATGCACATTGTGAATTTTAGCACACTAATTCCCGACTACAGGGATGTTTGGGCTGCATGGCTTACGTACCAGCTTATGTGCTTTTAAACGACCTCAGACGTAGTCCTGTTTGTTTCATGTGTCTTTGTTCTCCACCCGAGCCTACGTTTGCCTGGTTCATAGCGTCACCTGGGTGTTTAGGGTTAATTTATCCCGTTTGTGTATGACTGCATATGATGGTGCATCATTTGACAGCAACCGTTTTTTGTGGCAGTATTGGCTGAAATCTTTGTTTCATCCCTGCAAACTGTTGTCTGATGAAGTTCTGCTTCCATTTAATGTTTAATGAAAGTACAGGTGATGATGGTAATGATGTTGGTAGCTCTCCTTCCATCTTTCTGTCTCTTTCTGCTTGTCTCCAGGCCGGTGGGACACATACCTCAGACCGCCGCACTGACAGTCAACACAAACCCCAACATCAACATCAAGTCTGAACCGGTCTCACCAAACCGTGACCGCAGCACTCCCAGCTCCACTGTCGGGGGAGGTGGAAGTGGAGGGGGCCAGGGTCAAATACAGGGTCAAGTCCAGGGTCAAGGTCTGGTGTCTGTTGCCTATCCTGGTAACCTGCGGCTGGAGGTGGGAGGTCATGGTCGCTCGCCTGTCGACAGCCTCAGCAGCAACGGCAGCTCGTACGACGGCAGTGACCGGGACGACGGCCAGGGTCGAAGCGGGGGGTCGGACTTCCACCACCAGGCTGGCGCCGCCACCCAGCAACCCACCATGGTCCTCCTGCGACCCTCTTCGGCCGAGCCCCAGGAGCAGGACGGGACCAATGTCAAGAGAATGAGACTGGATACCTGGGTCACATAAACGAGGAGGAGCGGATGGACAGATGGAGATGTAAACATGTGGCTTCTGTACATGCCCCCACCAGCCCCAGTGTCCATCCCCATGCATTCTTACACACATTAGTCCTGCCATCAGCCCAGTACCCTGCTGTCCATACGGGGATCGCTGACCTCACACATGTACACACACAAGACAAGCATGCTAACACACTGACGCGCACTTGTATGACCATGTTCATACATATTTAAACTCTAATGTACTTTAACTGTCACACACACAGAACCAGGGGGTCGAGCAACCAAACCAGGGATTATTTGTCACAAATCAACACAATGTTGGACTTTATTCAGCTGTATTTGAATAGAAGTGAATGAGTTTTAATGAGGCCACAGTCACCTGACATGTGGATCTTTCACTGGCAGAGCTGACAAACAAACCTTGGTTTCCCAGCATCCCTTGCGTTTGGTTAGCAGCTGGTGGTAATCTCCCTTCCTCATGTCCTAACTCTCTGTTTATCCACAGTTAAGTTTCGGTCAAACACGACAGCGCCGCATGAACTCAGCGCCACCAAATGAAGTGCACGTCTTCGTGCACGCCGGCCCCTCACCGCTCTAATAATCTAGCTTCAAAGTTGTGCATCTTTTGTCAGAGCCCGGGTCGTTCTGCTCTTTTTCAAGCGTGGAGTTTTGTCCTTCTGTCCCGACTGTTGATCTTTAGAGTTTGGATTTGTTTCAGGTTTGAATATGAAGACACTAACAAGAAGAACTCGCCCTCCCCCCTCCCAAACTGAGCTGGCAGCCACGTTGGCCCTGTACTAGACTGATGACCCGCGGGTCTTTAATCAATCTGAACCATGCACACTAGCTGCAAAACGAGGAACATTTGTTGCCGAGGTAAAAGACTTTTCTTTGAATCAGGGACGAGCTGCAACAGCTCAGTGACACATGACGCAGATTCTCCTAGTTTCACCCACATTGTGTCAAATACAGATGCTGAAAAAGTGTGTGTGTGTGTGTGTGTCTGTGTGTGTGTGTGTGTGTGTCTGTGTGTGTGTGTGTGTGTATACGGGTTTGTTACTTCAACTGCTCTTTTTTTTTTTTTGTGATTT
Organism: Ctenopoma multispine; assembly: GCA_034779795.1. NCBI lineage: Eukaryota > Metazoa > Chordata > Actinopteri > Anabantiformes > Anabantidae > Ctenopoma > Ctenopoma multispine. Next base: position 1,614,237 of record JAUYWH010000008.1, read on the forward strand.
GGGCAAATGTTCTTTCTGAACTTCATTCTTGAACACACCTGCAATGCACAGCTGAAATTATTTTTGTGACGCGACTCACGTTTTGAGTAGATGTTCAAAAGGGGAGATTTGTGAGGTACCATGTATATAAGCAATCTGTAACCTTTGTGGCTTTTGTGTGGCAGGGATAAGGTGTTTTGAAGGTTCAAAAATAGTTAATTTACAAGTATATATATATATATATATTTAAACAACTTCAGGCGGCAGCAAGGGCAGCTCTGCATCTGGGGCGGGAGACAACAGACGACAGGGATTGTGTATATATGAACTATATTCGGCAGGATGTCCCTTAATGGTAGAGAAAAAAAGCAAACGCGTTGATTCTCAGTGGATCTGTCTCTTTTTTATTATTATTTATGCGTGTATATAAACTAATATGTAGACAAGCCAAGAGAGGGTGCTGTAGAGTGGTGACTTGGACTGTTTTTGAGTGAGCAGCAGTTAAGACTCTGTCACTGATGGAGCGCACTTTACCTAAACCCCCACCCCTGACACCTTAACACACCTGACCCACGGACACAAACACACAGACTGTACAGACTGATAAACCTGGCAGGCCATAAGACTTTAGTCCAAAATCTAATCAGGAGGCAAAAGCAGAATTTTGCACTTTTTTTTATTTAAAACCTGTTTTATTGTAATTTAAATAATTTATGACTGTACATCAGATAACAAATCAGAGCTACTGCTGGGCCTCTTTAAATTGGTGTTGTGGCAAACTACCTGTTTGAAGTAATTTTATGTAGTAGAATCGATCAGATCAAATAAACATTACACAGAAAAATCTGTGGTGAGATGATCAGTCAAATATGAAGTAGCAACGTACAACTTAAAAACAAAACCTTGTTTTGTCTTTTTAAATATATTCAAAACTTCATTGGATAATTTATCATTTTAAGTGAATAATGCAGAAAAATGTCATGTTACATGCTGAGTAGCACCGATTGAGTGAATCACATTTATTTACATATCAACTCACACAGTGTTTAACGTGTTGTTCTCTTCCACAACCAACAGCAGCTGCTGCTGTGAACTCAAATCACTGCAGACAGTAGTTCTTCATTATGTCTTTCTCTTCAGAGTTTGGTTTCCTCAATTCAATTCTAAACGAAGTTTGGTTTATTCAGTCATTTTTGACATATCAGTGTACCGAGCGTTTGGAGCTTCAGTGCAGAAATGTCAAACATATCAGTCAGAAGGTTCGATGACGTGAGCCAAGGACGTCCCTGTTTGTTTTAGAGGATTTCCTCTTCTTAAAAGCCATGTTTCGATATTTAAAGAGTCTCTTGTTCACCTGTAGTTTTAAATTACAGAGGTAAAAGAAATGTGACGGAAGGTGATTTGAGGTTTAGTGGGTAGATTTTTAAAACCGCAGCGGTCACGAGTGCAGATTTCTGTATTTATTTTTCCTGAAAGCACTCGGAGTCTGCATCCATTTGCTCGTTAAAAGCTTCGGAGGCCGGAGGAGGTTTGGACGCCGTTTGTCGCTAAGCCGGAGGTTTCAGAACAAGTCTTGATCTTTTAATGACTACCTCCCAAATCCAACGCAGACTTGTCGACTTTGGGTTTTTGCCACATCCAGCCACCCCATCCTTCTTACAGGCAGGCCCTCTCACCCATGTCACTCATTCTCCTGTCTGGAAGCTTAATCTGAAACACACACACATACAAACACACACACGCTGTTTGTGTTTACTCCGTCCAGGCAGCGGGTGTCAGCAACGAGATGACAACAAGTCATTCCCAGCTCCCAAAGTCATTACACACTACTCCCATCATCCTCTCTCCACTTCATCTCCGTCTGTCACTCATCCACTCTGCGACAAGTCTGAGTGTCAGTGATGCTTTTCTGAATGTGTGGCGGTGTGAACATCCCCCCCCCCGTCACTTTGACTGTTAAGACTGTTGTGCCCTGAGCTTTGAACTAAAGGAAAAAGGCCACGAGTCACAGGTTTGTCAGAAACACGACGGTTTTATTTGTCAGTGGGGGGGGGGGGAGCCCTGATGAGGCGTGAAACTTTCTTTGGATCAACACTAGGGGTCGCTGTAAACACAAATCAGACAATCGTGCTGAGAACCCCCCCCCTCCCAACCCCTGGGGAAAAGTATATTTGCTCCTGTATAATGATGTTTAGAAGTCTCACTCACTTTCCAGTGTTACTTTGTGCTGGTGACAGTCTGTTTTAATTGTTCTCTGAGAATTGATATTATTATTATTATTATCATTACCACAGCTTTCTCTGATGGTAGCTGTCATGATGATATAGACATCTGCGTTTTTTTGTGTAGCTTAGGTATCTCGTTTTATTTTTGATTTTGATTTTATTTTATTATATAAAAATATCTATGAATATATTTTTGTTTTTCGGGATTTGTTTTCTTTTTTCTTCATAAAGGGTGTTTCTAATGTTGCACGGTTTTTACCACACGAATACAACACAACACAGGCGTAGTGATGTTAGTACACGCGTGGATGTGGACGGAGTCGACGAACCGCTTCAATGCTGCAACTTCTGAGTCCAATGTACAAACCTCTCGGTCCACACACGGTAAACACGAAGAGGGGGGTGACACGTCTAACTTATTTCTGACCAGACACAACGATGTCAATGCATGGGCGTTTTCAAGAGACGAGTGAGTCACGTTATAGGAACTACAGTGTAATGTTGACACAAATATACATCACAGAAATACATTTAAGAAAAAAATGAAATTGAAGAAAAAAGTTTAAAATAAATTATAGCTAATATATTGTGTTCGGCTAGTCTGCTTTTTGTTGTAAAGATTTTTTTTGTTGTTTTTGGAGAATGATATACAATTTGTGTATATTTTCATAAATAAAGTATGCACTGATATGTTATTACAAATTCTATACTGCTTTTACAAAAAAAAGTGTTTGTTATTGTACCAAAGTATCCATTGGTCCCCTCTTACCCTCCCCCCTTTTTGCGTATGTTTTACCGTATTTTATATATTAAATAGACAAGTTGACCTACAGATAAGTTTGACTTTGTGTCTTTACTTGTGAGTTTCTCTTCTTGTTTCTGTCCCTCTGTTTTGATGTGACTGTATTACCATGTTGTGACCACTAGATGTCCCTCTAATGCTTGGTGTTGCAGGACACGAGCTGCAGCGATGGCAGAGGAAGCTGCTGACGGGTCAAGATGCTCACATCTCCAAAACGGTGTCTGCTACTGCTTCATCATCAGAAGGTGACTGTGTTTATCTGATGGGTTTCTGTTTAAACTAAGTGCAGCTGCAGTGTTCTCCACTGTGTTTTATGTTTGGTACCTTTCTGAACTATAGGTTTATATAAGTCAAAAATGTCCCAACATGAAATTTTTTGTAAGATGTAGGAAAAAAATTTTTTTTTACATTAACTGATCCCCAAAGGAGAGGTCTGAGCCAGCTGAAGGTCTGATGACAGACTTTGTTCACATTGTGACATGCTCGCACTCTGATCTGTGATTGTGAGATGTATAAAGTTCCCATGACTTGCGTTGATGCTGGAAGAACTTCAGTATTTTGCTCCGGATGCTGAGCAACTTGTGGTTGAATTGACGACACTCTGTCAACAAGAAAAGTGAAATGCAAAAATTAGTGTGGAAAAAGAAAAGTTCAGGGATTCAAAGCCACAACTGTTGAGCTGAAAAGATGTTGACAACAGCATAAAACACACACATGCATACTACAGCTAATGTGCAGGATTTCTAAAACCACACATTTTCATATATTTAAATATCTTTGTACATGATTTTCCAGTGTAACAAGCTTGTTTCTTTGAGATAAATGACAAGAAAACTATTTGTCTTATTATCTCAACATTAGCATTTATTCCTTCATCTCGGCACATGAGGTCAAAATCAAAGAATTATTTTGTGATTTCACTGGTAAACAGCTTTGCAGCTTGTGTCAGCTAAGAATAGTTTTAGCAGTCACAGGAATAAACAGCAGCAACTTTGATCACATCTACAAAACTGACATAAACAAACTCGCCGATTTTTCTATGTTCTAAATAAAACCTACACAAGGTCACCTAATGACAGAGCAAATGTTCACTACACTGCAGAAGGAAATACTGTCCTCTTCACAGTTATAGGTTACTTCACAAGTGAAGAGTTCAAAAATATGACCATAGGAAATAGTTGTTGTAGAGTAGAGAATAGTGTAAATTGGCCATGACCATGTTGATTCCACATGAATGCATCAGTGATTATACAGCTTTGGTTCTCTTTGCATAAACTGAAATGTTTTGTCCAGAAGCACTAAAGCGTAAAACTGTAAGTTTTCTGCAGAGCAGTAGACGGAGTTAGCAACTGACTAGTGAACAAGTGAAATATCAGCTGTCCTCAGGAGCTGGTAGAGACCAAAGAGCTGAAACCACAGCTCTCCATATGCTGACGGGCTAAATGTGCAAACTTCATACTGCGAGTTAAATGTGCAAACAGTCTTTCTCTATTTTTGTGTGTTTGGTTCCGTTTCCACAGAGCGTGTTTATCTACAGATAAGACATTTAAGGAAATCAGGTTAGTTCGGGATCAGTATAAAAAAAAAGAAGTGACTTCCAGATAACAATTCACTGTCCGTCAGCTGCCACTGGCTGCTGGTTTGTTCATAGCAGCTGTCGACTCATGTCTCCCACAGACACATGCTCCCGATTCAACAAGCCACTAATAATAACCACACGCACTTGTAGGGATCAGCCTCATGTCCAACTGGACAATCCACACATTGCTTATCAAACAGTCACACCGTTTCCTGCCACTGACTGACAAAGGTGATCTAAGGATCTCGTGTCCCACTGCCACGTAGATATCCTCATCTGTGTGTGTCTGTTTTCTGTCTTCAAAAAGGCTGAATACCGTAGGTGTGAATATACCCAGATCTTGGTTTCTGGGTGTTACAAGTTTGCAGTTATTGCGATTATGGTTAGTGGTCGTTGAGACAGACAGAAGTGACTCACCGTGTTCCTCTTTGCTTTACTCTGTTCTGCGTGTTCGAGGGTGTAGCCTGTCTGCAAAGGCAAACATCTAACTTCATTTCCGCACCCTAATTAGATTGTTGTGTGGGCATCTGGTGGTGGATACAGACATAAACACAAACCAACAGAGGAACTGGCCCCGCTCACCGCTGCTTACAGTCAGTTTGTCATTTTCAGACATGGAAATTCTTCTTGTGGTTTGTTCTTCCTGAGGTGAATATTTGTTTCAAATAAACAAATCAGGAACAAACATTCGTATCTGTTGTTGTCATGTTGTCATCGTAGCAGGAAGGTTTTGTGAATTCTTACCAGAAAGTAATAAAATAATGACAATGATGACAATGAGGTAAAGCGTTTCAGCGTTGTAAGGATAAATGGGATTTTTTGGATGAATTATTTGTTTGTTTTTTTAATCTAGAACCTTCATCTGAACCAATCATGACCGATTAGAAAACGTGTAAATAATTAAATCCAACTTTCCTGTTTGACTGCCTCTCTCAGTGTTCGTTGTTTCTGTATCTCTGATGACGTCATCTGTTTTTTGGTCTCATCTTCTTTCTATATTTAATTTCTATCTGTCATGAAAATAATCTTTTGTAGACAGATTTGTTTAAACAAAACTGGCAAGGAACCTTTTAGGTTCTTCAAAGCAGCTAGGATTAATCTAAGAACCACGAAGGAGGAACTCCACCCTGAATTTTGTGCTTTGAGCTTTGGCCAAGAGATATTCAGCGCTGTATACACACAGTTCTAAATTATTTTGCTTATTTTAGCACATTTTGAGCAAAACATTAATTGATGCTTTATTTATCTCCCTAAAACCAGCGATGTAAGGACAGTTCCCTCTCACTGTCAGACAATAGACAAAAGGTCCAACTCTTTCCAAATTAGAGTCAACACTTAGTTTCTCAAACTGATAAGAGGTCGACACACCAATGATCCTCAGCAGTATTAAAACTGATGACTAAAATATCCACGCCACAAGCTTGGCTAACATTGTTCTGTAACAAAGTTTTTCATAAAGTCATTCGTGCATCACTAAACCAACCTACAGCTGTCGTTATTGCACACTGCAGAGCAACATCTTCTCTATTTTAACACGGGGTGGTGACCGATGACTCAGATAGTTTTTTTTAATACAGCTGTAAGCTGCGTACTCATGGAGAGGGAGCAGAGGGTGAAAAGGCGCTGTGCTCATCTCAGAGCATAAGGTGCAAACATTCTACTCTAAAAATGTAATCTGGGCATATTTCTATTGCACCACATTCGATAACTCCAGGAGGTGCTGTAGGTGTATCTGTCCGTATGTCTGTGCATATCAGGAAAAGAAACCGAGAGGTTTAAACCACTGGGAAGCTTCAAGACTTTCAGTACCTTTGGGTCTTGTCTGATGTGAAAGGGATCTGAAGAGGAAGAACAGTCGTCTCCTCTTCAGTCCCATCTGCAGCTCCTTCATCATTCACACTAATGACATCAGGAGTAAATCAATGGAGGCAGGATGTCAGATGGCTACTGGAGAGCACATGTGCACACACCACACCACAGAAAGGACACAGCCTCCCCACCATTATCAATCAACAGCAGTCCATGTTAAAAGCCAGTGTGTTTTAAGCAGGAGCTGAGCTTAAATTTGATCTATTCCAGTGAGATGTTGCATAAAATGAAAGTGCCAAGACGTGACGATGAACAAAACAACAGACATTAAGTCTGAAGAGAAGGAGATGGAGACAAAATCTATCAAATGAAGTCCGGTGATTCTGATCAGACTGGTCAAAATGTATTCGTAACTGGCTGAAAACTCACCTCAAACACAACAATGCTTGGTTACTAGATTACGCCAAGTTCTGTGGTAACCAGAGAGCTTGTTAGTGAAATCTTGGCGTCTGCTAAACACGTGTTGTTGACCCTCAGTAATGGGATTTTACTGCGTATACATGCCAAGGAATAAACGGATTGATACAGGCATCAACAGATACGTCCAAGATGATTTACTGGTAATTGCTCATTTGTGCCAGAAGTCTTTGAGCACTTTGCCTGACAAACTTTTGTATTAGAAAAACAGATTGCCTGGTGCTACGAGGCTCACCGTGCTTTTACATTTAGCCGTATCAATTATAGCCAAAGGCAGCGTCTTTCAGTTCAACATATGGGAAGTGCTAATAAAGCATGCAGGCTACTTAAAACTGAAACGTCATTAAGAATTTTATTATTAACAGCAGATGAAACGCTCTTTCCCAGGATACTAGTTACTATTCAGAAATTAATCGTAGTATTTAATCATTCCTTCAGTTTGAATCTGTTTTATTGCTGCTCTGATTTCGAGGGATTAATAAAGTTCTTTTCACAGTTGGTGACTGTGGGTGATTGTGGCCAGTGCTGCTCTGTTGAAGGGAGAATAAGAGCATGCCAGACAGCTGCTGTAATACCATTCCTGCTCTCCAGCCTCCAGTGAATACGGCTGTTTGCGGTTTCCTTCCTCACTGAATGTTTCACTGGGCAGATTTAGGCGGGCAGGAGGCGAGCACCCGCTGAAATAGCTATCATTGTTCAGTAAACTGACTAATGAATGATGAGGGGGGGGTGGGGAGAGTAGAGGGTGGTAGGAAGATGAGGAGGTGAGGTCACACATTGTTCCCTCTTTCTGACTTTTTCCCTTGGCCGTCTCACAGGATGGTTGTTAGCTTGCGGAGGGCCCTGATGCTGCTTTGTTAGCTTGCCTGCTTGAAGGACAGTAAAGCTGGTATGTTGCCAGGTCCAGGCACACACACCACCACAGCTTCACAGCCTTCCTCCATGAAAACCCCAGAGGAAACAGAGATGGATGGTACTAGAAGGCAGCATGCAGCTGGTCTCTCTTGACCTTGCTGTAAGGATTCAGCTGTCTTCTTAACTAAAAAAGCGAAACTAAAGAGTGATAGTTATGCAGGGCTGTGTAATCAAGTATTGCTACACACTTCCTTCTTTTAAATAATGGACACATATACTGTAGTTTTTAAACACCCTGATATTGGATATCTGGTATTTATTAGCAAGGGTGTATTATGATTAATTCTATTTGTCAACAGTTTCCCTGTAAATTCTTTATTTTACATATGTTCAGTAAGACCCTTACATTTTGTTCTTGACAGAACGGCTCCAAAATATGAGATTAATAACACGTTAAATGCTTTTAGCTTTCACGTTTGCATGTTCAGCTGACCGTCAACACTTCTGTTTAAACTTCTGTTTCTTAAATTTGTCAATATGTGTAGTGTTTCCCAGAACATTTGTGGGCGATTACGAAATAACTGCCTTGAAGCAATACCTTTGTTCATGTCATTAAAGGTATAAAACTGGAAGAGTGGATGATTCAGGTCCTCTCTCAGTTGAGATTTATGTTTGCACAAAAAAAGAACAACTCACAAGACAAGTAAACGCACCAAAATATATCAGTTTAGCTACAAGTAGGTTGCATCTTAAGTTTCACTTAGTCCATAATGGTCTGAATCTGACACTGCAAGCAAACAAGATCAATGTGAAAACAAAAAGACACAGACACATCATTTAATCTACTGTTTATTTTGGACTCTAAGCAAAAGCATTTTGAGGAAAATAAAATAATTTAACCAATTTACTTCTTAGACCAGTCAATTACAAACCTTTTATAACAGATCAATCATTCTACACATGCACAGTAGCTCATGCAAAGATGACTTTAATTGTTGTCCATGAAATGAGGTACTTTGCTAGCAGATATTGTAGCGGTCCGTTCGATCCACAGTGAAAAAGCAGCTCTACAAGAAATCCTAACCTTTGGGGCTTACCGATTTTAATCAGTGTGTAAAATTAGATTAGGTAGCGATCAATAAACGCTCTGACTTTCAAACAACATTCCTTGTTCTTTATCGTTCATGCTGTTCCTTTCAGGAACTCCCAACGTTTTTATGTAACATGCATGATGAAAGGCTGAAAGGTCTGAACAAATAGGAAGAAGAGAAATTTGTTAGTGAAACATGTTTGTCTAAGGTGAGTATCTGTATTAATAGAATTGGCACATTGGTTGTTTGAGACATGGAGGCACACCCCAAGGCACAGCTTTGGTTTCCATAGTAAATACACTAGGAAAATCATTATTACACAGAAAACGTATTTTACCCCCAACTAGGTCTTAGGCATAAAGCTAGTTTAACTCAAACGCGTCACTACTTTTTAGACTGCTTCTTCCCCAGATGACCAAGATTCCCCCTCAGCTTCAGACTCCTCAGAATGAACAAAATCTCCCTCATCCTTTCTACACAACACCTGTTTCACCACAGAGTGCACCTGTCCCTGCTCTTCCTTGCCATCCAGGGCTTTATTTGATTCAGTATCAGCCCTGGAGTTCCTGTTAACCTCATTTGTGTTTTCCAAAGACCCCCAAACTAGGTTGTCACTAAACCCAACATTCTGATTTGTATCTTCAGCTACTTCGTTATAGGTATCATCGGCTTGAAAGGTGGCACCGGTCCCTACGGATGACACCCAGAAGTCACTCTTTATGCCAGAGCTGAAAACATCATGGAGGTCGTTGTCTTTTCCACTTTTGTCCAACAGTTCTGCTGAATCCTTCACCACAAAGATTTCGTTTTCATCAGGTACGCTGTGAGGGAAAATCTCGAGTGATTCCTTTCTATGTGTCATAATTTCCTCATCACAGCCTTTCTCATTATTTTGGTAAATTTCATCTGATCCAGGCACATCGCCACATTTCTGATCATTTTCAGTCTCATCGCTGATTTCAAAGCCCTCACTTGGGTTCTGTAGGACTTCCCATTCAGCTGCTTCTGCAGCATCATGAACAGACTGACAGACTGACTCAGCTACACCTTCCTGAGAGTCATTGGACACATCTACAGGTACAACTTCCTTCTCCTTAATGGGAGCAGCCACCTCTTGCACAGAGTTTGGCTCCTCTGAGTTGCCTATTTCTTCCATATCAGGCTTTCTCATGAAATCATTTAAGCCATCTTCTGCTTCATCAGCATGTGTCAGCATGGACACATTCTGTTCATCCTCAAAGTCGCTTTTCTCTGGAACATCGGTAGCTTTTCGATCTTCATTCTCGATCTCGTCATCATCCAGAGAATCTGTTTGAGGTACGGTCACTGAGGAATCACTGAAATATAGGTTATCATACCGATGATCTATTATAACCCTCTGTGGAGGATCCGCACAAAAAAAGGTAGCTTCTGTTTCTGTTTGTCCAGCCTCTTCTCGCTCTGTCACTTTCTCAACAGACATCCCCTGCAGATGTATCGTCCGCGCGCTCTTACTGTCCTGCCGCTGTGCAAAGTGAGCACTGTAGTTGTCTGTGCACAGATTTTCTAATTCCTGTTCCACAAGTCTGTCGGTCTCCAACTCCTCATCATGGTCTACATTTGTGGGTACCATGGGTTTGGAAGGTTCTTCACTTTCATCAGTCGAATGTCCCTCATCCACTTTCTTGATCATTTCTTCTGCCTTTTCTGTATCATTCATTGATGCAGCATATAGACTTGTAGTCGGACTGTGACCATCCCTGTCCTCTGGATGAGTATATTCCAGGTCATATTCCTCTTCCAGTGCTTCCCCTTCAGCTTCTTCACACAGATCTTCCATAGTTCCGAATCTCTTCGACTTGCCCTCGCTCCAAGTTCCCGTCTCTCCGATCTTCTTTTCCTGCTCAACTTCGCTGGACTCACTCTCATCCATGTGCGATGCGTTGGCGTCCGTCTCATCGCTTTTGTATCGAATGAGAGGACGGGTATCAGCAAGTGTGTTTTCCTGAGCGTAGCTGTCGCTCTCCACCTCAGTCCTCCACGACACAGACACATTTTCAGAGTCCTCCTCTTCGTCATCTTCTTTGTCAGAAAGCAGAACAATCTCTTGATCTAACGTCACATGCTGTACATCCTCATCGTCTTCTTGTGTGTCCATTCCTGCAGTGGCCACCATGTCTTCTTGCACTTCTGTGGTAAAATCCTGCCTAACCTCCCTCTTTTCATGCACTGGTTCAATTCCTGATATGTCTTCCTCTGGTTCAGCATGTTGTCCCTTCTCTTCATCTTTTGTTATGCCATCATCTGTCTCAACATTAACCTTTCTTTCTATTACACTATCCCACGTATCCATCTCTTCTCCATCAGGGTATAGCTTATCCTCAACATCTGTCTCTTTTGTTCCTACCTGGGAACTGCTTACTTCTTGTCTCTCTCTCTCAACTCTACCATCATTTGGGATGTTTTCATCTTGCCTGAAATCTGTAAGTTGGTTATTAAACACACTTTCCTCTGGCTCACATTCTGATGTTGGACTGCTTGTCCTGGATGCAAAGGTTGGTTCACATACTGCTTCAGTTTCAGAATCTGAGGTCTCGTCTTGCACATGCTCTACCTCTTCCGCTACTGAATCATATGCATCAATTGGCGCGTGGCACTGTTCTTGCAGGTCTTCTTTTTCAGCAGGCTGCTCAAAATAAACATCCTTATCAGACTCATCTGATAAACCACAGGGCTTCTCTGTAGCTGTGACCACATCTGGTGTAAGACTGGATGTTGTAAACAGATGGTGACTGCCTTCATCTTTGAAGATGGGCTCACTGCTGAAGCCAGACTCAACCTGATAACTGACAAGTGACTCCACAACTGGACTTTCCTCAGGAGTCTCAACATGGACATTATCAAAATTCTCCTCATCTTCTTTGTCCCCTGGTGTCATAGCAGGAGCCTCTTGCTCATTAGGAGGCGACAGAGGCTCAGCATGGGTAACTTTCTCATAAACCTCCTGTGGTCTGAAATTTTCAACAGCTCCATCCTGCAAAATCTTTGGATAAGTGGTTTCCCATGTTTCATCTGCGGTTCCCTTTGAAATCTTTGGAGTTTCATTAAATGTTATAGGTTTGCTATAGTAAACTGGTTTTGCAGTTATCGCTGTTGGTCCAGTTCCTGTTACACCACAGACAGATGAAAGGGAAGTGATCTTTTGGTGGGTTTGGTAATTTTTTTTTAACCCTCGCGGACAGAACACTGCATCTGTAGAGAACAAGTGCAGACATCATTAATACTTAATGAATTCACTATAAGAATAACTTGATGTCTCTTTAATGCATTATGATTAAAACGAAGCTGACCATATTTAAATAACTTTCCCATATGATGTCTCCACATATCACTGGTAATCTTAACGTGGAGAACCTACCTCAGCAAAGCATTAATAGAACATACGTTCTCAGAGGAGTTCGGACACTAATGGGAAGATATTGATCGTCATTTCCTGTCGCTGTTATCTAAGTTACTGGGAAAAAAAGACCCATATGGCTCAATAACCTTTGGGGACCGTCTTTGGTGGCTTGCATTACATGACACAAACTCTGTTGCTCAGCACCCACAGCCAACACCCCCCACTCCCCCTTCAGTTAAACTAATGTGATTACAAATTAAATGAAACACTAAGAAGTGCTTTTAGTAAGATAAGTAAAATGACACTTTTACAAAGGGAATAAAAGACAGGAATTATGTGGCACACTAAAGTAATAAATTGCATTCACTGACAGTGCTGACATATGAATGATGTTTATTTTAGTACCTGTGATGGAAATATTTCTTGGCTGATTTAACAAAGAGATGTCTCCCCCGAAGGTTTCACTGTCCAGCAAAGCTCTGTGGAGACAGACAAGAGAAACTGTTAACATTCTGAGGTTGCACAGCATTTACACAAAATATGTGAATATGGTGATGTTTAGGATTTGGATGAGCCAGAAATGGGTGAAAGCCATGAGGCATGATGCTGTGCACTGAGTGATCGGTGGGAAGAAAGAGAAGGGCAGCTCTTGTTGCTGCTGAGACGCATGAACAGACTGATGTCTGTTGTTATGGTAATGAAGGAAAGGCCTCGCCATTGAGGAGCCATCTGCAGCACACAGACCTCTGCAATCAATGCCTCTCACACACACACACACACACACACACACACACACACACACACACACAATGACATTATGAGTAGCCCATGCATCACTAATACCTTTGTTGCAATTCAAACATGTGGACCACACCAGTCTTCATTCCAACACACTTATGATTAACTGCTGTTCAGCAAAGTAAAGTTATTTTTGTATGTGCACTTCTAAAATCTCATTGGATTAAATATAGAATTGTAAAACATGAAACATAGTTAAAACAATACTGACACATGCAGTGAATGACACTGAAATTTGTCCTCTACTTGTGTCCTCACCATCCCGCTCTCCTCCCCTTCGCTGTTATTCTAAACTCCCTTAGCTCATAAATCGGTTGCTTCTCACTAAAAGGTGTGGGTCAATACTTTGAGGAGGGGGGTAGAAAGAGTAAGGAGACACCACCACAGAGCTTCATAATGGATAAGTTACTTTATCCAGGACAATAGAGGATGATGTTTCTCTTAGATGACCTTCAGTCCAGACGGCTACATCGGTTTAGTCTCTTACTGTGCTGCAGTGTTTGAATGGTTAAATTAACCATCTAAATCAGACTGAGCGTTGTTATTTCAACAATTGTTTCATTTTTTATTTTTAATGATTCCTTAAAAATGGATTTACACCTGCAAGGCACTGATCTACATCAGATGTTGTCTTACTTTGTCTTTTTCTAACAGGAAAGCAGCTTGAACCTTTATTCATAAGATAAAAGTACTGAGAAAAAAACATGAATCCTGGGGTTTATGGAGGACTGATCCATAGCCAACCACTGAACAACTGATCAATGGTTGGCCCTAAAAATCTTAGTTGTCACAAGTGGGATTTGAACTCATGCTTTCAGGGGAGGCTGAGCGCTCACCTGTACCCTGCAGGTTTACTGATAAAGGTAAAGCATATTACAGTAGTATATTTTATAATAATATAAGCTTATTGTAAGTCAAACATGCTGTAAGCAACAACTACTACTGAACTAACAATTCAGCAGTAGCACTAACAACCCTGACAATCATTAGGCATGGGGCAAATACTAATAAGTTATCAATACTCAGGCACCAGTATCATATTCTTATCTGTTAACTAAACAGGTAATAGTAGGGCCCATGTTTTTAATAATATAGTAGGTATGATTGTACTTTTATTTACCATAGGTTTGTATTTTGTGGCAGGCCTATGTATGAGGGTCCTGGATTAATGAAAAGCAGCTCTCAGTGCAGGATACCTGTATGTTGCTACTTCCAGGCCCAGGGATATCTTCAGCTGCAGTAGGCCTTGGTTCTCGAGGAGGAGACGATCAATCCGCTGGCCCAGTTTCTCTTTCTCCACCTCCAGGCCCTCTAAGTGGTCCTACCAAAACAGGAAGTAAAATAGGAAAAGGAAGAGGTTAAAAAAAGGACATGAAAGCATTCTCACATTGTTGTATATTAAGTAAATATAAATGCTCTTTGTCCTATCATCATATTCTGTAAGACCTCACTGTGACCCAGAACTAATCAGACTCCACAGCACTCCACCCCTGTAAATAAGCAGTTCTCTGGTCCATTTTGCACATCCAGCAGAATATTAGATGAGCATACAGAGAAAACAAACCCCAGGGGGAAGAACTCACAAATGCAAACATCAAAAATATCAATATTTTGAAGACTTGATCAGTGCGATAAAAAAATATTTGAAGGGTGTTAACTCAGAGCTCACAGTGATGTCTCAGCTCACTGTTTCAGACCATCTCTGCTCAGTGAAACTATGAATCTGAATCAAACATCTTGACTGTATGTTGTTTATGGCTTTCCTGCCAAAGACTAAAACAAATCTATATCATCCCAGCAGATATGCTGGTCCTCCATTCACCTGGAGTTTCTGGATCTCCTGGCTGTGTCTGTCTCTCTGCTGTGCTGCAGTCATCTCCAGATGCAGTCTGACATCCTGAGCTGAGGAGATCTCCTTCTGCAGGGCTTGTAGCTTCATCTGGCTTTCGCTCTTCTCCTGGGTCACTTGGGTCAAACGGCTTCTGGCCTGGTTAAGCGACTCCTTGAGCCGAGCTAACTGGCCCTGATAAGCTTCTGCTGCCTCCTGCCATGCTCTGGTAGCCCTCTGGGAGTACTCTTGCCCCAGCTGCAGGAGGTTTGGCATCTGGTGGCCCCTCTGAGCCAATGCAGGTGGCACTCTATCTCTGGAATGAGTCATTGTGGCCTCCAAATGGGCCACATCCTCCTGATGGTTTTGAATTAGGAATCTCATCTCATGCTCCAGCTGATTGACCTTCTCTCTTAGCCAGATCTGTGCACTCTGTTCCTCCTCCAACTCCTTCCTGCTTTGCTCTTGGACGGCCTTGGCTTTCAAATGGGCCTGAGCCTCCCTTTGTCTCTGTAGGTTCAGGGCTTGGACCTCCTCTGTCAGTCGGCAAACCTCCAACTCTGTGTGGACACTGTCCCTCCAGGCTGCATCCACTTCCAGTCTTGCTTGCTGCAGTTCTTCCTCCAGGCCCTTCCTGCGTGCCACGTCTCTATGTTTATTGTGTCTCAGAGATTGGATCTCCTTTGCAAGCCGGGCATTCTCCTCCTCCAGCAGTTTGACGCGGTTTAGGTAGGTCTCCAAGCGTCGGTTCAGGCTCAGCATCTCGTGCTTCTCGTCAGCCAGGTGGCTGTAGTGAAAGGTTTTATGCACACTGCGGAGCTCCATGTCAGTGTTACAAAATAGAGAGATCTGGCAAAGTGAGGCCTCACTCAGATGTACACTAATTATGATTTGGCAGCCAACTGTATCGCTGTGTCCTGGCCACACTCACAGTGTGTGTGAGGCTCCTATGAGAATCCTGTAGTGTGGCTGCCAGCAAGAAGCTTCTCTTTCATACAAAAGTTAATGAAGGGGCCGGGCACACGGACAGGACGGGGAGGAGGGACAGCGAGGGAGGAGACTGACTACTGGAGAGGGGAGAGGAGAAAGGATGGGAGTGGGATAGAATGGGATTAGGGAAACGATGAGAAGGAGGGGTGGAGCAGGAGGGCTGGGAGAGATGGGAAAGGGCAGAGAGAGGCAGTGATGTCATTTCCAACATTAACTCTTTCACCACTTGCACTTGTCCAGCTGAGAGGGAAAAACCCTCTGATAGACAGACAGAGGATGGTGGTACCAAGTCAAAGAGGATTCAAATGGTAAAAGATGTGTAGTTGGATTTAGTTAAATCAGTAACGTAAACCACTCAGAGATCTATAGAGAAAGAGCAAAAATTGAAGGTCAGTTATAATAATAAACTGATATCAACTGCAGAAACATGAAAATTGGTGTCACATGTTCAGTTGTCTTCTTTTTTTTTAGGCCTTCAGTAACAAATATGTAATAAGCTTCAGACGTCTGAAGTGTAGACAGGGAGGAGTGAAACTCACATTTCACGTTTTTGTCACAACCCACTGCTTACTAGCAAACTAGGTTTAGATGTTTTAGTTAATGATTAAACCTAATAATGAATAGTAGGAACTCCATGACCAAAACACTAAATCTTATCCACCTCCATCTAGTGGGCGTCTCACAACACTGCAACGGCCTAACATTACCCAGTATAAGATGACCTGCAGTACTGACATAACTCTGCAACGTGCATGTATCCGAACAAATGTGTAGCTGTAAAGAATAACATGCAACTACTCTGTGTTTTGTACTGCATCACTTACCGTTGCTCAGAAACCTTAGATGCTGTAAAGGACAGATGTGAAACCCTCAGCTAACATGCAGCCTATCACGACTGTAGTACATCATGATTTTTTCACTTTCATGATGCTAAAGAACATATTTGGAAATATTCAAACACTGCTGCGATTTGGCAGCTCAGTAAACAGAAATATGAAATATGTTTGTTAAAATGGGCACTAATGACGTCTGATAAAGATAAATCTCTGAGTGAAGCAGACACACGTTACACACACATATTGGTCATAAGTCAAATTATTATTAGAAGTGATGAAGACAAAATGTGTTTCTACTAAAGGGACCTGACAGTACCAGTGTCAGAATGTGTGAGTCTATATTGTTTTACCCTGATTGCAACATGGAGAAATGTTGTCACTCAAGTGTGAAAACCACTGAGTCACAGCTGTGGGTGATTTGATAACAGGATGATTTATAGTTCTACGTTATGTCAAGATTCAAAATCCACATTACAATGTTCTTCCTGTGTGTAAACACTGTAATATTAGTCCCTCAAAGATTATCTACACACTATATATGGTCTGTAGTTCACACCTCTGATCATTGATGTAAATGACTTTCCTCTCTGAAAAGCAGAAGTTAGTTTTAAGGCTGGGAGTGATGGACTGAACTGAACAGAGAACACAACCACTTCTCATATTAGGCTGCTCTGAGGTTCACACTTCTGTTTGGAGACCAGACACAACTCAACACATCAAGCGTAGTGATGGCAGAGGAGGAGGTTAACTACTCCACAGTTGTATTCAAAAAGAAAACTCCTCAAGCTGAAGGTAAGTTCATCTTTTTTAAACACAGTACATCAACAAAAGATGTCAGTGATCACGCTACAGATATGGATCAGACATCAGAAGTTCATTTGTCTTTTATTTTATTCAGTAATACTAGATACATTTTTATTTTCTAAATCCAAGTGAAAGTTCTGTAAAACAGAAAAAAGGATTTAAAACATGAAACATCTGCTTATTATCTAAGAAGAAATAAGTTTGTGTGACCAGAGATAGACACACTGATAAGTTTACTTTGACACTTGTTCCTGTTAGTCACGAAATGACCACAACTACCTTAAACTAAAGGAGAAATATTTATTTAAAGTATGTTTCCCAGTAAAAAGCAGACGTTACCCTTTTATCTACAGTAGCTCTACTGTAACAGGATTTCATCATGTTGGGTTTTAACATAGTCTCAGTGTCTACAGACCACAGTTCAGTGGTAAACACTGAATGTATTATTCTACAGCAGGTGTGGGAAAATCTGGGCCACAAGGGCCACTGTCCTGTTTGATTTCCTACTGTCCCTGCCCCTCCCACTGCTGATTGATGAACCACACCTGATCCAGGTTGTCAGCAGTGGATAGTGGTACTCGAGGAACAGAATTTCTCACCCTGTGCTAAGGACTGTGACACATCAAGCCAACATCCAGGAAACAGAGGAAACATACACCAACTGTATTATTTAATAATAATAAGAAGGCTCCACCGTGACCATCAGCTTGGTGTCACCTCCCCTAAATCTAGTTTAATTATACATGTTGTATTATGGAGACAAAAATCTGATTCAAATAATAAATAACCACAACATTGTGTTCTTCAAACTTTCAGTTAAAAAGGAAGAAGAGACGGTTTATGATGAGGTGAAGGGACAAAACAAAACAACCAAACAAACAACTGACACAAATGGTGAGTTGTACACAACATACCCCGAATATTAATACCACTAGTACTGTTACAACTACTAACACTACTTTACATTACTGAGCAGTTGTAGCAGCTTTGATTTGCAGGTACTATTCTAAAGTTTGTAATCGTCTGCACCTGTATGGTCAAAGAGAGGGAATTTCTACCTTTATTATTTTCTCTAGTCCTAAATTGCTTGGTTTAACTGATTATTATTACATTACTGAGCAGTTGTAGCAGTCAGCCTGTGACAAGGTGGACAGATAAAAAAGATATTCTAATGTTTATGTGACGTTAACAAGGTTTTAGCAGTGAATTCATCTTTTACTTTCTTACGTCTTTTACTTAATAGTTGTTCATTTAAAGATTCTCTGCTTGTTTTCTTCCTGAGACAAAGAGTACAATTTATACTAAACTAACTAAAGCCATAAATCTCTGTTTGTCATCTAGTCTCTGCAGGATTCTCGTCGGACAACAAATCAAACAACAGACATCAGCACAACAAGCAGCTGATCTGTTGTTTGGGGAGTCTTTGTGTCATTTTGCTGTTGGGCATCATAGCACTGTCCGTCTACTGTAAGTATATCAAACAGGCCGTGCATGAAAAACTCAGACCCATGTGTAGAACTGATCCTTAACAATAACAGGAACAGTTTTCTTCTGTTTTATACATGTTATGTGACATTTATTAGTGTAAGATAGAAGGTCAGATATCTACTGGAAGTTTGTGTTATCTACTCCAGAATAAATCCCTTATGGTAAATAACACAGAAGCCACAACACAGACAATCAGTGTAAAATGCTTTGAAAAGAATATGTGTGTAATATATCAATGTGATTCTGTCACTGTAAAAATAT
>JAUYWH010000008.1:1640264-1672039 GCA_034779795.1 Ctenopoma multispine
TTGGCTGTTATAGCTAATGAAGGGGAGAAGGTAAAGACACAAATGTTTTCATGGCAGCCTGTTTGAAACCAAAAGTAATTTTCATAAACTCTTAACACACTGAGTTTACAGATCACAGTGTTTAAATATCTCTGTTGTCTTCAGACATTCACCACTGACAACAGCTGGAATGAACCAAACATCAATGGATACTGGATTGGTCTGAGAGCTGAAAATGGGAATTGGGTGTGGATTAATGGAAGTTCTCTGACTCAAAGGTAAGAGACTCATTCTTAAACACTTTTTCAAAACCAGGAATGTTAAAATCTCAATCTGATCATAATCCTCCTCCATCAGCTCCTGGATAACAGCACCTACCAACAATTCCTGTGCAACTTCTCTTCAGAACCGAGAATGGAAATCAGTGAGCTGTGATGAAAAGAATGCATGGATCTGTGAACAACAGGCTTTATCTGTTTAAACACTGAGAAAATGCAAAGAAGAAAAGGAAAAAAAAAGTGATTTTCAACACATGCTAATGATTTAAATGTTGATTATTTACAGTGCAAACATTAAAGGATGAAACATAAAAAAATGAATCTGTTGAAACACTGCAGTCAATAATGCTGTTATAATAATGTTTAAATACTGCTACTTGCATGTTACATAACTGTGTTAAAAATATAATCTAGATTAAGATTTTTATTCAAGAATTTAAAAATATGATTTAAAAAAATAACTAAGAATGTCAGAATGACTAGTTCTGAATGTGTTTCTTCTCCTTGTGACAGATGCACTTCTTACAATTTGTATATCAGCATATACATTTCCTGTTTCCTGTGTATTTCCTGTGTTTAACAGTTGACATTGTTTCTGCTCTAATTTTATCAAGTGACGTCTAAGTGTTTTCAGTGTTTTAGTCCATTACAGTGATTTAATGAGGTCAGAAAGGAACATTTTTCGGAATGCTGTAACAGGTTGTAAATTGTTCAAGAAGAAAAAACATAAGATCTGGGATCGGTTTGTTCACTGGATCTTAATCCGTCACACTGACGGCCCGAGAGACACCAGTCAATCTCAGTGTTAAAGTGTAGTAGATTCTACTCAGTCTTGCTGGATATTGTTAATCACAGGCTCAGAATTATACAATTTTTATTTTACTATTTTAAACATTTGTTTCTAAAAAAAAAAAAAGAAAATAAAGTTCATTTTCAAAGCTGTTTGTGTCTCTAAAAAAGAAAAGTTAACAGTTAAAAAATTTAAATTCATAAATTTAAAATACATGTTCTCAAAATGTTGACTCCCCTCATCTCTTTTCAGGATGAGTTCACTCCCCACCACTCAATAAACTCAGGACCTTGTGATAAATTTTGCCTAAACTTTGTCTTTGAGATAATAGTACTTTACTTTACTTTGCTTAGCAGACGCTTTTTTTTTTTATCCAAAGCGACTTACAGGGAGCCAGCGCTGACCGTCCGGCTCAGGGACACACCTGGTGGGGGATGGGCTAGGAGTCAGGCTGGGATTCGGTTTTCAGCAGAAAAATAAACTATACAGTTTGTCAGAAAGAGTTGAACGCACGTCAATTTTATCTCCGTTTACAACAGCGCCACAAACTCCAGACTGAAAAGAGCGAGTTAAACTTCAGTCTGTGTCAGACACGCACCTGCACCGTTTACCTGTGGTGTGTCTTATACAAAGAGAGGGGATATCTTCCTGTATGTTGAGCTTGTCTCATTCACTATCATGACCGTATTAATGTGCCACACACAGAAGGTATTTCGTTGAACTATATTAGAAATAGTAACGATGAAAATAGTGACAGTTATCTATCCTACTGCATTTGAATGCAACAGGACGTGTTCTACTGCGGCTGTGCGAGTTGTGTACCGGAAACTACATGGTTGTTTTGGTGTACAGTACTCATTTGTCAGAAGGAAAAGCTTAGCTTAAACTAGCTGCTATTAGTCACGGCATTAGGGGCGATTGTCACGTTTATCGCCATCATGTTATGTTCGTATTGATGAAACGAACTGTACTGCGAATGAAAAACAGGTATCTTGTTAATTTGAAGAACTGCGGCAGATAGCGCTTAGCTAGTGTGTTAGCTGGCTGGCTAACTCAGTGCTTGTCACTGTGTCAACAAGTTGTGTTCAGCATGGACTGTACCGCGCTGGAGCTCGATGCTGTCAAGTTTGCCAAAACAGCTGTCACCTATGACCAGAACGGCAAATATAACGAGGCTGTGTTTTATTATAAGGTAAGTAGATATACATCTTTATTTGACAGGTGGAGAGCTGCTGTCTTTCAACGTTAGCATTTAGCTTTTCCAGATGTGAAGATTCACTTTCACTTAATGTAGCTTTTCACTTGGATTTTATATAAAGAGGAATTTAAACTACATTAAGTATATGTGGCATAATGTCTAAATGTTTAATTTGAGTCTGTTACAGTTCAGTACTGTGACTGTTGATAATCTGTCTGGATTAATCTTTGTTTATAACCACTGCTTGTTTTGTGATTTTCCTTGGTATAGGAAGCAGCTCAGGCCCTGATATATGCGGGCATGGCAGGGTCTAAACTGGAGGGAATCCAGGACAAAGCCAATGAATACTTGGATCGGGTCCAAGCCCTCCACAATACTGGTAAGCTCACCTGACCAGAGATGAGGGGATCGACTCTTTTATTTGGGGGTTCCTAATTTCAGTCTACTAGTTTCACAGAAACTTTATTCTAACATAATTGCTTACTTGCTGTTTAGAATAGACCGTGTTCAAAGACTGTGTTGTAAAAACTCCTGTGTTTTCAGTGTCTTGTCTTCAGTCTTGGTTTTTACAGCATGAACTGTTTTGACACTAGAAAGTAATCAGACCTTGTAGATTTTATTTTAGATTTAGGTTGAATATACCCCATCACGTGACCTATCTTGCCACAAATTAATTGCAGAGGTCCACTACAGGTTATCTCATCTAAAGCCTTGCAGCGGTAATATGTCTGTAATTAGTAATTAGTGAGAAACTATTTAGAATGAGGCCTGGGGATATACTTTCTCATTCTGACTGCCTTTTTCCATGACTGTGCTCAAATTATGGGTGTGACCACAGGAACTGTGGGAGTGTTGTGTTTTGTTGGACAGCCAGCACATGACGTATAGTACAGTGTGTAGCTGTTTTATGTTTCCGCTTTTTCTATTAGCTGAGCAGAACAGCTGCTCTCTGAGAATAAAGGGTGATGTTTTTAAGTCAAAATGAAAAGATCTTGTCTCATGCTGTAATGCAGTCCAGCCACCCTTGCTAAAAACCAAGCATTGGCATAAAAAAACTCTTTTAGAGAAGATGTAAGTACGCTTTTCTTGTAAAAAGTGTTTTTCTGTTAGCTGTTGTAGTGCTGTGTACATCAGCGTTATAACAGTGCTAACATATGGAGAAATATTAGCAGTTAGAGAGCTGGACGTGTCCCATGTCTTTAATTAGAGGACAACTTCTTTTTACAAACTCATTTTACAAAGTGTCTGCTGTCTGTATGTCCTCACCGTTGCTTCTGTTGATCTTTGACCTCAGTCCAAGCACAGAAGAGCGACCCCCTGAAGTCCTGGCAGCAGGTGGACCTGGAGCGTGCCCACTTCCTGGTCACTCAGGCCTTTGAGGAAGATGAGAATGAAAATGATGATGAAGCCATTGAACTGTACACTCAGGCTGTGGAACTGTGCATTAAGACGGTAGATCTTCACTCTCTCTAATTGTCTTCACTCTCTCAATCACAGTGACTTATGCCTGCTTCCTTTCACATTCGTGTCTCCTTCTGTGCAACAGTCCAATGAAACATCAGACCAGGCTCTGCAGACAAAGCTGAAGCAGCTGGCCCGTCAAGCTTTAGACAGGTAAATGTTCCTGCCAGAGACAGAAATGAACAGACATTCAGAACAGAGATTTGTCACAAAAATGTTACAACCCTGACTCACAAGTTAAAAAAGGATAAAAATATGACTATTAAATTTTGCTCACTATTAATATTCCTCCAGGGCAGAGGGTCTTAAAGAATCCCAGTCCAAATCAACTCAAGCCCAAACTCAGGGCAGGACAGGGTCCTCTGGAACCAAGGCCAGTACTGGTGGCAGTTCAGGAGGGCCCGTCCGCCAGTTTTTCCCCCTCGGACCAGACTTCAGCATTCATGACCGGCCTCAGCCCCAGCCAGTCCGTGCGGTCCAGTCCAGTGAGCCCCAGGGTCAGCGCTACACTTCCGAGGAGATCGAGGTGCTCAGGTGAGATGGCTGGTGGAATCTGTTTTCCAGGGTTCTAGTTTAGTTTAGGCCTAGAAGCAATTTAAATATAATTTCCAGTCCAGAAAATAGATATTCTAAGGTGTTCTTGTGACAGTATGAAAGCCACCACAAGTCTGACATGTTTTCTTTTCTTCTACTGACAACAATCAATTTTTTTTTGGTGCAGTTGTGTTCTTTAATCTTATCTTAATTTTCAGGAGTACGTCTACAATCAACAGTATAGCCTATGTGCCCTTCATGAGTGTGGACCTGAAGGAACGGTTTGCCTTTCCTGTCCCTTTCTCGTGAGTCAACTCTTTGTTGTTTTATGTCTTTTTTTTTGAAAGCTCAGTTTTTAAGCTAACAAACCGTTTAAGTCTTTACACAAATCTACTAACAATCATTTTTTTATTTTTATTTATTTTCCCCCAATAAATACCTGTGTCACTGAAGGAAAAATGTTTCTACATCTGTCTTTCCGTAATGCAAAAATATATCCTATTTTGCCCGCTATTTCTTGTAAGACAACAGGAGACAAGGACTTTCCCACTTATTGTAATTAAATGTTGAAACTGTTATGTAAATTGTCTGGTTAAGTTTGAACACTCTCAAAGAGAGACTAGATCCAGTGGATTTTTTTAATTCTTTTAATTCCTCCATCCAGGGACAAAGCAGGAAAACTGGCACTGTCACCCAAACAGAAAGCCATCTTCTCCCGCTGGGTCCGACCAGACGAGATCTGCAATAACCCCACCATGATCATGTCTGTGTCCAGCTTCAGCATCAAACAGGTCAGACTAGCAGCTGGAGTCAACTATCTGCTTTTTAATTCTACTCTGAGGGCTCAGATGTATCTGTGGCAAATTAAACTCATTTAGAGGTAGCATTTAATATCAAATACAAATTATTATTGTCTAATTTTAACCATTTCCTTTGTATCTGTTTATTTATATTTTATATTTTACATTAACATTATTACATACATATTAATTCAGTCATTTATATTTTCTTTTCATTTGTCACTGCTACTCTTCTAACAGTTCTTAGCTATAATGGGATGTATGTTTCTTACTTTGTGTAGTGCAGATGATTTGATGTCTTCCAGTCATTACAACTTACATTAACGTGACCGTCTCTCCTGCTCTCCAGACGGTGGTGTCTGACTGTTCCTTTGTGGCATCACTAGCCATCAGCGCTGCCTACGAGAGGCGCTATAATAAGAAACTTATCACCAGGTGCTGTATGCTGCTTTCATCTGTATTTGTTTACTGTGGTTAACAGTAAAAAAGTGTTCTGTGGAAATGCATTTTACATCGCAACAAAATTCCCCTGAACAAATTGCTAAACAGTAAAGTCATTTATGTGAGTAGAACAGACCAGAAACTGCATCACATTGTTTGTGGAGAACTGGAGATCTTAAATATTTTATGTTGGTTGGTAAAAAAAAAAAGATTGACTCAAGATTGACATTTTCTACATCCATGTTATCTTTGTACATCTCTGAATTATGAAAACATAAATGTGATAATAGCATGATGCACATAGAAAAGATGGCACTGAGATTGTTCATCTGTTTTTGCATGCTGCAGCATCATCTACCCTCAGAACAGACGAGGGGAGCCAGAGTATAACCCCTGTGGGAAGTACATGGTCAAGCTTCACATCAACGGCGTTCCCAGGAAGGTAAGGGACAAATCACTACAGCCAGTTTATCTGTACACTAAGGGGACTGTACAACATAAATAAGTAGCTGTTTTATTTTGGTGACATGTACCTGTGCTATGCTGGCTTGCACTGAATTATCTTCGTTGCTGTCAGAATAGTTTTAAATGTGAGAAATTTGCCAATAAAACACAAATGAATCCAACAATGAAAAAATCTTTAATTCATATTTCTGAGTTGTCAAATGCTCAGATTTATGCTCAGATTTACCAAAATGAATAATTCATAGTTCATAGCAGTTTATTAATGATATGAACTCTTCTTGTACAACGTCCCTCAAAGAAACAAACTGATCCTGTTCCAGGTGATTATAGACGACTACCTGCCAGTCGATCGTAACGGAGAGCTACTGTGCTCCTACTCCAGCAACAGGAACGAGCTGTGGGTCTCCCTGATAGAAAAGGCCTACATGAAGGTGATGGGAGGCTACGACTTCCCCGGCTCTAACTCTGTGAGTGAAGGTGGAGAAACCAGGAGATCAAACTGTTTTTTAAACGACTTATTTTGCCCACGTTACTCTGTTTGTGTCCAGCACTGAAAGAAAGGAACAAAGAAAATTATAAATCATATAATTATGTTTAAAACGATATTTTAACAATGTCATTTTTGGGCGGCTGGTAAATAAGTCAGTAAGATGTAAGTATTTGGAAGTTGCAGTCTACAAAACAAACATTGCCGAGTTAACATACGTCATGATGTAAACCATATGTCCAAAGAAGAAGATTAGGTTGTAAAAATGGTAATGTTTGTTACAGAATATTGATCTGCACGCGCTCACTGGCTGGATCCCTGAACGCATCGCCATGCACTCTGACAATCAGTCATTCAGCAAGGATGACACCTTCCGCATGCTCTTCCAGAGGTGACCAAAGCAGAAGCACTTTTTTTAATTATAGCCACTTGTTTTCCTTTTTTTTTTCACTGCCTCTGTACATCTGGAATCATCTGTTTCTGTTTCCCCCCCTCTGTTTATTTCCAGGTTTCACAGGGGCGACGTCCTCATCACCACCGCAACAGGGGTGATGACTGAGGAAGAAGGGGAGAAACGGGGTTTAGTGCCAACACACGCCTATGCTGTTCTTGACATCCGGGAATACAAGGTTAGCATAATTAAAGTAGCATTACTTTACTTTACTTTTTACTTTAGTTCATTTGGCAGACGCTTTTTTCCAAAGCGACTTACAAGGAGACACAAGCAATTACAATTCGGGCTCTGTAACATGAGTTACATTAGCCCCTATATTTATAATAAGATGGATTCCAGAGAACATAAGCTAAATGGTGCCATTAGTAAACACTGACACTGCTACAAAGTCATAGACATTATAAATGCTGAAAAGTTAGCTGTTTGTTAACCTAACCTCTAACTGTTGCTGTTTACTGATGTAGGTATAAAATAAGATGTGTGAATGTTATATCTGGTGTTGTTCAGTCACGACTCTTTAATAAGATGCTCATGCTGGAAAAACAACTGCAGATGTTTTCTTTGAGTTGTTCAAGGCTTTCAGCAGAAATCAGACACCATCTTCCCCTGATGCACTGAAATAATAATGATAGTAAAATTAATAATAGATACTTTATTAATGCCTTTGGGGAAATTCATGTGGAAAGGCTGCCCCCTTAAGGCCCAAAGGGTTTGGGGTTCATTGTTTTGTCCAGGGACACTTCAACATGTGGCTAGTAATCAGGGGGGAACTGGGAAGCAAACCACCAGGCCTGGGGTTCATAAGCCACTGCTCAAGCAACTAAGCCACTGTCACCCTGAGAAACCCAAAGTGAAGAATGCAGATCATATGATTACAACAATCTAAAAGTACTGTTATCTACAGCTCTGTCTTTTGTGATTGATGCCATTTTGACACGTGTTCTTGTAGGGAATGCGTTTCCTGCAGCTGAAGAATCCTTGGAGTCATTTGCGGTGGAAGGGGCGCTACAGCGAGCGAGATGAGAAGAACTGGACCCCTGAACTCCTCAAATACCTCAACTTTGACCCCAAGACGGCGCAGAAGTTTGACAATGGTAAACCCATTCTTTTCCTAAATGCAGATCCTACAATATGAAAGTAATACTGTGATGTTAGTAGTGACACAATATGCTTTTCATTAGTGTAGAACGTCATTACTAGATTTTACTACATTCTTATTAGATTCAAAATAATTTGTTGCTCTATCCAAGTTACATGTATTTTCCTGCCCTCTGTTTGTCTCCAGGTGTTTTTTGGATCGCATGGGAAGACCTGTGTCAGTACTATGATGTCATTTACCTGAGCTGGAACCCCGCCCTCTTCAAAGACTCCTCCTGTATTCACAGGTGTGTTTCCAGTAGATATCAGACATGTATCTTTTCTAAAGTGTGTAATTTGGATGTGTACATGATACTTCTGTGTAAAACATACATGTAAATGTCGAATAATCAGAGGAGACTGCCCGACTCTCTAAACGTGTGTTGTGACTTGTGTACCGCGTGCAGTAGTTGGGATGGGAAGCAGGGCCCAGTGAAGGACGTCTACAGTCTGGCCAACAATCCCCAGTACAAGCTGGAGGTCCAGTGTCCAGCAGGGGGCGCTGCTGTGTGGGTGCTGCTCACCAGACACATCACCGACAAGGTAGAGACACTACAAGAGTCGTGTTGTGGTGAATATGAATTTTGGTCAAATCTACATATCAGCAATGTGCTGATCTAATATTATAATTGTCCCTTTTATGTATCAATTGTTATTTGCTTGTTTGTCCAGGATGATTTTGCACAAAACAGGGAGTTTATCACTCTGGTTGTTTACAAGACAGATGGGAAAAAGGTTTACTATCCAGGTAAGGTTTGATAAACGTCTTAGATGCTGTTTTCTTCCTCCTCTCTGTGAGATTTAGATTGTAGCTGGGTGTCAGTCGGAGTTTAATGGCAGCAGTCAGTCATAATTCATGAACCACAGTCACGCCCAACAATATCAGATGCCCTGAGGAGACGTTAATCTGTCACAAAGACAGCGGGAGGCTTTTAAGCAGTCAATCTCAAAACCTGACTAACTATAAATAAACTCCTCTGCCTCCCTACACAGCGGACCCCCCACCTTACATTGATGGCATCCGCATCAACAGCCCACACTACTTGACCAAGATGAGGCTGACCAGTGCAGGGACACACACCTTCACCCTGGTGGTCTCTCAGTATGAGAAACAGAACACCATCAACTACACACTGCGGGTGAGGAAGACTGTGTGTCAACATTTGTCTGTGCATGTTTATGCTCCTACACACATTTCACTTTTGGGTCTATTCAGTTGTGTAGAAACTAAACTAATTTGGGTGATGACAGCCTGCATCAATTCCCTGTAATTTGTCCAACGAAACTAACCAATGCAAGGTTCATGTTCATGACCACTTCTTTTAGTTAAACTAAATTTAATTCAGTTCAGTTCAATTATGTTTATTTATATAGCTGCAGATCATCTCGGGGGACTTTACGGTGTTTAGGACCTTAGAGAATATCACTATATATAGAATTATAAAGAAAACCCAACAGTCCCTCTTGAGCAGCACTGGGAGATGGTGGAGAGGAAAAACTCACTTTAATGAAAGAAACCTCCAGCAGAACCAGACTCAAGGTGGGCGGCCATCTGCCTCGACTGGCTGGGGTGAATGAGAGAGAGAGAGAAAGAAAAGAACAAAAACAAGTTATAAAGTTTTTAAGTTATTAACACACAAAGACTTGAAACATTCTTGAGATGCTGCAATGAGAAGCATGTCTGAATTGTTTTTGTATACTTGGGAATTGCAGAGTGATTCTTTTCTGCTCTTCTAATCTCCCCATTAATTACATTCAACACTTTTATTCTTCTGTTCGCCTGCGTGTGCTCTTCTGGAAACCTTGAGAGTGCTTGAGACCAGCTAAGGGAGTCTGGGAGGTTTAATTGAGTATGTTTGAGTCCACGTACTTGTATGATTATCTTTGTGAGTTTTATACCTTCAAAGTGAGTCCTTACTTTCTGACCCACTCTTTTTGTAGGGGTTAAGACTGGTGTGTGTGTGTGTGTGTGTGTGTGTGTGTGTGTGTGTGTGTGTGTGTGCGCACGTGTGACCCAAACATGTTTTTCAGGTATTTATAATTCATGGTTCCCTCTTGTTAGGTGCAGTGAAGACTGTGGAGAACAGTTTATACCGAAATCACTCATTAAATAAAACATGCGCGCTGTCCACGTGTCTGCTGTGCTCTGTGTGTGCTCTGTGTGTTCACTGTATGTGCATGTGTGTGTCTGTTCATTGTGTAACAGCAGTGCAACTCCTGTAACCACTCCAAGCCCTTCGTCATCTTCTCTCTCTCTTAACCAAGCTAAAACCAGCTCTTCCCTTTGAAAACCGCCTAATCGCTGAACAACTGATTGAACTCGCTCTCTTTCGCTGGGTTGTCACCAGAGATCAAAGCAAGAAGCAGGAAAAATTATTTCTTTTCTGATCTTTCTTTTACCAGCACTGATATCAAAGGTCTGTTTTGTGTGCAGATAGTTATGAATAAATTAACAGCTTTGCTTCAGAGAACAAACTCCACCGTTTGGATAATGGTCAAAAACGTATCTTTTAGTTTTCTGTACCTTAGGTTCCCTGATAACGTCTGTTTATAACTCTGTTAAAGATTGGCCTCACCCTCTGAGCTTATACCCGACGTCTGTCTTCTGTTGTTACACCAGCTCATGTTTAGTGCTTCACTTTTGGTTTCTTTCACAGGTGTACGCTGGATGCAAATTCACATTCTCCAAGATCCCGAATCTCTTCACTCACACCAAAAGGGTATGTTTCCTATAACTGGGAAATAGACATGCATTTATGTTTAGTAGTGCAGTGAAACTCTGTTCTGTACCTGTCTTTATGTGTATGTACAGTACAGTGCCTTTATATGGACCAGATGTTGTCATTAATTCAGTATAATCTTTAGGGCTGTTGATGTCTTTCTGGTTTTGTTTTACTCTGAAAAGTGAATTATGTTTGTGACTGTGGTCCTGTTTTCAGGTCAACGGCCAGTGGAAGGGGCTCAGTGCCGGGGGTTGTGGCAACTACAAAGACTCCTACAAACACAACCCGATCTATCAGATTAACTTAGAGCGGTCAGGGCCGCTGCTCATTGAGCTCAGAGGATCCAGGTCAGACAAATCTCTGATAATGTGATCTTGACTTCTTTCATGCTTTCTTTCTGTCTCTCGCCGTCCTCTCCACACACTCACACAAACTGTTTCATCAGATAAATATAATATTAGAAGGATTCCATCAGTCTGTGCTGAAGTGGGTAGTTATTCCCTGTGGCTGTGTCTGCAGGCAGTACAGTGTTGGGTTTGAGATGGTGATGGTGTCGACGGTGGGGGATCCAGGACCTACTGCCTTACAGAAGAAGAGCAGTGGAGATTACAGGTAGAGTTGAGTCTTAGTCTGGCCTTTACCACCATTAAGGAAAGAAATAATTATATTGAATTTCAATATCTCAAGAATTGGCAATAATTTCGTTGGTTACAAATAATAGATTTGCTTGGGAAACCTAAACTAGAACATTCACGATTACAAATGAACCTGTATTTACATTATATTATTCTGCTCCCATTGCACATATTTGCTCATATAATTAGGTTAAATCACTTTCTAACTGAATAAAACAGTTAGCGTGTTGTTCATGTGTCTGTACGTTAACTTCCCTCCCCCCGTCTCTCTCTCCAGATGTGGATTCTGTTACATGGAGGTGGAGCACGTCCCAGCAGGCATCTACAACATCATCCCCACCACCTTCTTACCCAAACAGGAAGGACCTTTCTTCTTGGACTTTGGCAGCACCTTGCCCCTCAAGATCTCTCAGCTGCAATGATAATAGAGCTGGGGGGGAGCGTGGAGCATGGATTGGGACAAAGGTACTTCTAAGGGCATAGAATAATGAGATATTTCTGAAATCTGTGTGGACGTGATGGGTTGTCAAGGCATCAATTAAGAGCCCAGAAAGAGACTGAAGTTGACTAAACACCATCAAACGGTCTTTACAATAAAACCTTTGCTGACATACGTGGACAGATTCTGGACTTAATCATCAAGAGAAACTTCCTGCAATAAAACTCACCAACTGTCAAGATGTTGTGGGACATGACAAAATATAGTTTGAAGAAATTTTAAACACTCAAGACACACGGTATTCAAAGTGGTACCGCTATAGATGGATAGACAGCATTCCTGTACGTATGTCCACCACATACATTCATTAGCATCTAACCTAATTTCATGATGACAGTAATCATGTGACCACATCCTGGACTTGACTGGAGAAGTAACAGGGTAGAAATGAACACCAGCCAGAGTAGGTCTAGAGGGTTCCTCAGAGAAGTTTTAAGGTTTTAAGGAAAGTATCCCAGTTAATAATTCCCCAGTTAGGTGCAGAAGAACTTGACTGTTCTGCACAGAGCTCCATCCCACATGCTGAGCCAATTATCACCCAAAATCAGTGCTGCACTTCACAAGTACTCTTGTGACACAGATCAGTGGAATATTTATATATTCATTTTCCATGTTGTGGCTCTTAGTTAAGACTTTGGATGAATTTTGACGTCCACAGTGTTTAACTGATAAAATAATTCATCCCTGCAAGTGGAACTTATATTCAGGCAGGTGTGTGAAGGCTTCACAATGATGTGTCAGGTAGAAAAACACCTGTCAGTCATTTAGTGTCCTGCCTGTTTTAAATGACAGCATTGTCCAATAAATGTGTCCATGGTCCTGTCAAAGAACAATAACCCTCTGCACAGAAAACAGACAGGCAGGTAACTAGTGTATAAATAAAATAAGAGGAAGAAAACGTAGGGTCATAAAAAGCCTCATGCTTCTCTATACAATGCTTACTTTACCCAAACCCGGTCACACGTACTAAACAGTTTCTGCCAAAATAGTGAAAACAGTTTTTGCTGCTGTCAGTCGCTGTGGTTGGTAGAAAGGGCAAATAGTTTCCTCAAACGACCATGAAGGTTTTTTTTATTCTCAGGAGCAGTGCAGCAGCACCACAGGGAATCCAATAAGGCAGCAGTTGAATGATGTCTCTTTTCTTGTTGTCTGCGGATGTGACGGCTGAGCGGAAAGACATCGGCCTAACATCAGCACTTAGCGCTGTTTGAGACTGGTAACACACGTGTATGTGTAACGCCTGTGTGTATGCGTTTGTAAATGTTGGATTCTCGTTATCGACCTCTTTTTCTTTTCTTTTTTTACAGGTAGAATTTAATTTTGCCAAGTACACGTCCTCAGTTTGGTTGACATACAGCACTTTTATTTTGTTCATTGTCAAACACAGAGTATGGAGACAAACATGACCTCTGTCACTTCGGTTCCCTCCTTATTTTTTTGCAGGTGTGTTGATAGCGACAACATTTGTTGCTCTCATTAAGCTACTTTAGATTTGCTTAATGAGATTCCGATTCAGCAGCATTGGAATTAACATAAGAGTATATTGCATCATATGGAGGCTGTCAGCCAGTCGCACTCTCACTAACCGTATGTGCAGACGCTGGTGTCTGAAACGTGTTTGTTGACCTTAGGTTAGGATTTTTCTGTCAAACAGCAGCACTTTGTTTTCAGACAAATTATAAGTCTAAGACGACTTTTTTTTTCCTGAGCACAACTGAAGTCTCTATCACAGTCACAACTGTTCTGTTGCATCTGATACTATTGGTTATTCTCATTTTATTTAGTATTTAATTTAAAAATGTCTCTTAAAATTTGGGTATAACTGTGACACGGTGTCCCTCACAAGACCCTAAGATTACCTGATAGTTTCAGCACTTACCTCCTGTGTGCACGTGGCTGACGCTTGAGTGCCGCTGGGCACTGCGCTGAGTCTGTTTCATAATGTAACACACAGACCGTCGTGTATAACTTCATTATGTTTACCACACTTTGTGGCTTTGCTGTACAATCATTTTGAACAATTTAAAAGAATCTTTTGTCTTTTTTTCTTCTTTGCTGCTTCACAGTTCTGCTTACAGGAACCATTGTTACACATTTTACTTCTTCTCTCTTTTGACAATGTTTCATAGTTAAACCAGTGCCGACTGTAAATGAACCAGTAATGCTGATCTGCTGAAAGGCTGAAATATTATTTTCAGAATGAATTACAGCTTCTAATATCCATTGCCAAATTCTTCTGTTAAATGTTCAACTGATGATCAATTACAAATCAAAGCTGTTAGAATTATTAGACTTGATCATATTCAGTTATGTGTTTTTAAAAATGCTGCTGGATAATCTCGCAGTGAGCTGTTGTATGAGTGATGATGTGAAGTTTGCAGAAGTTGCACTTAATGTTGGGAAGTCTGGTGTGTATTCAAACTTTTAATACATGAAATTATATCTGCATCTGTCTGTGTTCTTTGATTTTATTTAATTTATTTACTCGGAGACCAGTGGTGGCTTTTAGATTTTATCTGAAGTTTGCAGGCTTTTCATCACTTATAATATGTTATAACATTATTATTATATAACACAACAAATCACCACCATGCTAAAGAGAAACAGAAGCTTGAAGGAAGATTCAGTCACGACTTATTAGCATGAATTAAAAGAAATTAAACATCTGTACTTTACCTCCTTCTTCTACACAGATATGTTAAATACAGAAGTAAAACAACCACATCGAACCACCAGGCCACATCAGTCATTTTGATGACGGCCGTTCTGAGATGTGGAACAGTGAAATAATTTTGTTTCTTAATCATTAATCCATAATGATGTTAAGCCCAGTGCACTCAGTTACTCACTCACTCAGTTTGGGACGGCAGGTTTCAGCCATTCGGGGTTTCATCTGCTTCTCTGGAATAAAAACTCAGGTACGTCTGATCTTTCATGGTTTTTATTCGTTTTATATATGTGTGCTGTATGTCTGAAGTGTTTGCTGATATAAAAATCCTTTTCAGATGTCACCCAGACAACATCAGTGAAGGTGACGGCTGCTGTGTTGTTGGATACGGGTGCTGGAAGTTGGAGGTGAGTTTTCATATTGTTCAGTTCAAACCACCAAGCATATGAGGAAGAAGAGGGTGCACTAGATTAATAATGAAATAATTAGTGAATTAATCTGACAACAGCAAGTAGAAAAATGTAAGTATTTTTTAACCAACTTAGAAAAATGCAAAATATCAGAAAAGCTAAATATATGAAGAAATTAGTGCAAATTAAGAGTCAGCCTCATAAATAAAAAACAGTGAATAAAACAGTTCTTTTCATGACAGTTTCTCTCAGTAAGATTCTCATCTAAAAGCTTCTGTGCTCCATTAATATTTAGGGATTTATCCTGGATTAGTCATGTTTCCTCATCAAACACACAGAGGCCAACGTTCAGAGATCAGACTGAGACCGAGACCTTTTCTTTTCTAACAACCAAGTCAGCCTCCTGACATTTAGTTCTGTATTTTCTCTTTTTATTAGTCATTACAATCAGAGAATATCGTGTGTTTTTAAGTAGGGTAGATGGTTCGTATCCGTCCACATCCGACACTGAACAGAGGGTCTGTGTGAGAGCTGACTCAGCAGACGCTGCTAATCTGCTGTCACAAGGCGCACGTGGCCGAGATGATGTGTCTGTGAAGCTGAAATGACGTTTGGAGGTTTGGTTGGTCTCTTTAGTCATCAGCATCAGCAGCAGTCACATATACAGTATGATCAGTCGCACAGGTCGAGGCTTCTGGTTAGTGACACGTTTCATCCAGGCTGATCAGTGGACTGTGATACCAACGGTGATGTTTTTTGTTTCATCTCACTCTGTTAATTGGATTAACTTTATGTGCTTTCTATGTAAATCAGATCATGTTTAAGTTCATATTAATGCAGAAATAGAGGAAGTTATTTTGACTACAGCAGCACATATAGAACACAGTCACAGTCAGGGTATTACCTCTTCAGGACACGTTGATGCTGGTTGTTGAAAAGGTCTCTGTGCTCTCGTCTTTATTGAGAAGATGTGACGGTCGTTTAGATCAGTTACAGCTTCTCTGAAGATATTGATTCATGTTAATGAGATTCTGACTGTTGATTGAAGTCAAATTGCCTAAGAATCCCTTAATGATCTAAAAGCAGCTCACAGTTTGTCGGTGACACTGATGTCACGTCATGCTTGTAATTTAAAGGAATGGTTGTTTCCTGGAGAGAGGGTCCTGCTGCTCTGCATCACACTGGTCTCTGAACTAATCCAATCAGAATCGACCCCTTTCTTTAAAGGCAAAGAAAATTGGAGAGCACGCGCAGTGAGGTCCCATTTTAGATCAACAAGTCCACTTTAAATGAACCAG
Organism: Ctenopoma multispine; assembly: GCA_034779795.1. Taxonomy (NCBI): domain Eukaryota; kingdom Metazoa; phylum Chordata; class Actinopteri; order Anabantiformes; family Anabantidae; genus Ctenopoma; species Ctenopoma multispine. The sequence continues at coordinate 1,656,522 of JAUYWH010000008.1, forward strand.
GAAGGAAATGAAGTCAGCATCTGTTAATTTTACTCTTTTTATTTTACTCTGAAAAACACAGGCACATAAGATGCAGAGGACTAAACTGCTGTGACAGTGGAGGCTGGCAGCAGTTTACATAATTAATTCCAAATCAAAAAGTGACGCATGTAAAGAAATATGCAAATACAGTCAAATTTAGTTCACACTTAGAGAATACACAGACTGCAGAAAGACAACAGGAAGCAAAGGGACTAAAAAAAACTGATATCAACTTTTCTATGTTTCCTACAGTGATGAGGTTTGTGTTCTTATCCTGTCACCGCCTGTCCAGTCATGGAGCACTGCTCTATATAGATAATAGTAGGTGGAAATTTACGATGAATAATTTAGACCTGAATACGATAATTAATAACAACAAGTTAATATATAATAATAATATGTGCTGCTTACAGTCAAAGTTAAAACAGCACTTCCAAGACCAAGGTTAAACTGTTTTTATCCAAATGACAAGAAAAGGAAATTAAAAGAAAATCCAATGAAAAGACCCAAAAATCACCAATAAATCCATAATATTTATCCCCACACTGGACAGTTTCATTACCATGAACACAGCAGTTTATTTGTCCTACAGGCACAGAGACTCACTAGAGACCAAATGTGGATAAATTAATCTGCTGCTAAAAATAGTTCCCAGTCAACAGTTTCCTGTTTTCTGAGAACTACAGTGAAGACACGACCACATTGTTCTGATCTTTTCGTGGGATTTGCTGACAATAATGAAACACAGTGTGCGATCGTCGTCATCCTCTAATCTGAGGGGACAAAATAAATACTGTACAGTAAAGATCATTCTGGATCATTCTGTCGTGCAATGACACAATTTACCTCTTTACCTTCCTCATCAACATCCAAACAGTCGTGGTTTTACAGTAAAGGTCCGTTAGAAGCTGCTATGCTTCTTTGAAAATCCTGTGACTGGTATAAGTTTGTCTTTCAGTATTCTCTGAACTGATTTACTTCCAGTGTAGATGTGCCACATTTTCGAGATCTGGATTCTTGCCTGAGCTGTGGGCAGTTTATTAATTTTACCTTATTTTTGTCAAAATACATGTTTTCAAAATGTCGCCACTTGCTCCATAATGGTTTTTATCCATTTACAAACCTAAAAATTACATACGTTTTAACATTTACTTGTTTCTCCACCCTTTATAACCAAACTCACCTTTACGAGCTTAATAACACAGACGTCTAGTTATGTTATGTACTGTTCCCATACCAGGGTAGATTTTCTGTGAATGTAATCTCCTAATCTCCCTTTTTTAATCTAGTAACAGTAATTCTCATATCAGACACCTGGACTTGTGTACTTTGGTGGTAAACGATACAGTCAATATGAAAAGTGATTAAAATTAAACTTATATTGGCAAAATTATAATGGGGGAAAATATAGTGCATCTCTGTTTGATGCCTCGCAGAGAAAGTTTCAAAAAGTTTCTAAACTGAGAAAAGCAGCAAATCTTTGCTCTTATGAAGCTAGAACCTAAAAATATTCAATTTTTTCCTTAAAAAAGAAATAGAACAATCCATGATCAGAGTAGATTATTAGATTTAAAATCGATTAGGCTACTTACCTTAAATAGCAGAACTATGGAGTCGTAGTAGTAAATACAGTAAATAGCAAATTAAATGACTCAGTAATATCCACAGCTGTATGTAATGTTTGCTAACTTTAGCCTCCATATATACTGGTCATATGAGACTACATAAAGCTGAAAAAACAAAACTGGAGAGTACCGGATTCAGATTACATATTCATGATTATATTTAATTTACTTGTGCTGAAAGGACAAACTCTGGGTTTTAACTTTGTCCTCAGGGTTTGTATTCACAGTAACTAGGTGTAAAAATCTAAAGCTTATTAACCACAACTACACACTAAAGCTGCAGTATATATTTTTTTAGGCCGTAGAAACGCGTGTTAATTGGAGAGGTGCTGTCAAAGATGGATAGATACTATATATAGGTCAGTTATTTCTGCTCGACTGGTAGGTTTTGAAGTGACACTGCCAGCTTCGCCCCCTAAAGGTTGCACCTTGTAGCTTTCTCATTTGAGGGGCCACAGTAGCTGAACCTGAACAATTCACATAGTTCAGAAATACAGCAGTCTGTAGATCAGCACATCAGTTATTTATGGGACATCGCTGCACGTGACTTTATTGTGGAATGAAGCAGAACATGACCTCTGCCTGGTTTACAGCATGCTACAGAAAGTGCCATTTAACAGTAACAAAGTTGACTTTTTGTGACAGGACATTATTCAGCTTTTACTGGAGCAAATATTTCTGACCGTTTTCCTTTAAACCACCCTTCACCAAGACAGTTTTACCTTAACAGTGCTCTTTATTTCTCAGGCATGAGAGTCCAAAGGTGCAAAGTCCTTCATGAAGGATATGGGGAGGGGGTCACAACGCTGCTGAGATGTGCAGGTAAATCTACGTACACCAAACATTCAAAGTCTCTTTGACCACGGACTTTGCAAACGGAGTGCAGTTGTGGCAGCTAGCTTATTAACAGCTATAACAGTTCATCAGTGGTTCAGAGTCACATTCCCTTTTTTTTCCCGCCCTCTCTCAGACTCCTTTGACCAGGACCACGGTCTGGCTGGGCTCAGTCTTGTGGGAACAGCTGTCTGTGTTTTTGGCGTTGTCGGAGCGTGGGCGTCGCAGGTTCAGAAAGCTGAAGCGTGCTTCCAGGCTAAAGCTCTTCTTGATGCTGGAAGTCGCGCGGTTGCTGTTGCTGTTGGTGGCGGTGGCAGCGTTGTCCAATTCCCCCTCTGCACCTTCCGCCCGGTCGCCTACAAGACAGGTTTAGGGTCAGTGAAGAGAGAAGGTGTGAAATTTTTTTTTCTTTTGTTCAAAGACCACTAAACATCCCAATTTTCCTTCTATAAACAAAGATATAAGCATGATCGCTAATAATTATTCCAGGCCAGACATTTCTAAACATTGATGAGCTTCCTTATTAAATGAGGGCTGTAGCAAACATCAATAACTAATCTGAAGAGGTGATTTTTGGTCAGAACTACAAAGATTACAACACATCTTTGGCATTTCTGCAGTTTCTTGTCACTTATCTGATGTACGTTATCTACTCTGTGAATTATTAATGGGCTGAACTTTGATACTGTATCAAGAAAACATATGAAATGACCTAATTTTTTGCATTAATTGGTGATAAAATGTGACCTGATCTACATCAAGTCACGTATAGACAAAGACTATGTAAATAAGCTAATGACAAACCAACAATTATCAACGTGTCTTTACTAAACACATCCATTGAATCTTTACAGTGCTGGTGGAAAAAGTAAGATTTAATAGTTGAACCTCTTTTTGGAGTACTAACCGTGAACAAGAATTTCTGCTAAGTGCAATTTAGACCTATGCAGCATTCGGGAGAGATTCTGGACCATTCTTCCTCCCAGAGCTGCTTCAGCTAAATCATATTCTTAGAATGTCTGGTGTGAGCACAGCATCTCAGCGGGTTCTCTCCAAAAGCAGGGTTTCCTTTTATGAAGCCAATCTGTAATAGATTTACTTCAGTTTTTAGGGGCATTTTCCTGCTGCATCAACTTCTACTGAACCTTCTGGACCTGCACAGCTTGTCATTGCGGAGCAGAAATTGAACCCAAGTTTATCAAGGTCTCATAATGTCAGTGGCTGCAAGCTGAAAGCTCGGTTCAGCTCTGACGGGCTAAATTATAAGTAAAACCTCGAAGGAAAAAGATAATTACACTCACACATTTTTAGTATGACACTAAAATCCCTTAATGTCAATTAACAGGTGGACAGACTGAGTTTTTCCATATAGCCTGACTGATGTGCAGTGAACCATCTACTCTCTGCAGGTAAAGCATTCAGCCTGCTGTCACTTTGAGTAATAGGCTCCTCTGGTGGTGCAGGTGTGAGCCGAGCAGGTAGCAGGACGTAGTGCATCTTCCCCAGAATAGATCCTCACACATCATCCATCTCACTTCCATGTTTTTTTGTTTTTCTTCCCCTTTCTCCTTAGGAACAGCGTGTGCTGCTCTCAAACGGAGCTACAAGTATTTCCAGCTAATGGTGAGTGGCTCTCATCTGAACCTAAACAGCCAATGGTCTGTGACATACAAACAGGTTGGTTTGGAATTGTTGAAGCTGATCTTTTGCAACACTGACGTCCTCGTATATCTGTCACCGTAGCCCTTGTTCGCTTTTCAAATTTCACTATAAGAAATCTGAGTCTGTCAATCTGTATAAAACTGCACTCCAAAGTTGATCTGGGAATTATAAAACTTTAAGATTCCTGCTGAGCTAAACCCATCCAGTGAGCGTCTTTCAAAGTTACAGTGAATTTAAAACTCCTGTTTGCCTGACAGTAGTTTATTGTGAGCTGTGGTGATCTGTGAAATTGTTCCACAGAGACGGATCCTGACAGAACCAGGGAGTGAAAAAGTGCTAAAACTAAGAAAAACACACTTTTTGCAAAGAGACAGGTCCGTTTAGGTGGAATTATTTCTTAGTGGATGATCAGTTGGTGATGTTAGAGCTTCACATTGACTGTAGAGTGAATTCTGTCTAAATACACTGCAACTCTTAACGACACTGACTGGATTTAGTTTAGCTTGGAGTTTTTATACTCCCAGATGAACTTTGGAGTGAATTGTTGCACAGAAAGACAGTTGTTCATCTTTATCCCTATTTCCTACAGTGTCCCTGTGTCACACAGTGGTGACCAAGAGCTACAGAGACAGATATGCAAGGACCTCAATGTTGTAATAACATTTAACTGTATGTCACAGACGTCTGACTGTTCAGGTGCAATCGAGAGACACTCACCATTAGCTGGAAATATTCTAGCTGCTTTTCTTTGCAGCTGTTTTTAGTGAGAAAGTGCGGTACAACAAAAAAAAACAACGTTTGAAAATGTATTCAAGGTAAGACGCACGGGAGCTTATTATACCAATGAGCAAATTCCTGCTGATATTGAGTTCTACAACAATGCTACCTTTCTAAATAGATGTAAGATTCTGGTAAGAGATGCATCAAATAAACTGAAAGACATTTCAGTGCTATTCAACATGCAACAAGGCCAAATATTTGCAGTTTCCAGTCTGTAAAATATGAAGATTTGATTCAATTCTTTGTCCTAATCGGTAGTAAACTGCATATTTTGGGTTTTGGAAAATAAAAAAACTAAACAATCACTTAGGAGAAGATAACTTGGATCTCCTAATTAAATTTCTAATAAATACATGATTTACTCTGTGTTGTATTTGGAGTTTACTTAAGCAAATACTTGCTATAATTTGTATAAAATAAAATACCTAAAATACTTTCATTACATTCAATACATTCATTAAGACTTTTCAAAGTCAACACTTGTTGACAACGTAGTCAATTTATTTAAACAGATTCTGGACCTTCGCTGTGTAGCAACGTCCTAGTATTATGTTGAAAATGAATCATTATTATTTAAAAGATTTTTAATGCCTGTTTTGTTCTTAAAACATCATAACGTCGTCCAGTCTGTGCTAAAAGTTTAATTCTATTTCTTAAATTTTGATCCACATGCTGAAATACCCACCTCTTTCCAGGTCACATTCAGGTGAAGACGCTCCGCTGCATTCGCTACGTGGCCCGAGCACAGGCGAGATGAGACCGAAGTCGGACAGCGACACGGTGCTGGGAAGATCCAAGCTGCAGGGCCTGGACAGAGGAGCCGGGGAGGAAGAGGTGGAAGAGGAGGAAGGAGACGGTGACGGAGAGGCGGAGGAGGAGCTGGTGAAGGGGCAGGGTGACAGGAGCTCCTGAGGGCTGCTGGGAGTCGAACCCAGGCTGCAGGTGGAGCGAGTCTCTGAGTCTTCTTCAGACATGATGCTGCCGCCGACACAGACTTCATCATCAAAACACACAGACGCCACTGCAGCGGGGGAGGACAGAGGAGAGAGAGAGAGAGAAGGTGAGGGGAGAGTTAGCGTAAAGGTGGAGGAGATGAGGAAGAGGAGGTCAAAGCTCAGGCTGCTTGTGTTTTCTGTTTTTAGATCATGATGATTCCTTGTTTGAAGTTTAAGATTTTAGGCCAACAAATGTCCACTTGTGTATTTGAATGCACGCTGAGACTGTTCATTAAAATGGTGTTTATTGGGTTTACTACATAATGCTGTAAGCCTTACACTGTAAAAAACATCTTGTGATTTGTTGCTCTATGAATAAATTGAATTACTGCATGTTTAAACTAATTTCGAGTTTACATCTTTATGACATCAACTATCTGCCCTTCATGGTCATTTTTATGTCTTTGGCCCTCATCAAACTTTCTAAGAATCATAAGGAAGAGTTCAGAGAGGCAGACAGAAGCTCACTGTGTGCTACCAAATACACCCACGTCAGCACAGCTACACAAGGGTCCAGAGTGTCCAGAGCTCTCACGAAGCAAAACAAGAAACAAATAGATTTTTCTTTAAAGGCTGCTCAAGAAATAAATTTACTAAATCTGATCTCACTGTTAAAACTGTTTGTGCTATGACGCACTGTAACACTGAAGGACAGACAAAACAGAAACTAAATCTCATTACAGCCAACCTGACATTTTGAGTCACCAGGTGTTAGTGTGCAGGTCGACAGAAAAGGAATAAGATGAGGCGGTTTGACCTTTACTAGCTGACCTTTCGTCAGGAGAAGGGTCTGAGTCATGCTGAAGGGCCTGATTACAGTGAAAAGTTTCTACATTTTCCATGAACAGAGGTCATGTAACAAGCAGATGTGGTGTTGTACTGTACTCACTGGAGATTCCATCCGAGTCCAACTTGAAGCTCGAGATGTCGTCCCCCGAAACGCTGTCACCCTCTGCGCCCACGCCGCGACCCCGGGGGCCCATGGCAGAGTTTCGGCGTCGCTCGTGGATCTCATCGGAGATCATCTCCAGGTTCCTGAGGGCCGACCTGTACTCGGCTTTGGCCTGAGACAGCTTAGCTTGCCGCTCATCCACATTCTTCTTAAGGTTCTAGAGGAGGAACAAGGACAGAAAAGAGGGTCCTGATGAAGGACACGGATTCTACTGCACAGATTATGATTAATTACTTCCACAGTTTTAACAACTGCAAAGACGACAGCACTGATTCGTTCATCTGTTTATTCAGGTCAAGCCAACTGGGCTAATTTTCTCTCTGTTTAAACGTTTCACTGCTTGTTCGATTAGCTTCTTCAGGTTGGAGAAAGTTATGTGGGAGACTTTGTTTCTCACCTGATCTAAATATGTTCACTACATGGATAATAACGAAGGTGAGGGGGAGAGTCATCGGGATATAACGATCACAAACGAGTGACAACTCCTGAATGAATTGGTCTTAGAGGCAACACAGTGCGACACACCAAGCTGGGTTGGTGAGCGTCTGTTGGGGTGGTTTTTGAGGTGTGCCCGCAACGTTGGCACTAGACGGACCCCCTCTGGTGGCTTTACGGCCAATTAAACATGTTCAAATCCGATTGTGAGAGAGACCACTTTGACTCTTCATCTTACGAATCATTGCATGACAGCAGAAATGAAGCCCGGCGCCATTTACAACTTCTCCTCGGACAGATTCTCAATTAAAAGTAAAAGATAAAGCATCTGTGGTGAGCGAGACTAGTGTGGAAAATAATAAGCAAACGTTGCCAGTTTTGCCAAGGTTTTCTTCTGCTTTCCATTTCTGAATGATGAATACAGACTACTGCTACCCGCTGGTCCTGAGGCAACACAACTATGGGTCTAGTTGCTTGTGGTTGTTTGATGGCAGCTTGGCGTGTCACGGCCCACTCAACTTCCAGATGACTGCACTTGGATGAAGTTGGAGAATTTAAAATCTTCATGTTTGAAGGTGGCTCTGAGACGTTCGTGTCTCAAAAACTGTGTTGTCAGCTTATAATGGGCCTAGTGTGAACTAATCATTGAAACATCCACAAAAATGAATCAAACCAATTCAAGTGTTTAATTAAATTGAATTAAAATTAAATTTAGCTGACTGAGCCTCCAATTAAAGGCATTGCTTTGATGCTTTGGGGGAAGGTGGGGAATAACATGCTCTAGGATGTGAAAACATCTGATTTACACACACTCAAAGACATAATGAGCGTGTGCCCAAAAAACCCCAACACGCTGCAGAGCAGCTGTTCGTGTTGGTGCCTGGTTGAGCGGTTTACCCGACTTCATCAGCAATCAGCATCGAAGCTGAACGTACCAGAGCAGTAAGCCGAAACCAGGGAGAGGAAACAGGATGTGAATCATGAAACTTTGATGAAAGTGATTTAGTTTCTGGACACAGAACAACAGCTGATGATTCTAAAGCTAGTGAAGGCTGTGAATCAAAGCTGACCATTGGTGATGTTCTATGATGGAGCAAAACGTATAACGAGGCCTGGAGGCAGCCACAGTCTAAGTGATGGTGTATTTGTTGCTCATTAGCCAATGCTAATTATATAACCTGTGAGTTATTGTTAAACTGTGTGTTGCACAGCGCCCACACTGATGTTTTGTCCCTAACAATGCAAAAAGCTGCTATCAAGTAGAGAAAAACAACTCCTATCTGATCCCAGCCTAAAGCACACGGCGTCTCTACAGCGAGTACACAGCAGGAAAAACAAGATTATTTAACCCTCGAGCAGACAAACAGTGCCACAGAAACATCAGCGATGTTCGAGAGGGAAGTAAATTAGTGGCCTTCACGTACCTCCAGCTGCAGATAGTACTTCGCCTTCATCTCAAAGTAGGGCCTGTGGAGGAGGAGGAGAAGAGATTAGATCAGAGGGGAAAAGCACAGTAACCAAGCAGAGAGCAGTATCCACATCATCACCATGGCAACCTCGAGGAGGAGAGGGAGATAAAAAGGGGCTGTGATGTTGGACGAGCAAACGCTGCCAGAGCAGATTAACACCCTGCTGAGGCAACACACAGCAAGGCTGGATCCACATGACAGAGAGACAATACGCTCAATAAAAAAAAAACTGTAGTCAGAAAAGTCTCTTCTTCAGCTCTTTCCCTGCCACAGTACCTACTGTCAGCCACACCTCAGTACTCAAGTGACAAGTGTCAAACATGCACAGTGAAAGTCCGAGACCTCTTCAACTGACTTTATATTAAAGTTATCGCTTACCATGTGGCCACAACATGGTAATGTTGCTACACAAACCAGTAATGCGTCACTGTCAGACGGTCACTTTTACTTCTGCTCCACTCGTGCCTCTGGAAAGCATCAGTAACAGCAGGAGGCTGATACGGCCTCCACCGGCTCGGAGTGATGAGGCTCTTATCTAATCTGTCATATCGGAAGTTTTCCTGAAAGTTAAGGGTCAGAAACGTAACCTGCAGAAACTCAGTTATGCTCTGATTTCATCTTCGGTGCCTGAGTGGTCTGAATTACTGACGTGTTTGTATAGTAAAGCTGCAATGATTAGATAAATGATCAGCCAATAAACTGCAAATATGCAGAATTCTATTTTTTCATTGTAGCAGAAACTAAACCCAACTTTGCATGTGGAACAACTTTTCAGCAGTGACACAACTGGAACTTCTACGGAAAATCTACAATCTGAGGAAGGCATGACGGAAATATTAAAAAACTGATTATAAATACTGAGGGGGATTTTGTCTCCTCGGCTGTCTTTTTCTAACTTCATCCATTTCACTGATGTCACCTGGAACATTTCGATTTCTGAGGCTCCACTTTGCAGGGGTGTCATTTCCTTTAACTGGTGATACTGAAACTCATGACTGAACCACTCCTTTAACACCTGACTGATTATTTTAAAAAGACCAATGTGGTCACAACTGAGACAGCTTTACATAGCAGCCACTTCCAGCTAAACAGAGAACCTGATATGCTTTAAAAGAAGAAAAAAAAAAGAGGATCACATGCAAATTACAGTAAAAGGTCCACAGACAACATGAGACCACGCTGACAAAATGCACAAATACAAAACCAGAAAACACAACTAACTGTACTTATGACTGTCTGCCTGACATCAATGTAAGGTGTTTTCAGCATGAGCGAGCTGCCAGGCGACAACATCTAAAATGGATGAAACATTTTGTGATGCTCTTACTTGGACTTGTTGATGGTGCGCTTGAGTTTCTTCTCCAGCTGTTTCATGCGGCTCATCGCCGCTGTATATTTGGCCGCCGTCTCTTTGTGCACCAGCTCGCTCCTCGTCTTGGTGTGCTCCGCCTCCATCACCTGTAAACATCAGAAATCACTGTCAGCCATGTGCTGAGGTTATATCTTCAGCCATCTGGTCAGTCTTTGTAATAATTCACATGTAACATGTTAGTTTTTGGACGAACTCCCTCTCTCACCCGTTGGGTGGCATGGTTCAGCATCTCCTGCCAGGCGGAGTCAAACTGCCGGTTGTCCTCCTCCAGGAGTCTCTGCTCGGCCAGGGAGATGGTCTCCTTCGCTGCCCGCAGAACTTCGGTGGCTCTCTGGAAGTCCTGTGTTGCCTTCTGAGCCTCCAGCTGAGCCTGGAGAACAAAGACAAAAACGATGTGTGAGTAAAACACTGGTTCTCTTCAATGAGCAGAGAGAGAGAGCAACACAGGAGGGTTTCTCTGTATAAACTGTGCATTTTAAACACATGAAGTAATTAGTGTGTGAGTTGTGTGTGATGTTGCATCATTAGAAAATACTGTGAAAACTTTTGTTGCCGCCTCAGGCAGCAAAACGAGCAACACATCGTCTCCTTTATGCCTGCAGGAGGGTCAGTCACATATAAACTCCACAGTACTCTTAACACAGCAGAGACGAAAGAACCCAAATCGTTTCAGCTCTAAACCCACATCAACAAAGCTCCTTGTTATCCTGACTGAGCGCCGTTACATAAGACGTTACGATGACACCACTCCTCCGGTTCATGTGAAGCCCTACGGCTACTGACACGAGATAAGACGGTTGTTATCACAGTGTTATGAATGAACACACACGTGTACATGTGTGTTTGCCTGTGGATTAACAGACAGGAGGCGTTGGACATGACGTGTGTGTGGAACATGCAGCTGTTAAAATCATTCACGTGCAGAGCTGCAACAGTCAATGTTTTAATGATGCGTTTATCAAGAGGTTTTGCTTAATGCTGTAACAAAATGAATGACGGGAAAAAAAACAACCTAAAAACATCCAACATGCACCAGTTTGGTTTTTTTCCTTTACGTCATGTTACGGTGCAACAGTCCCCCTGAAAAAGCAGCCAAAAAGCTGGAAGGCAAGTAGCTATCACTGCTGAGCGGGATTTTTAGCTCTCTTGGTCGTGTGCAGTTCTGTCAGACGCTGCTCTTGCAGCGGTGACTGCTGTGAGCCGGTGACACTTGCAGGCAGGAAAAGTGTTGTGTTATTTTGGCAACGAACAGCAGGGAGCCGTCTTAGATGGGATGTAACTGCATATTCAGCAGAGCTTCATGTGGGGATCGTGATGTGTCTGTTTATCTCTCCCTAGGTTCTCACCCACTTTAGGAACCAACATGGAACCACTATCTTTGGACATTTTCATCACTGTTTCTAACAAACCCAGAGTCTCAGCTTTAGAATCACTTTTCTGGGACATGTTTTTTTAGATTAAGTATTAGACTTTACTTCTTTGGGTGTTTTCTCAGTGCAGGAAAATGCAGAGACCATCTCTGGTTTGCACCATTTGTAAAACCATCAGCAATAAGTGTCACGTTTTAAGTTGGGAAGCTCTGAACAAACACCAGACACGGTTTTTACTTATCAGAATCTTTATGTCTGAAACTGTTTATTGATGTGTTGAGTTTTTTCCCCGTATTTAATTTAGCTTTAACAGTATTAAAATGGGCTGATGAACACGTGAGGAGGGAATCCCAGCTCCTCGCTCTCTTTATCTGAGAGTTTGACAAAGTTTTCTCATGTTTAAAGCACATTGCTTTATTATGTCACGTGAAAACACGTATTACCGTTTCCATCTCCGTCAGACTCTGCCTGCAGGCGCTCTGACATCACCACATGCTTACTATAATTTCATTATCGATGGTCATCAACATGCCAGCGCAGCAGGATCCACACAACCGCAGCTTTGTTGCAGTCATGTGGTCTGCTTTGGATTCCACATCTCCTGGATGCACATGCTGACTGAATGCTGCAAAGTGCTGCTTACAGTACGAGTCACATCAGGACAATGAGTGGTTACCGCTGTCTGATGCCCTGAATCGCCTGGATTCTGTATTTGACTGGATGGTAGTAGAAATGCACAACTGCAAGCTGTTGTTTCTCTATCAGACGCTACAGGCTACTGTGACCCACCTACTAACTAAATAAGAGCAGGTTAAAGCTCAAACTAGAGTCGGGATTCTTGGCCTAGATTTCCTTTTTCTAGTAAAGCAGCAAAACACAGACGAACTGCAGAGAGAAGCTGTGTAACTCAGGGAAATGTGTGGTTTCTGTGGCAGCAATGATCAAAGGTAGCTTTCCTACTTCTCCATGACCAAGAGTGTAACAAAGCTGTGGCTGCACGTATTTGCCCGTTAAGTGTGACATATCCAGAAATTTGACCCTTGCTCCGGCAGAATCCTCAGGTGAGCCGTGACGTTCTTACCCTGACAGCCTCACAGGAACACTTGTGCTGCAAAGTTTCAGACATGTTTCCCTGCTCCATCTCCCCCTCTTCTCCTGCTGTCACGTTGCCCACGAGAATCCCCTCCTACATGTGCTCACTCCCTCTCCACCCATCCTACCCCCGCCTCATTCTGTCAGCACAACATTAAACGCTCTGCTTAAGAGAAAAATGGCACACAGACTTTTTGTTTTGCTCTCATATGAAGGTAAACGGCTCCAGAAAATCAAGGTTAATGATTTCCCAGTAAAAACTTTTCAGTATAAAATTACATTATCTACCAGACGTCATCCAGACACACTAATCATCCTGTTTATTGCCTCGTTCAGCTTGAACTGGTGACCGACGGGATACATTTCATTATTCAAAGCAAAAAAAGTTTGCTCATGTTTTCTCCACTGTTAAAGACTTTTATAAATGAAACAATAAAAGCGAGTCTGGTTTTCTGCAGAACAAGGACAACAACAGACAAACAACTGAAAATAAATGAAGTTTCTCTCTTTGTCCTAGTTTTTCGCAGCGGTGTCAACATGTCAGCTGCAGGCAACGCTGTCACTCTTTATCTGGCGCTCAAAGCCAACACTCTGAAGGAAGAGAGGAGCTGGATGAAAGAGAGAGACAGACGAGTGGAAGGAAGAGCGGGAAGAAAGGAAGAGAACGCCGTCAACAGAAGTTTAGGATGGTGAACAGTAACACTGTGTGGCCAAAAGTAAGTGGACACAGCTTTAAGTGGTGGCATTAATCTGCAGTTTTTATTTATTACAGACTCAGCTTATCTGTATTTATTATAAACGTCCTTCCTCAAACAGCTGCCACAAAAGTGGAAGAACACTGTTGTGAAAAAAGTCACTGTATGATGCAGCGTGTTCCCTTCCTAAGAACTGAAACAGCCCCAAAGCAAAAATTTAAAAAAGGATATGTGCACAGTGTTTTTAGTGATGGTTAATATACATATGTATTATTTTTAATCTTCTCATAGAGCCTAAACTCAAAATGTGCTCACAACAGATTCGCTTCTGCTTTTACCAGTATGTGTTAGTGTGCTGCCTCACACTTTAACCGAGCATCATGACGACAACAACAACAACAGCGACTAACTTCACATTTCTCCATTTTTAATCTCTTAGTTTCCCTCTTCATTTTATTCCTTCTCTCCGTGAGCCTTTCCTTCCATCTTGTTCCATCAGTGTTCGTGTCCCTCTTTCTTTTCTATCACCCTGTCTCTTCCACTCCGTCTTTCCCTTCCTTCATTTCTATCTTTATCCACCTGTCTCCTTCCATCTAGCTCCATCGCTCGCCACCATCTCCTCCTCCATCACAGTTTCTCCTCTCATTTCCTTTCTTTCCCTCCCTATCTGTCACTTCCTATATCCCACTGAATCTCTCTTGCTCGCCACATACATTCCTTTTCTTTCAGTTTCTTCTTCTTATTTTATACCTTTCGCTTTCTCGCTCCGGGCCCGGTTCTCCTCAGCAGCTTCGCTCTTCCCTCACTCCCTCTCCTCTGCTTCACATTTTAATCACTCTGCACGCGGCCCATGAAATTTTCAGAGAGACGAGCCTCCAGAGAGAAGCCGATGTGTAAGTAATAAGAGTAAGTGTGTAACTTCAGAAACCAACGTGAGATTCCCTCTCTGTATATCTCTGGGAGAAAAGACTATTTGCCTCTGCAGGCACTTCAATTATTCAAGAGACTCTTAAACAGCAAAAACACGCTTTAACTTCACTGCATGAGGAGAATGAAAGAGGAAGGATGAAGGGGAGAAAGGTAACTCCCATCTTACTGGTTCAAGGTTACACTGAACGTACTATATTCATATTATGAACATATTGTATTCAGTCAAACACTTGTATTGATACACGAGCAGAAGGAGGAAAATAATAAAAAAGAGAAGTACAGTTAGAAGTGTCAGTCAGAGCTGAAAGACGTTCTTGGGAAATGAGCCTTTACATCATCTAAAAAAAAACTAAAAAAACACCGACACTGAAGACGCTCAGACAGCTCACAGGGACCAGTTCTCTGAATAACCTTCTGTAGATTCATGATACACAGTTAACTTAAGTGCTCAGTGGAATCAAGATAGATGATCCAGGAGAACCTCATTTGTCCAGAGGCTGCAGGAATCTAGATCATCAAAAACCTGTTTGTCGGTGAGAATTAACACAAGAGAAGGGAAAAGGCATTGAAGGAGACATTATGTGACCTGATTTTTATCTCTGCTCCTCCATCAAGTCTTCCAGGTAATTTTCTCTAAAGGGGAAGAACAATCTGGGACAACAGCCTCCGTTAAACACAGTGGTTAATACCTTAAAGTACACCGCGGCAGAGCTTCTTCTTCTGTTAAATCCGAGAAGGCTTGTGGCTATGAACTATATACCGTCGCCATCTTTATTTTTGTGCAAAAGAAACCTGATGTGTTTTGACTTCGACCTCCTAGACGGGTCCATTAATTTAATGGCTGTCAACATGGAGTCATTTGCAACAGGTGACGCACGTTTCCTGATAGGAAGCCAGTGGAGGATCTTTTGTCACCGTCTTTGTTGTCTGGTGCTTCTTTAAACCAATGTGACTGATGTAGTATGAACCTTCATAATGTCATTTTCACATGACAACAGCTTCATTCACCTTTTTAAGTCATATAATGGCTAAAAGTGAGATTCACAGTCAATAGATCCAAAGCTGTAAAATTGTATTGACCATAAATGATTCATGTAAATTTAAAAATCCAAGCCAGAGAAAAGAAAACTGTTGATTGTCTTGGTTTTTGTGTTTGGAGCCATTCGAGACAGACACAAACGCACATTATTACACTCGAGTGAGTGTTCGCACACAGACACACACACACACACACACACACAGACACACACACACACACACACACACACACACACACACACACACAC
>JAUYWH010000008.1:1687350-1716818 GCA_034779795.1 Ctenopoma multispine
TTGTATCCAAGATGGCCGACTTCTAAATGGCCACCATGGTCACCACCCATCTTGAGGAGTTTGCCCCCTCACATATATTATCCCATCCCATTTTATTAAGGTTTATCCATATAATTGGCCCACCCTGTAGATTCACCATTTCTTAATTTTATTTTCTGAAAACACATTTCTATGTATTAATTCATGTTTGTAAATAATCAAATTCATGCAATTTATTAAATGTTAAAAAGTATATTAGTAAAACTGTGTATATCTGGTCTGTCTCTGGTAGCCTCGCTAATGTTAGAATGTGATGCATTCGTCAGTACAACTTATTCTCAATACCTTTTGCTCACAATGGTGGTACCTGAGTCACAGTCTTTTTAAAAAGATGATTTATAGCCAAAAAACACTGGACCATAATCAGGATGTGAGAATATGAAAAATCAAAACAAAGCATAAAAAATTACTCAACTGCTGCTCTGAGTGTTAAATACGATGAAAGACGCTTTACACGAAATCAAAACACTGAGCTGGACACTGAGAAGAATCA
The DNA here is from genome assembly GCA_034779795.1 of Ctenopoma multispine. Lineage (NCBI taxonomy): Eukaryota > Metazoa > Chordata > Actinopteri > Anabantiformes > Anabantidae > Ctenopoma > Ctenopoma multispine. The sequence continues at coordinate 1,687,883 of JAUYWH010000008.1, forward strand.
AAATATACATGAGAAAAATATGTTAAGGCACACAGAGAAGTCATGACCACAGAAATACTACAGTCTAAGTCACGTATGCAGAGACTGCGTCTGTCATAATGATGCTACCAATGGATAAACGTTTTACAAAGACCATGAAATGTGAATTCAAACTGTTTATCCAGCTCTGCACTTTGCGGAGTGTAGCTCATTTGTGCTTCACATTTTGTGAAGCTGTAAGAGAGCTAGCACAGTCTTCTTCATCTGTTGGTGAAAGTGCAGCTCCTGTGTGTCATGGACAGTCTGTCAGTAGACAGGTAGCAGTTAATGAGTGGGAGGAGTTTTTATTAATTAACCTTACCCACCTGCATCTCTCTTGCATTCAGAAGGATCCAAAGCCAACAATGTGTCACCAACATTTAGGCCAAATCCCCAACGTACCATCCAGTTTCAGCTGGACATTTCAGTCTGTGTAGAGGCCATGTGACATCAGGAGCTCTGTGACTGGCTGTTCCTAGTGAATTTGCTCTGCAGGAACACCCTAGGAACACAAAGTCCCTCCTTCTTGTTGACTGTTTCTCTCAGGACGTAGTCATTGGCTACAGACTGGAAGCCTGTTTCTTCAAAGAGCTCCCCCAGGAACTCTGAAAGCAGACAGAACAGCAGAGTGAGACTTTATTTAGAAGGAAGGGATCACGCAGAAGGAAAATCGGAATTTATGTGAATGTGAATAGAGCCTCCACACCCAGGACAGATTAGTGATTCTCATTATGTCACTGTGTTTTTCCAGGTTGTAATTTCTGTACATACAGCTGCACAGTCCACATAATAAGAGGTCAAACTGTTTCAAATTAAAACCAACAACTTTCAGAGGATACCTGTCATTATACTGTGCTTCATGCAACAAACACTTCAGGAACAGGCAAAGATTTGTTTAATTTTAAAACAAGTCACAAATATTTTAGTGCTAGTTGTAAATTATTGAAAAGTAAAAATGTAAACATTGAATAGACTGGAAAATATTTTAGCTGCTTTGGCTTTAGACTAGAAAACTAGTCTCTCTCTCTCTAACTACCCTCCATACAGGCACAAACAAATATGAAAACAGCTTCCCTGGACGGTTCCTAGAACCATTTACTAACCTTTAGAGAAGAAGTAGGATCTGGTTCCATCCTGGCGAACGTAGAAGTTCTCCCCCAACTTGTTTCCGGCTTTAAATCGGAGCATAGCGTGATCGTACAGGCCGTAGTCCCTGAACAGGACAACGCCTCCAGGCTTCAGCACCTTAAACCCACATATGAGTTATACTACTAGATTAAAAACCTTTGTACTTTTCTCTATTCACAGAGTGTCAGAGTTGATAACTAATTATCAAAGTAAACTTTCCCCCAGACTTTCTACCTGGCTGTCACTGCTCTCACCCTGCTGATGTTCTTTAAAGCCACCTTCATTCTGCCCGGATGGATGGCCGACAGGACAAAGATGAGAGTGACGACGTCCACGCTGCCCTCCGGAACATTTTCCCTCAGATCGTCTTTAGTTAAATCACACTGGAAGGCAGAGCAGCGCTCAGGACAGTACAGGGGGTTTTGCTGTAAAGATTTAAAAAAAAGATTAGTGACGCTGGTCTTCACTGCAGCTGCAGCAAATACTCAGTTAATACCTACTTTTTAATATGAACATTGGTTAAAGAAAAAGGCAGAAAATAAAAAAGGAGAATTCACAGGATAAACAGTATAAATCTCACTTTGACAAACTCAACAGCTCGTGGTGAGAAGTCGCAGGCGTAAACGAAGATGTTGAGGTCATCCTGCAGCAGAGGAAAGATGCAGTTTCCCACTCCACAGCCTGCCTCCAGCAGGACCAGTCTCTGGGACTCAAACTGTAAAACAGGCAGACCGCAGGTACGAATTCCCGATGCATTCATAAAAACATTTCAACAATTTATTGTGACCTTTTCAGTGATTTACAATCAGTGTTAAAAATCTTTTGTAAATAGATCAACGCTATATTCTGACCAGTTTCCTTCATAAATGTAACATTATGTAGCAGGTTTAGCTTGGAAGCGTAAAGAACCATGTTGCTGAATGATTTGTAAGTGTGACCTTCTGTTCCATTAAGCTTGTAATTTTGCAGATATGCAACGTCTTAAATAGCAGATTTTTTAAATGGAGTCTGGCGTGACCAGACTTCCCCTACGTGCTCCTTTCATTTGGTTAAGATCAAACGTTCTACTCTCTTCCTCACCTTTCTGCAGGCTTTGAGCTCTTCAAACTCTCTTGTGGTCCAGTGTCTGTCCTTGAAGAAATTCGTCGTGTTTCTTTTGTAAAATAAATCCCAGTTTTTCTGAGCTTCTTTCTCCAGCTTCATCTGTTTGAAGTCGGACACCAGAGCCCGCTCACTGCTGAGTCTGTCCAGCTCCTCCTGGGTTAAAACTCTGGCGGCGGAGGTTTTCGTTTGTCCTGGGACACATGGGGACATTTCTTCTTTTGACTCCACTTCTTCTTCTGATGGTGTCATTTTATCATCACCTGGGAAACTCTCTGAAAGATCCATGCTGCTTTTAGATAACCTCGCGTTTTGCCTTCTTTCCGTCTTTATTTTTTAGTAACTTTACTAGGTGTTAATTCACGGGAAAGCAACAATATCCTAATTTACACTAAGTTCAATTATTTAGATAATAAAATAGACTAAAACTAACGTCATGTTTTAAAAAATCTTGAACCTAGTTCCAATTAACGTCCATGTTGTGCGTTACTTAAATTCTTCCGCATCGAAATATTCGGTCACATTTGACAGTCGGACCCAAAGCGGAAGAGGAGGAGCCAAGTGACGAAAGCGATGTTTTGCTAAGTGTTAGCAATCGGCTAACTTTGTCTCGCTGCCTTGTTATTGTAATCTGCCTGAAGTTGGCGAGCTACGACCCGACTCCTCCGAATATTTTAGGTAAATGAGGATCTAAAAATTTAAAGAAACGTAACGTCAGACATGAACGGGAGCACGAATCCGCTGCTGGACAAAGAGGAGCATGTTTTGAAGCTCGGAGAAAGCTTTGAGAAGAGGCCAAAATCTTCCTTTCACACCATCAGATGTGAGTGTGAAGAAAAAAAACCGCGTTATGCGTAAAGTGTTAAATGAACTGTTGTGTGGGATTAGTTCACTCACATGGACGAGGAGGAGGACTCCTACACCACACAGCCAATTATAGGGATCAGCTACTTAAGTCATGTGCATAGATAATTATCTATTTATCAGGTATTACTACTTATTAAACTGTATCAGCATTCGTTACTTAGAAGAAAAGACTGAAGTACTATTACAAAATAGATAGAGCATATAAATATCAGTAAGTCTACATGCTTTAGATTTTGTAAGTTATTCTGTTTAAGTAAAAATAAGGATCTGCAGGACACAGAGACTCAGTACTGGACCAATTGAAAACTTTTTTGTGTGTAAGCTGAAGATCCTGCAGTGGGTTTGTTGCTTTATAATAATTCTTTATAATTATTATAATTTCTTGTCAATTAGGAAATATCAGAATATAAATTGATGCATATTCCTAGCATTTCATCAGAAAGTAACGTTCTTCTTTTACAGATGATTTCAAACCAGCGTCTATCGACACAAGCTGTGAGGGAGAGCTCCAAGTTGGGAAAGGAGATGAAGTTACTATAACACTGCCTCATATTCCGGTGAGCCTGTGTGTGAAAAATTACAAGTAAATATTGTTACTGCTGATTAAATAAGGAGCAATCGCAAAGCCACATCGCCCCAGTCATTGACAGGTGCAAAGATTTCACTCTTTGATTGGTTTTTAGTTGTTCAAATTGTAGTAATATACAGTTATAGAGATATTATTTATTATTATTAGTTATAGCAGCTAATTTATGGTAAAAAATAAGCCTTTTACTTTGTATTATAAGGTAAAGCAAAGCTGGATGGTACATATTTAGATTTTTGTTCTTGCAGGGCTCCACACCTCCTATGACAGTGTTCAAAGGGAACAAGCGGCCGTACCAGAAGGACTGTGTGCTCATTATTAACCATGACACTGGGGAATTTGTACTGGAGAAGCTGAGTAGCAGTATACAGGTCAAGAAAACCAGGTGAGAGAACATAGTTCCAGTCTGTTCTATCACTTTAGACGAGAGAAAGTTGTGTGAAACTTTTAACTTCCAAGTTTGTCATGTGCTTTTTTGTGAAACAGTTAAGCATAAATGTAAGGAAACAACATCCTGAAACAAATGATTTTAAGTGGTCTCATGCCACTGAAAGCTGGAGCAGTATTTGTAGTCATTGTATTAAAATATATTTTACAGCCATTTACTGAAAAATCAATAAAAATTGTTGTTTTTTGCCTTCATGTTCTCCCAGAGAGCATTATAGACCAAGATGGGTTAATAGCAGGTTCATCTGTTGTGTGTTTCACAGGGCAGAGGGCAGCAGTAAGATCCAGGCCCGGATCGAGCAGCAGTCGGTCCGCTCCAGCCAGGCCAGCTCACAGTTCAGGGCACCCACTAAGCCTGGGGCCGGGGTCAAGACTTCGCCATCACCTTCTAAGGATAACCCTTCTCCAGAGCCTCAGCTCGATGACATCAAGAGAGGTGAGAAAGTGCAGCTGCAGGTGGAGCATTTAAAAACGGCACGTTTGATCGTAAAATAATAATACATGTGAAATGTTAACTGTGTTTTAAAACACATTAAATACATTCGTAGAAATGATGGGGGAAGTAAAACGTCACGTTTAATAACTTCGTGTTAACCCATACTAGAGCTGCGAGCCGAGGTGGATGTGATCGAGCAGATGAGCAGCAGCGGCAGCAGCTCTTCTGACTCAGCCAGCGCCTCGGGGAGCGGTGACGACAGCAGCAGCAGTGACGGCGAGCACGATGCCCCGCGGCCTTTAAGCCAGACCTCCCCCAACCGCCTCCCTGTGGCCAACGGAGGAGCCGACCGGCAGCAGGGCAACAACCAGCTCATGAACACACTCCGTGAGTATCTCTGGTTAATCATTTGTCTCTATCGACAGAAGGAGTGGATGCATCTGTCCAAACACTCAGTGATGATCTATTAACTTTAATAGTAGATATGGTTTTGATCTTGGTATGTAAACACACAGGATTCCACACATAGACTAGAGTTACTTTCCTTTCCTTTACTTGCAGACGCTTTTATCCAAAGTGACTTACAAGGTGAAGACACCAGCAGTTACCATTCAGTTTCTGTAAATTCTGAGTTACTACAAACTAAGAGCCCTGATCAAATCTAACTCGTCAAGACAAAGAACAAGCTAGGAAGTGTTTAGTGCTAGACAGAGTTAGACATAGAAATATCACTTCAGTCTGTGTCTTATTTTGAAATGAAACTTTTCAATAAAAAATGTTCTGACCAGTTTTTCTTCTTCACAGGTAACGACCTTCAGCTCAGCGAGTCCGGCAGCGACAGCGATGACGACTGAACTCATCTGATCAGTATCTCTCTCCACACTCCACCTCCTTCTTTTCTGCCTGGGCACTTGTTCCTTTGCTGTGATACCTGACCCCAGCTGTATATCTTGGTTTGAGTGTATTTTTAATTTTATTTTAGTATATCCTCAAAGCTGGCCAGTCTGGAACTTTAAGAGTGTATTTTTATTAGATGTATATTTTGTTTTGTATAGCAAAACTTTAGAAGAAGAAGCATTTACTTGAGAGGTTTATATATTTGAGTGCACATACATATTTTCTGTACTTAGAGCATCTAGTTTTATCTACATTATCCTCTGTTCATGTTGGGAAGTGATTGTCTTGAAATATCACCCCTTGTCTCTCGTCATGCTTTATTGGTTTGCGAAGAATACAAACATTTCAGAATTGCACAGCAGGCTGCAAAACGGCAAAAACTCAAAGGAGAAAACATCCATTTTGGCATCAGCCTTTATTCTAGAATAAAGCTGATGTCATTCTACGTTTTTCTTACTGTCAGCAAATCCCATGAAAGGTCCAAATCCAGCATTGTGTTAGTCTCTGTCAGTAGTTTCTGACTCCCCCCTGTGTCTGTGGCAGAAGATATTTAAAAAAATCTTTAAAATCGAGTCACATTACTAAATGATTTCCTTAAACAGTAGATTTTAGCAGTTTCAGCAGGTGGATCTTTATCAGATTTATTGACAGTAAGAATAATGTAGGATTTTGCATGTTTTTTTAGAAAATTGCATAAACTGACATGTAGAAGTTTCAGAAGTTCTGATTTCATTAACAGGTTTTGGCAATTTGCCATTACGTGGCATATCCGTATAGGAAATATGTTGGATCACAAGTACATAATTTATCATTTGTAGCTATTCTGCACATGTTTAAAGCTAGAGTTAGTGATTTTATACCACTAAAAAAATCAGCCCTGGAAAAAACAACTAATCATGTTATGACTAATGTGTTGAGAAACAGTTGAATGTCTTTTTTCACCAGCTATTTTCTTACCTTGACTGTTTGTCATGTGGTGCTGGAAGTTTTACTTTCTCATTGTCTAAGCTTGTTTGCTGGAAAACGCTGCTACAGTTGTTGACAAGAGCTCATGAAGTATATAATGTCTTTGAAGCCAGAGAGTCAAAAATAATGAGCTAAAGGGGGCTTAAAAAAAGAACCTCAGCCGTGCTGCCGAGTTTGGTGTTACTGGCAGTTTAACCAAATCAAACCGTGTGTGTTTACACTACCTGTTGGCATCTAACATGAGGAGTTATTACGTTACAGATGTTCTTTCTCAGTGTGTAGGGATCGCGTTGAACTGACGTGCAGTATAACCAGTTACAGTATCATTAGCAGTGGATCAGAGAATCCTAGCTTTCTGTTTCGCCACCACTCTTTGTTGTATTGGTCATGTGTTGTTTTATTCAAACAGACAACTCATTTTTGAACCCACCTCTTCATAGTTAGAACCTCCCCATGCCTTACTGCATTTCAGGTTGGAAATAAAGGTGAATGTGTCTGTAAATGCCAAAGAGATGAACTGCCCCTCGTCGTGCGCAGAGAGCAGGAATGTTTGCAGTGTAACAGCGGCACCTCAGCGTGTGTGTTCATTTTGCTTTTATCCGAAACTGATCGTGTTGTTGTGGATGTGAGTAGTGAAGTCAGTGATTGTGGCCTTTATCTGCTGGAGCCACTTGTGTTAGTGACTATCATTTGGTATTTCTCTTACAGTATAAGGTTTTTAATGCAGTCCAACAACAACAGTTGAATTCAGGTGAGAGCGTGAAACATTTTGATCATGAGATGTCAATTGAAAGTTTGGACTATTGTTAATCATCATTGTGAGTCATATATATTCACAATCGATGTCATTTAAAGCATATTATTTGGGACTTTATCACATAGCCACTTCAGGCGAATTTGTTTGTCGATATCAGGCAGTAACAAACACAGATTGAAGCGACTGTACAGCCTCAGTTTTTGTTGAACCATTTCTGACATCGATGACATTTCAACTGTTCAAGACTGTTGAATGTTGTCATGATTGAAAATATTTAGTAATGGACATCTTAGTCATTTTAAATCCACATGGAGATGCAGTGTTTGATGAATTGAAACTCGTATGAACACTGCACCGCCCTGGTCCTGAGAAAACTGCAACACACGTGTGTAATGGTAGTTTTTCTTTTAGTGGTACATTTCTGTGAAATATGTTTGTAAAATGTTGACGTGTATTAAAAGTGCAGATGTTTTACCCTTCATTGTGAGTCTGCGAGTGTTAAGAGGCTCTAGCTTCTGTGGATGTAGAATCTAGTGTGCACCTCCTAACGTTGTTCTGCTGGTGCTTTCTGTAGTTTATATTTATTATATGTATATAAACACTAATTTTAGCATGACACAGCGTGATCATTCACATCTGTATAGTTCACTTAGCTATCAACAAAACAAAGCTTTAATCACATGGACCCTTACTGTCCAATAGGAATCCAGCTTTACACTTTCCAATTTCAACGGCTGCAGAAAACCTCAACTGCACCTTCAGCCTGTGGCTCCCGAACTGTAATATAAACCACAAGGTTGAGGTTAAATGCCTGTGAACTGTCAGCACGCCAGAGATTGATTGATTTTCTTCCCATTGTTTCACGTGTCCTGAAAAGGTAAAAACAGGACAGAAAAGCAGCAAAAGGTGAGAGACAGGTCAAAAACATCATTTTGTTATCAGTGTTCAGACTCCAGATGTCTTTAGTTTGGGGACTTGTGGCAGCAAACCTCAGGTCAGGCTTTTAAGCTTTGAAGAGTAAAGACATTAGTCAGAAATGGACTTCAATAAAAGATTATATTGCTGGTCTTAAATAATTATCGTCAAGTGAAACGTTTGCTTAGATGAACACCTTCACTTTGGTACTAGCCACAACAACCTGTACATGGAGCATAACACGATACAGTACTTTATCCCTGCGATGGTGCAACAACTGAGTCACATTTGGGCATTTCTCTTCAAACAGTAACACAGTACACAACAAATACATAAATAGCTTTTGTTTCCCTTTAAATCATTGCTAACATAATTCTATTCAGGATTCTGGCTCTTGCTACAACACGTCATTTTGATCGATATATAAATTAACATCAACTTCAAATAATAATAATAATAATAATTAGAACAATAATAATATAAAAGCTGTCTGTCATATAAATCTGGTTAGCTTACAGTATGAAATCACGGGAAAACTGACATGATGCATCAGAGAGATTTGTTGCTTCAAATCTCACAGTTTCAAAAACAGATTCTCAGTTTCCCACTTTCAGAGTGTTGGAGAGAGAAGTTCGGGCGCCATGTCGGCTCTAACAGTCCACTGGCCCAGATTGCTTCCTAAAGGTCCACGGCAGCAACTTGAACATTCCTCAGATAGTGGAGATTGTGGCGTCTTCAATTTGGGCCCCTGAGTTTCTTCTTGGAAGTTCGGTTCTTCGTCTACAAGACTGGCATTAGTGCCGCCTGTGGTGGTGACAGAACATGATTTTAAAAGTGGCAAAAGAAAGTGAGATGCAAAGGGCGGCAGCGAGGATCAGCGTCCCATCCACAAAACGTCTCTTCGGTCCATGCAGCACACATCCACGATGAAGAGCCTGAGTACCGGTTATATTCTGCAGACTGCAGACCTCACAAACTCTTTTCAGCAAGTTTGGCCCCTGTTGTTTTGAAACTGAACAGCCCTCCCCCCTGACCTAATGCCACCCCGGGTCACATGGGTCACCGTCCAGGGCAAGATATGGGTTTAATGCAGCGTCCCTGAAACTGTACCAGGTTGGCAGGACAGTGGCAGCCGGCCACACAGGGCTTCTGGCACGGTCCGATCTCGTTCCAGTTGTCGCAGGTTTTGGTGCAGCCCGGGCCACAGGTGTCGTACACAGCTCCGTGTTTACACTGGGTAGCTGACAGGAGGAAGGAGAAGGTAAAAACATGCAGAAAAACAAGAGAGAATATCATCAGAAACATTTATCAGCTTTAAAATGAGCTCTTTAAATTCCAATGCCAGGAGAAAGTGGAGGGGAAGCTGCTTACAGTGGATTCTGTTCAAAGTGGTTTTATTTCTGGGGCAGACGATCGTTCAGTGAAAACTTCCAGATACACAGACCAGTGTGAGTTTAGATGATAACATGTCTTCAGTTTCCTTTAATTTCTCAAATGAAATGATTTTGCTCTGGATTTTTTTAGAAGCTGATTTGGCAGCATATCCCACACAGCAGCCCAGCTCCAACACTATGATAAACCTGTCAGTCATGTGCAGTACAGTCTGCTTGAAAGAGCTTCTGTTCCTGGCAAATGACTTTTGATCTCAGCCAAGCCACAGCGAGCAAAGCAGAAAGCAGCAGATTAAGTTATCTGCAGTCTGTAAGATATCTTTAAATTATGACTGTTCGTTTCTGGTGAAACTGCTTTTGGATCACTCACCCATGCAGGCGGTGTCGGGCCTCCAGAGGACGGGTACTCCCTCCCTCGCACAGGCTCGGCTGTAGGCAATAAAGGACTCGCAGTAGCAGTTTTTATGCACCGGACACTCGCACATGTCTGTCACACAGGACCTACAGAACGCAGGGTTTGTGATGTACAGTTACTGTAACACTACAGCAACTTTAAGAATGAAAATGAAATTATTCATCACCACAACTCAGTACTTGACCCGTCACTCACCTGTAGAAAGGAGCAAAGTCGACCACACGGTGGCACTTCTGAAACTCCCACGACTTTATCTTCTGACACTCCCGATGGGCGCGGAACTTGACTTTGACGCTGCCGGGGCACAGGAACGACGTCGGCCGGCGAGGCGGATGTTGCTGGGAGCAAACCTCGTTTCCATCAACTCGCCACGACTCGGCAAACTCATCCACGTCAAACTTAAAGTGGCCGTCGCCTCCCATCGTGTCATCGCGCTTGTGGCCATTGTAGTTGCCGCAAAGGCCACACAGGCGTCCACGCAGGTGGGGAGCAGCTACAACCTCCACGAAACTGTCACCATCCCATGTTATCTCCAGACCTGCAGGTGGAGGTGGAGGGTGGGAAAGATTAGAGAGAAGTTAATTCCTCTCCCCAACAAACCAAACGCACGTTGCTGTTAAAATGTGTGACGTGTGTGCTGACCTGCGATGGTGGTGAGTTTGAGCAGGTATCCGTCCAGGTCAATATGCACCCCGGGGCCGTGGTAGGGCAGGGCGATGCGGGTGCCGTTCCTTCGAACCGTGAGGTGCTGGTGGAGGCTGAGGACCAAACTACCAAGCCTCACCTCAACAGACTGAGTCCAGGAGAAGGAACGAGTCCGCCGGGCGTCATTCTTCACCAACACCTGGTTGTTAGTAAGAGAAATTAAAAGTAATGCATATGCTGGTGTGGAGTCACTGGAAGGTGTAGTGGAAGCTGTTTCCATGTAGAGGCTGTGAAATGTCCCACCGTGAAGCTGGAGTCTGGACTGTTGATGTTGACGGTATTTCCTGGGCTTCCAGAGGGTAGAATGCCACAGTCACGGGTCAGAACGTACTGACAGGTTCCCTGAAAGTTAAAGGTCCTGCCGTCGAAGGTGTTGTAGTGAGGGTCGCCAAACACTGTACATACGCCTGGCTCTGCAGAACGACAGGTGGACAGGAAACGTTGACATATGTTGGAAAGAAAAGAAAATGAGTTAAAATGAGATGACTTGAAAGACAAGCAGTGGACAGAACTCTGCTTCAGGAAGACCAAAGACAACCAAAATGCCAGAATGCTTTCTGTCTGACAGCCGGCAGCACAACGATAATTCGTGATAAGTGGTGAAATATGTGGCACCGGTTTGACTCAGACATGGAATCTGTGGTGCGGTGAGACTCCACCAACTCAAATAAACTCTACATTAGGAAGGAGTGAGGCTGAGGCTTTGTACTTCTGAAATGCTACATTTACAGCCTTCTTGGGGGATTTCTGCTGCAGTTCGCAACCAAAAACAGAAGTAAAATGACCCTGAGGGCAAACCACAGTCTGGACGGAGGTTCATGGGAAACACTCGAGCAGAGCTGACATCTGTTTTCGCTGCCTCTAAGAAAGACAGCTCAGACCATTCACTTCATTCTGATTGTCTTACTGGATGTCAATCAACACAAATAATCTATGTCTAATTTCACAGTAACATCAAAATATCCAGAGACAAAAAGAGGAAGCTCGAGGGTTGAGGAGGACTTACTCACTTTCAGTGCAAACGGGGCAGCAGCCAGTTCTGTTCAGGATCTTATTCTGTGAAAGACAAGTGATAAGAAAAACTTAACATCGGTCGAGAAATGTGGTGATATTAACAGGATATAGTTCCACTAATGTTGATGTACTAAAATATCCGGTTAGTAAATTGTTGTTTTTGCTTTGAATTCACACTTTTAAAAGTCAGCAGGACAGAAAGGAGAGTTGCAAGAGAAGAGAGGTGGAGGAGAGAAAGAAAGGTCAAAGAAGAGACGGGGAGAGAGGGAAAGTGAAACTATTAAACCTACAGCAGAAAACAAAAAACAGAAGCAATCCAACTATTCTCTAACAGCCATATTTCATTTAATTATTTCATCCTCTGGTTTTGATTCACAAGTCAAATTAGCAAGTGACATTAAATAAACTATTTGTTCACTACAGATCTGCTGAGACAACCAGTTAAAGTGAACTCAAGTTTTTTTCTGTTTTCATGCTGTCGCTCACACAGACGGAGACGAAATGAAGAAAGAAACCGGAAAAATTCACATGTCGACAGGTTCACTGTCGAACCAGGACGACCACAAAGACACTGATACTCCAGCCTCAACCGCTGTAACTGGACCCTCTGCGTGTGTGTGTGTGTCTGTGTGTACAGTATGTTTCTACTTCCATCACAAGTGCAGATCAGAGGAGTCTTTCACACAGCTAGTTTTTGTGGCCTCAGGGAAGCCCTTCATTGGTGCAAACACACACACACACACACACACCTCATCTTTCATCACATACAGACGTTCTCCATACACTCAATACACTATCCAGAGTCCTAACCTCTGCACAAAGGGCACCCTCTCTTTGAAGAGCGTTGCCTTTTGACAGGCAAATGACACACACACACACACACACACAGAGAGAGAGGCTGGTTTTCAGGGGCCTAAATATAGGGAGCCTCTTCTTTACTGTCACTCAAATGTCACACACACAAAAGGCTGCTCAGAGACACACTGTCTCCAAAGAGACACACACTGCCGACCTGCTGCTGACCGTGGGATGACGGCATGGGAGAGTGTGTGTGCGTGTGTGTTTGTGTATGTGTGCGTGTGTGCGTGTGTATGTGTGTGTGCGCGTGTGTGCGTATGTGTGTGTGCGTATGTGTGTGTGTGTGTGTGTGTGTGTGCGTGTGTGTGTGTGTGTGTGTGTGCGTGTGTGTGTGTGTGTTTGTGTGTGTGTGTGTGGAGAGTTGAGGTGAGCTGTGATGACCTTTATTTGAGATGAGACACTCATGATAACTAGAGACAGGTGTGTGAGCAACATGTAGAGGTAAGGTTGTCATTCATATATTTTGCACCTTGGCAACAGAGACAAACACGTTTTGTTTACAGTGCATTTGTACTTTTATGGCTTTTTAAGACAAACGTGAGCTAAACTTGAAACATAATATAAAGTAAAATAAAAACCAGGCAGCTTCTCTGACGATGAGAACACGACATCTTTTGTTTCTCTCATCACTCAAACAAACAAATAAGAAAACGTCTCCAAAATGTGGAATGATTCCTTTAATTTGACCAGCATAAAGGCTCCTGACAGAAACAAAATGTTCACTCTGGATTGTTGCATAGACGAAGTGAATTAGTTCTTGCTATTAAAACCTTTGCCTCTAACCGCAGACGACCTACATCACCCTACAGCTGTGACCTCCAACAACAGGTGAGGGCTTGTTGTAACCACTGGAAGCGTGTGAACTTGGACTAATGCTGACACTGCCTTTGAGTGCATGACCACCAGCGGCCAGCGGTATGTGAGGAATCCACTCCATCACCCACCGGCCGACAGATGACCTCTGAGCGGCATCTTCAACAGGTGAGCAGTACGCCCATCACAGATGTCCCCCGGGAACCGCTACGAGCAGTTCCCAGAGTGTCACTGATCACCGATGTACTAAGACGACACCTTTCCACTGTACACGACAAACCTCAGTGCAGAAACATCCTGGAAGGTGGTTCAGTACTAAACACCTGAGGAAGTTATTATTCTCTTATCATACTCCCATCCTCTCTGAAAACGAGACAGGATGGAGAGACTAAGAGGACACAGACCGTTCACTCTCAGCTGAGGTACGGGCTCAGAGAAAATCTGGTTTTAATGGAAAAAACGTGAGAGACATTTGTGTTTTTATAAGCTTTCATAAGAAATCTTATCAGAGTTAAATATCTGGTAATGACCTGTAGTCTTGATGTGGGTGTATACGTGGTCATTTACATTTAAGTGGGTTGTAAATCTAACGTGAGTCAGTCACGATCTGCAGTGTGAGAGACAAACACGGAGGAAGAGCTGGTGGCTGTATAAGTTGTCGGTCGAACTATGATGTGATGTAAACCATGCAAATCAAACACACGCCGGTGATTGGTTGGCGAGCCTGTGACTCACCGTGGGGCAGCTGGTGATCGGCACACACTGTTTGGGCCGACACTCGATCGCTCCTTTAACGCAGGCACACAGAGTGCAGTTAACTGACGACCACATGTCTCCTTCCTGCAGGGGGAGGAGACACACATTCATCCATCTCTCTGTCATGTATGTACATTCACCCAGTCATCTGTACATTCTGTAAATCCATCAATCGAGTGGTCCAACCATCATCCATCCATCCATCAAGTCCTCTGCTCTTTCTCACCCTGTAGATCTTGTTCCGGACTCTGCAGTACTTCACCTCCTCCACCTTCACGTAGGACAGACACTCCTCACAGCACTGTTCCCCTTGGCAACTCCCCGGGCGTGAGCACCGCCTCTTGCACACCACTGTTGAATCCTGGGAAGAAGAAAGAAAATGGCTATAGATGGTATTCTAAAAATAGTTTTTTTTAATTTCCTGACGTGCTCAACAAACAAACACGTTTTTATCTACAAAGCAACAAGAATGAATAATGATGGAAGTCGGTACCTTGCAGGTGCAGGTGGTGCAGTTGTCGTGTAAGAAGCAAGTGCCGTTCTCATAGACCTCGCTGTGGAACAGACAGCTTCCTAAAGACAGATCGAACACTTTCCTCTGACCTGGAGGAAGAGGAGTGAGACAAATGAACATTTTTGGGTCATTTATTTATAACACTTACAAATATTATTTTAAAGAGTTTAAACTGATATTTTACCAAACAATTGATTTAACATTTATTATTAGCAAGTTTAAAAAAAAAGTCCAAGTATTTTGAGGTTTACAGGAGAAAAAAGTTGTCAGATCGTGAATTTTTAGGAGAGAAAGACGTCATAGTTCCAGATAAAGTCACAGTTTACAAGAACGTTTTACAAGGAAATTATCACTTTGTTTTCTAACTAAAACTTTCAAAATGTTTTTTTTTCTTATAATGATAAATAATTCAGCGTCGCCCTAATAGTTCGTCATAAATCTGAGCGACAGGTCATAAAGGTGATTGCTGGGTTTTACCGAGACATCTGGGACAGCACTGTCCTACTGGGGTGTGGGTGAGGTGGGAGGGGCAGGAAAGGACAGGACACACCTCCCTCACGCACAGAGTCCGGCCTCCCTGGAACAACAACGAGGCACAGTTTGATTCTCCTTTATGCATTTATGAGCATCTTCCACTTTTCTTATTGCATCATGATAAAATAATTACACGTGTGTGTTTGCATGTTTGTCGACATTTGTGTGTACGTATGATGAAGTTCTGAACAGCCACAGAAGCACAGAACAAAAACCTGGTTTCTACATATGCTAAACGTACACACACATGCAGACGTGGAACACTCTGCCTCGCTGTGTGTGTGTGTGTGTGTGTGTGTGTTAACAGGCCTGAACTAGGTGCCAGCGCATTAATGCTGTAACGTGTTTATGGACGTGCCTGCAGGGTTTGTTTGTGAAAGGGGGAAAAGGAAGAGAGGATGTTGTTCCAACCAAAAGTTTGAGACTCCCAGGAGGCTAAGAGAAACTAACGTCCTACCTATTTGGATTAGAGCGGTCGAGGAGAGTGTGAGTGTGTGTGTTTGTACTGACGGTGCAGGTGCACTTGATGCACGGTTTCCCCTCTGGACTGAACTCCTCTTTCTCTTTGTACAGACGGCCCTCAAAGATACAGCCTGCAGGCAGACAGGTACACAGAACATGAGCCACATCACTCTCTTATTCTTCACGTCACCGTCGCTTGCACCGTGTCGTACTCACTGGGACAAGTGGGGCAGCACTTCTTCGGGTGGATTTTGGGATTCTTGCAGTGGACGACACACTGCACCTCCGCCTCAGTGATGACACCTTCCTGTCACAGTCAGCAAGTCAATTATTTTTTCAGTTTGTCCAACTTTTTATAGAACTTTATGCATTTCATGTTTTTTCTCTTCATCTTCCCTTTTTTACCACATCTCTTCCATTAGTTTCCCCTCCCATACGTTTTATCCCTCCCTCTCTCCTCCCTGCATCTCTTGCATGTGCTCTAACATCTAACATCAACAGGGTTACTGTATATGAACGTAGCCACACACACCTGACAGCGTCTGGTTATGCAGGGTTTGGTGGAGGTGGTCCAGGATACTGAGCTGTTGTAGGATTGTCCATCCAACGTGCAACCTGAGAGAGAGAGAGAGAGAGAGAGAGAGAGAGAGAGAGAGAGAGGAAAGTACAGATATGATGCTTTAGCAGCTTTACACTTCCTGCTGGATATCACAGTATTACATCAGTCCTCCACACAGAAAGGCAGCTGTCCGACCTGTGAATTCAAACCCCGGGTCCTTCTTGCAGTGAGGTGACCGTGCCGCCCCTGACCCATCCACTCAGCACTGAATGAAAAGCCTATTCATTTCATCCCATTTACTGTAAGTGGTCTCAGATCAATGTTTAACTTTTCATACACTGAAACCTGATCACTGCCATTGATCTGCTCACTTCAGTGTAAAACAAACCCTCTGATACCCTCTGCATGGCCGCTGTGGAGGATTTATAGTATATATCGAGTCTGATGTGACAACTCCGAGTTTTTCCTCTGGTTGCTTCTCTGCTGCACCTGTGATGTTCAGGTATCTAAATAAATGTTATCTTAACACTTTGGTTATTATTTATACTTTAATCCACTCGTACATGTATAAACTTAATTAAGACCGTTTTAAAGTCATTAAACTGAAGCAGTCTGGCTGTGAATTTCTTCAACTCTGCGTATGATATTATAAAAGTGAGAAAACAGTTGTGTGACATGAGGGACTGTTTTTTAACGAGGCAAAGACACAGAGGGGTCCTAAATTTGGTCACAGTGGCCACAAGTTAACCACACAATAGAAAACGAACACATGTTTCCGTGACGACGTGTCCGACTCGAGCTCGTTCCACCTCTCTTAACGAAGTGCTGCGCCGTAAAACGTCCCACCGCAAACAAAAGGGCTGCGTCCCCGCTGAGACCGGGGTGTATGTGTTTTTATGTTTCTAACCATGGATTTTCACAAGTACAGGAAGCAAAGACTTTTCTTCGTGGCGTCTCACTTGGCTTTATTCAGTATTATTAGTATTAGAAGATGCATCCTACACACCTCCAGACCCTCGATGGGGTTTTTTAAGGGTTAAAATGAGTTAATGCTCGACTGAAAGACATCTACACTAATCAGATGTAATGGTTTCAAATTGTTCCTCCAATTGCACAATTCAGATCTCCTGGATCCATTAATGGATGAAGGTGGCACTGCGAATAAAATCGAGGCCTTAAAATGCTATCAGCTGACGTCACATCACATCACGTGTACAGTGTTTGTTTTAACTACAGGAAGAGATGTTTCTACTGTAACTTCTGTTTAAGGTTGTACAGGACATGGTTCAACTCCACAAAGCCTCAGTTTGATTTAAGACTGTTTGGAGTGTCTTACCTTTACACCTCTCACAGCAGGCTCCCGTCTGTTTCACTACCAGAGCACAGTCTTCAGAGACAGGCAGACATTTCTCCTGTTTACAGTCTGCCTTCCCCTCCTGCAAAACAGAGACGGAGAGAGACAGAAGGGGAGCGGCATGGTTAATCACGCTCTGTTAGAACAGGCTGCTGAGGCCAACAATAGCTGTGCTGCATCATTTCACATCTCACACACCAAACACGTCCTAGAAGGCTCCACACACTCACCATTAAATTCACTGATTAACGGATGAAATAACTGAGAAAGATCATCCGAATGAGGCTTTACTGAGTCAGAATTCAAATGAAACCTGATGCATCCCCGTCTTCGCTCTGCTATCAGCCTTCCTCACATATTCTAAGTCTGAAAACAAACAGTGACTCAGTCTTAACAGTTTAGCTGTGACTTTTCACACCAGCTCAACAATCCTCCTGTCACCTTCAGAAACGCTGCACACTCTCTCCGTCATCACCGCGGGACTGAATCTGTGCTGGTTTAATCGGCTCGGCTTCACACCCCGCTTTTATTGCTGATTTCATCAACATGCTGCGTGTGTTTTATTTTACACACTGTGAGGGTTAATCAAGTGGAGGCTGGCAGGTCCTGTGGCCCAGTGGCACTGTGGCAGGCAGCTCTAACGAGCACGGATCAAAGGAGGGCGAAAATAAATCGGGGTGGTTTAATATGGCAGCAGCGCTCCAGCTAAACCCCAACCACACTGAGGACAGATGATGTCACCACACAGAGGGACGGGGATGGAAAGACGGGACGGAGGAAATAAAATAAGCACGAGGAAAAGGAAAGAGAGATAAAGTGGAGAGGAAAAACCTGTGCAGCAGCAAAGTGAGAAAGATTGTACCAGTGATTTAAGGTTTACTTAAATCAGTGGTACAAACTAAAGACTGTGACTAAGTGTCAACGACAGGAAATAAAGACATTTATTGATTTATATACAAGTTAATGCAAATAAAAAACATACAAAACACAGGGGAACGGTCCTTTAAAGAGACAGTGTGGCTGTGTCCAAGGTCATGTCCTCCTCTCTCTCTCCTGTTATCCATTAGCACAAAGTGGTGTTAGTACATGAAGCCCCCCCCCCCCCTCCCGCACTGCCTGCGTCCAGGTCAGAGGTCACCACGGGTCACCACGCCTTATAAACACTCAACATACCACCGTGGCACCGAGGCCGGCCGAGTGGACGTCCGTCTGTCGCTGAGGACAACAAGCCACCCTCACCCCCGCCCCCCACCCACCCCCTCACGGAGCAGAGTGGGCTGAAGTGTCTGAGTCAGAGAAGGAGAAAGTCTGTGTGTTGACCTGCTGCTGTCTGGACGCGTGAGGTTTACTGCTCTCAGTGAATCACAGTGAATCTCTGTAGGTGTTAAACATCCTCAGATGGTTTCTACTGAAGAACAAACAGAAAAGTCTATGTGCATTTCAAAAAGTAGTCAAATGTCTTTTTTTTATCATTTAATTTTGCCTTTAATTTGCTGAAGAGGATGTTAGCTGCTGTTCTGATGTTTGTCGTCAGAATACTGGAGAGAAACTGAACAAGCTCATCATTAACACTTTGTTCGTATAAAACTGACGCTGAGCTCGTCTGTGTGACAGTGAGACTGTTCTGCCACCAGGAGGCGACAATGCTCACCGCCTCTTTTCATCAGATGTTTCTTCCTCGCTCTTCCTCATCCTCACTCACCTCCTGTCTAACTTGTTCTTCTCTCATCCATCACTTTCTCTTCATCTCCTCCATATGAGACGGATCACTCCCCCCCCCTCCGTGTTTGTTGCCCCTCTCTCTCTGTCATGGTGAAGGATAGAGAGATCAGTCGGGTCTGTCAGCACAGGAGAGGAACTCTCAACTTAAAGACCCACTTAAGCTCCTGGACTCCAGCCCCTCCCAAACCTTAACCTCCCTTTTTCACCGTGACCTCCCACCTTTCACCCTTCCTCCAAAACAAACAGGTCACGACCCCCCCCCCCGCTGGAGAGCAGGAGCCACTGTAGCTTTGGGACGAGACGGGAGGAGAGATAGACCGGTGGGAACTTGTTTCCCAAAACAGTTTGAACAAGTCGTTTTCTCTGGTAGCAGAGAGTCAACGTGAGCGGACGCTGCCTCAGTCGGCTCCTCCGGCTGGTTCAAGGAATAAATAAAAGTTATTTCTGTGAGAAACTTTTCATTCAGTTACTCGATATAAGCAGCAGGAAACAGAACAGAGACCAGAGTGTTATCAGGTGCTCCACCTGTATTGATCAGCTACTGTTTGAGTTGAGACGCTGACAGGAAGCGACCTCTGACCTTTCTCCGATCGATCACAGCTACATGGTGTAAAACTCCTCAGCGTAGATAGTTAATCTGGAATGTTTGATCCATTAACAGGCTGCTGCGACCTTTGAGCTTCTCACTGTTGCTGCTGCTTTGTTGAATATAAAAGCTTCTCAAGTTTGTTCATCTCTATCTGCCGTCAGCAGTCAAACCCCTAATACTGAAAAACACATTTTAAAAGTCTTTGTTTCATTGTGTGTAATATGTGCAGCAGCTCATACAGTCTGACGGTTCGTGTAGAGTTATGCTAACGTCTGGTTTGACGTGATACTGGAAGGAAAAAGTAGCAGAGGTTTATAGGTTTGGACAAAATCTGAACTACAACGTGTGACTGGGTGGAAAAAAACAAGAATCAATCTGAGCGGGGGGTGGGACAGCCGATGAGAGAGTGGAAAGAGACACGGAGATGGACAGACAGATAGGTGAGGATGATGAAGGGCGTGACAGAGATGTGCCGACTCTGCCCGAGATAACAGATCGTCACGGCGACCTGGCTGTCAGTCAATCTGTCAGTCACATCCACTCCTGGCCCCATAACAGCGCCGGGCCTAACACACACACACACACACACAATGGCTCTACTGTGTGTGTACGTGTGTGTCCCAAACCGCAGCACCATTAGCAGGTACTCCGGACCAACTGAGGGCCCACGCTACCCCTTACCCCTCCATCTATGAGAGACACTAGAGCCCCAGTGTCTCCCCAACCCCCCAAAGACTCCATGGCGACAGGACCCTCTCTGCAGCTTTTCTGGTTTTCATTTTAAAAAATGCTCAGTTTTCTAGCAAAGCACTGGTTTAAGACTGACTGACTGATTTTAACTGGCGTGTTTTTCACATCAGAAAGTCGGTTTGTTTCCTGCTACAAGAGGAAATTGTTCTTCACAGTTTGAAGGTAAAGAGAATCTATAATAAAATAAGAAATAAATTAAGATAAATATGATGAAAAATACACGAGGCGAACAGTGAAATGCTCTTTTTCCCGCTTAAAAGTCAAATATTTCCTGAAGTTGGGCAGCACGCAACAAAATAAGAAAAAATTAAAAATATATATAAAAAAAAACCTGTGTGAAAGAAGTGGTTCAAACCAACGTGTAGAAACGTAAAGAAACATTTACAGAGTGAACGTGAAAAAGAACAGAGGAAGAACGGTCATATGATGGAAAGAAAAAAGGCATTCGTGTTTAAAAAAGTAGATAAACTCAGGCCAAATTCAATAATGACTCCTGAGTGTGTGAGTGTGTGTGTGTGTGTGTGTGTGTGTGTGTGTGTGTGTGTGAGTGTGTGTGTGAGTGTCTGTGTGTGTGTGTAGGGGGACGTAAAGCACAGATGAAAGGCCGGCCATTGCTTGCTGATGACTGATAGCACTCAGCAGGGCTTTGGCTGATGTCTGCCTGATAACACAGAGGACGGCTCAGACTGCAGCCAATCAGGAGCCAGGGGGAGCTTTCATAAAGCCAATCGACTGCTGGGGTTCAGATATGAATTACCAAGAACAACGCTCCATCATCAGGAGGCAAATAATCACCTCCAGTATAGTTTGATTCTTCTCTTTTGCGAGAGCGCCTCAGAGCGGAGACGACTACAAGTGATCGTCTAGCAGCATCTGAACGACTCTGCACATGCATGTTCACTTCATGCAGTGATATCCAGATGTGTGCAGGTGACACAGGTGAAAGAAGTTGCAGCTCGTTCATTAGTTACTGATAAAAGTGACAAACGGCAGATGGGAAACCTTCAAACCAGCGTTCAGAACAGTTTCTATATGTAAGCGCTGCACAGCGTGTGGTGTATGTACGATTCTGCTGGTTCTATGTTGGTTTTTCAGCGTTTGGGTCGAGGTGGCCTCTGACCAGTGAGACAATCACCACTGACAAGTCTCAAAAGACAAGAGCCATGTTCCAGGCCCACACACTGGCACGGTGATGTAATTAGGACCTAATCGGGGTATTTCACTCCTCAGTAAACATGACTCAACCTTTACAAATGACCATTGTTTCTGTTTCTGTATAATCTAATACAGCTGTGACTGAATGCTGATTTAAGATTAATACACAGTATACGTATAAAGAGAAGATGTACAAACAGACATATCAAGATCACCCAGTCACCCCCAGGACACACGCCCCTGAAGTTCCCACCCGTGTGCTTTGTGGAGGATAAACTCTGATCTGGCAACACAAGCTTTTCTAAAAAACAAACAAACTGCTTTTTCAGCAGACGTGGAGGCAGCGAGACAGAAAAGCCTCATTCATTCTCATCCCCTAAAACAAAGACCTCTACAGCAGGACCGGTGGGTGGAGACGTGGTGCTGAGGGGTGCATGAGGAGCGGGTGAGGTGGGGGGGCCAGGGGTCAAAGAGCACATGTTCCAGGAAAGAGTCATCCCCTAATGTTTTGTAGGCTGATTTTAACAGCCGCGCTGAGCCAAGACAGTGTGACAACGAGGACGTCTGTTAAAACAAACCCCCAACGTCCCCCATCAACAAATCCCCACTTCATGTTTCACTACGCGTTTGCTGTAAATCCTCAGAAAACTCTGAACTACAGAGCTACATAACACATGCTTCGCTGAATGGAAATTTAACTAACGAATATTTCAGGAACAACATCGACTTTATGTCCTACTGAAGCACTGGGAGAAAAACTGCTTATAAAGGTGATTAAATGAACATCTCACTTACAATCCTGCCAAAAATGTGCATTTCACAGTTGTGTCCTAGTGTTGCAAACATTTCACCACCTACTGATAAGAAACACCAAGCAAAGCTCAATAATAAGCTTTACAAATAACATTATCAGCACTTAAAGAGGTCGTTTTAACCAATCGTATCAGTGCAGAACCTAAAGCGATGAAACGGGGGCAGCTCGAGCAGCGACGGCTGATAAGGCAATGTCAAGAGACATGAAAACATTGGTGCTCACCAGACAGACGCAGGTGATGCAGGGGTTGTCGGTTATGTTGGGGATGTGGAGGACCTCTCCTTCGTTGTCACAGCTGGCCTCAGTACCTGTTAGGAACAGGAAGAATGTGAGGGGAAAAACCGGTCTGGATTTTTAACTCAAAACTTCCCACAATCATCTGTCAGTAGAGACGTCACAGCAGGTTCATCTTAATGTCCAAGCTGGAAGCACCAGAGGATCCACCAAGGTTAATACACCCTGCACTAATGCACTACTTCACATTTTTCAGGAACACCATGCAGCTCCCTCTAATTCAGTGACTCTATGACAGACACCCACAGCATATTTGTTCAGACACCGTGTTGTAACATAAATGAAGCATATGACTGGGTTATACAGAGAAAGCAGCATATAAAACACAAAGCAAGCGGAGAAGTAGTTTGGTTGCTCTAACAGTACATTGGTCAAGCTTCCTTCTGACGTTCAGGGTGCGTCGTTCAAAGGTAAATCTGAGCCATCTTCCTGTGCAGTTTGTCTGTGCAGGTAAACAGCAGTGACATTCGAGCTGAGGTCTTTAAAACATGAGTCAGACATGTTGTTAGGAGCGCCGATGTAATCTGAACCAACTACAGGAAACCACCCCAAACACAAGGGTTTATGGGTCGAAGCAGGCAGATGTCAACATCTCACAGCCTGCAGTTCCTCCCGCAGAAACGAGGGCGGGGCGGACGCTCAGCTGTTTGTTCATGTGTCCGACGTGTTTTCACTCTCTTAAAATAAAAACTTCCTTCCCAGTAGGAACTTATTGTCATGAGCTGCGAGCGGAGGCAGGGTCATCGGAGGTGAAGGTGAATCCCCAACCCTGGCCGTGTGAGTGTGAAACTACTTCCTGTTTCTCCTCCAGCTGATCCTATCACTCACGCTGGTGGAGCAGAAAACATCTTTACTTTTCTCCTCGTTTCTGTCAGAAACCCTGACTGTAGATTTGGGGATTTGTTCGTGTGCTGCAGCTCCTCCTCAGTCATTTAAAGTTTATCTCTACACCAGCACAGCAGATTTTACACTGACACGTGTAAACATGCTGCAGCTCAAACATAAAATAGATGACTGAACGAAATGTGGTTAACCTGGTGTGTGACCTGTGAACCTTCACCTGTAGTACTGATGATTCAGGACCTGACCCTTCGCAGTCTTCCTCATCCAAATCAAAGCTGTATACATGAGGATCTTGTGAGAAGGATTTTAAAAGCCTTTCCACTTGTGGAACAGCCTGTGTACAGTAGCAACCAAGCATTACATCCAGTGACTGTGTAGTATTTCCCCTCCAGTCTCAGGAGCCTGCAGCATTAAAGCTGCTCTGTATTTTTCTGCAGCATAAAAAACGTTATGTTAAACTGGGACACAGCAGCTTGATCTCAGTTAACCCGAGAGTCTAAAACTCTAGACTTCTATAGAATTCTTTCCTTCTCTTCTAAACGGATGGATAACTGGTGAGGATACTGTGCTTTAGTCCTGTTCATGTAAACCAGCTGCTGAGTGCTAAGACGAGCAAACGAGTGAACCGGAAACAGCAGACTAACGTGTGATATTAGCTAGACTCAGTAAGTAAATGGATAAGACTCAGCTCCCGACACTCAGTTAAATAGCTTAACAATGTTTGTGTGGGGGCAGTAAAGTGCAGCAGAATCTACTTCACAACAATAGATCCTTACAAGCAGAGCGCTGTGCTGTGTCTGCTTGTCTCTTAGGCACAAAACCAGCCTGTGGATTTGGGCAGAGCAGACAAACCCCGCCGACTCCACCACCACTGTAAAATTTACAACTTTCAAGTGTAATTAAACTGGCAGGGTCGTTAAGTGGTGGTGGGGGAGTTTCGGTCTCTGAGGCCTCGTCCTCAGTCTGACGAAACACCTTCGTCTCCTGCTCCCCAGCGTTTGCCTCATATCCACAAATCAAGTTATCGATTTGGAAACAGCGACGACGAAACCGCTCCAAGTCAAACTGGAAGACTCAGCTTTAAACTGAAGTGAAAGACAGAAGCTGCGACCTCTCCTCAGTTAGAGGTCACTCTCTGAAGGTCGCCTGTTCCCGGTTATTCACTTCCATCAACAGTCTAGTTCCAAGCTTTTTACACTGGAGGAACTGATAAGTTACTGAATACTGAATCCATCTGAGTCAGTGATGAACGATTCACTCAGGTTCAGTAAAGTGCAGAGATGACATGTAACACCAGTGATGCTGGTTGTTACAGTCACACGGTGACCTCTCTACCCTCCTGCTCCACCTGCTGCTGACACATTCAAACGCCCAACTAGAAGACCACAGACGGCCCCGAACCCTCTGCTCTGTGGTTCAGCAGACAATGGAGTCAGGATGCAGAGCGTGTCTGGGATGCCAGCTGGAGGAATCCGATATGCTGGGATCCAAATGGTGCAGCTGATACAGAAAGGTTGTTGGTGTCGGAGGTTGGAGACACATTCACCTACGGAGAAGCGTGTGGTGTAGGTTTGGCCCCTCATCTGATTCCCATCTGCCTGTTCGCCTCAGGAAAGGAGGTAACGGGCAGGAGAAATGAACGGATGTACAGTACACAGTCACTGCTGTTTCTTGACATATCGAGGCCATATTAAGATAAAAGCTGATAAGAAAGTGAAGCTTCTGTTTTGAATCAGCTCGAGCAAAGATTTCCTCTTTGTGTTAATGAAATTATCGTGAACTACAACCACTGTCGTCATGGTAACCCTCTAAATGACCCCCGGAGGGACGAAAACCAAATAAATACGACAATAACTAACATAATCAAATGTATCTAATCGAATCCCCTGTGCTCACAGTGCCAGAGGAGACAGGTTAGGTCCGTAAAGCGGGTCAGCCGCAGTGGCCCCGTCCCTCACGCTGCGCGCACCGCATCCACATCTCAGTCATCCCGTCTCTTATTATGCTCATTTCTCAGCAGCGCAAATGAAGAAATGATGGCCCCATGATGCAATGCGGCTGTCAGAAGGGGAGCAGGCCGGTCCGATAGAGAGAGGCAGGGGAGGCCGCTGAGGACGCAGGGCGCTGAGAAGCTGTTCACTTACAGCTGGTAAAGAAAAGTGATTCACACTTCACAGCCTGGGCTGAACTAAAAACACTGACTTAATTATAACTTCTAGTGACACAAGCAACAATTTCAGTAAAGATCTCTTAGAATTTAACGCAGACGTTTCTCTTCAGGTTCCAAATCTTTGTTCAATTTCCTTAAGTTTGATATAAATTACTGATTTCAACCTACGTCACCATGATCCCAGTCAGGCAGAAATCTCCTCTCCTCTCTCCACTGCAACGGCGCAACCCTGTTTCTACTGGAGGAGAGGACCAGTTCCCCGTGGGGCGGCACACTGGTGACCCGGGTTAAACTGGGAACCGATTAACGAGCCTTTCTGCAACAAGACCAACCAAAAACCTACATTTTGTGCGTCTACATTATCTTCAAAGCGAGATAAAAATGTAATTAAGTAGAATTAGATTATGAGTATTTGGCCGGATGACGTACAGGAGGGAAGCTGTGAGACAAACTGTATGAGTGCTTCTGTGAAACATGTAAGTTCTTCCGCACACAGTTCATTTCTGCTTCCTTATGAACTATGTCCTATAACCTGCAGACTATCCCTGCTCATGAGCACATCAACACCGCACTGTCCGTGAAAATATAAACGCTGAAGTGACTTTGATGTCGGTGCGGAGTAAAAACAGGCTGAGGTTCATGGAGACGCGTAAACAGACGGAACAACCAGGGGGTTTGGTAGATTTTACGCACGGTGGGTGTTGTGCCGTGTTACTAAGAAGCCATATGAGGCCTTTAATCTCACCTGTAATTAGCGGAGAGGAGGACCGTGGCGTTTGGAGCAGCAACAAGAAGCAAAAGAAAAACCTACAGGTGGACCAGGAGCAGCGGAGCAACATCTTCGAGGTTGTCCGGGAAAAAGTATCAAAAAGTTTTTAACGAGGAAATAAATCAAATCAATCCAGAGTGAAGCAGGTCCACGTCCTGCAGAGCTGTGTTCTTTAATCCAGGAGACAAAAGCCGCTCAGTTTGTGCTGAAATGCAAAGCGACAGTCAGCCAGACGCGCGGTGATCCCAGCGACATTAAAATGACAAAGACGCGCCGACAGACAGGAGACGGCGTGGCTGCTCATGTCGTGCGTGGAAAACGCGACTCCGGATAATAATTAAAATCATAAAATGGAAATCAGTCTCAATTCCCGGAGATATGAGGATCCTGCGAGGAGCAGCGGGTGGTGTTGTAGATGCACCACCTCCGGCGGCCAGAAGCGTCCAGACCGAAAGTTCCCGAGGTGGTTTAAGCTCAGAAGCTCAGAAAGAAGCACATGCTGGTTTTTAACCTCTGGGGACTAAAACCCCTTAAAAACGCGCTGGACTCTCTGACAACGAGTCAATAAGTCGATAAGTTTTTCGGAGCAGAGTCTCAATTCGCGCTCCGAATCCAGGAGTCCGTTTGGTACATGGATGCTCTAGGATGAGTGTCCGGGACGGAGGAGTGGACTGCAGCTCTCTCTCTCTGTCTGTCACACACACACACACACACACACTCTGTCTCTGAGCAGTGTAAAAAGTCGACCTGCCTCTCGTCCTCGTCTGGTATTAAAGCGGACCTCTGGTGTCAGAGCGCTGCACGGAGCCAGAGAGTCCTGCCTCCTCTGTGGAACGCGGGACCTCCTCCTGCCGCCAGACCTTTTGCTAAACCACCTCCAGACCCCCTCTGGTCCTCTGCTTCTGGTCTCTGCAGACTTCTCCTTGTCCTCATCCAAATCTCTCCAAACCCTCCAGACGTGTTTCACAATCACATCTCTAATCCGCTGCTGAATCCGCGTCGCTGCGTTCAGGAAGACAAAGGAAAAGAAACCGAAGAGACCGGATCAAGAGAAACAGATGTTTTTAAAACTCTCAGACTGATTTGACCTTTTCATGGCTCATGGTGCAGCTCTATCACAAGAGCCTTTAAAGTCAAAGAAGAACTTTGAGCATGACAGTGTCACCGTGCACAAACCAGCTCCATGAACAAACTCGACTAACCTGCACTGAGCCCCGACATCAACCCCATCAATCTGGATCACTGACAGTGAGTCTGGCCCAACATCACCGCGGGACGACTGGATAAGTGGGAGTAAAGTCTTACAGCCTGATTGCAAAACTTGTGATCGAAGCCTGAAATCTGAAGAGCGGCGGTTGTTACGTTCATGCAGTGATTTATTCAGCTCTTACTCTGCTGCTGTCCACATACTTCTGGTCATGTTGTGTATTTTCAGTGACTACAACAATAATTTCTTCTCTCTGGGGAAAAATGAATCCTTGTAGTTGTTAAAGGGCAGAGCCATTCGGGGCTCCTGAAGGGGTCAAAGGTCACACTGGGGTCTGGGGTAATCTCTGAGGGACAGTAAGGAGGCTGTGACAGGACCCAGAGTCAGTTGAGAAAGATGTTACGCTTGTTGTTGTTCATCAGGAAGAAACAATTCCTCAGATTCCTCCAGCAGAAGATTCTAACCCGTAACCAAAAAGCCTCATACGGGCTTTGGTTTGAACAAAGTCATCATCAAATTACTGCTGCAATGTGTTTGCAGCTGTTTCACCCAAACATGGAAAAAAGTCTCCTACATCTTAGTGTCACGTTCCGATAAATCTGCAGTGTGGAGTCGACATTAAAGTCTTATGTGACCAATGAGGTGGGCAGCATGACAGTGTCTGTCTGTGTGTGTCTGTCTGTGTGTGTCTGGCCTCTTTAAAGTGAAGCTCATCAGAAGCTCAGGCGCAGAGCAAAAGAGAAAAAGAGTCTTCAAAGAAATAATTAGGACCCACCCAGCAGCTTTCAACTGAGCGTCAGCCGCTGCTGGAGCTGTGCTGCTGCTCCGAGCCCAGGTGTGTGTGTGTGTGTGTGTGTGTGTGCGTCATCAGGTCAGCGAGGAAGAGAGTCAAAGGGGACACGGCACGACGTGTGTGGAGAGAAAGAGAAGGAGCACAAATTAAAAAGTGTGTAATAAAAAGTGGGGGAGTGTAAAAGAGGGAATTTCAGAAATATTAACCACTAGATGGCAACAGAGAGAAGAAAGGGGGTGACCCAGTGTGACTCCACACACAGACACACACAGACACACACAGACACACACAGACACACACAGAGACACACAGACACACACAGACACACACAGACACA
>JAUYWH010000008.1:1716918-1734846 GCA_034779795.1 Ctenopoma multispine
ACACACAGACACACACACAGACACACACACAGACACACACACAGACACACACAGACACACACAGACACACACAGACAGACACACACAGACACACACACACAGACACACAGAGATACACACAGACACACACAGACACACACACACAGAGACACACACAGACAGACACAGACACAGACACACACACACACACAGACACACACACACACAGACACACACACACACACACAGACACACACAGACACACACACACAGACAGACACAGACACACACAGACAGACACACACAGACACACACACAGACACACAGAGATACACACAGACACACACAGACACACACAGACACACACACACACAGAGACACACACAGACAGACACAGACACACACAGACACACACAGACACACAGAGATACACACAGACACACACAGACACACACACACACAGACACACACACAGAGACACACACAGACACACACACAGAGACACACACAGACACACACAGACAGACACACACACACAGACACACACACACACACAGACACACACACAGAGACACACACAGACAGACACAGACACACACAGACACACACAGACAGACACACACAGACACACACAGACAGACACACACAGACAGACACACACACACAGACAGACACAGACAGACACAGACACACACAGACAGACACACACAGACAGACACAGACACACACAGACACACAGAGACACACACAGACACACAGAGACACACACAGGCACACACAGGCACACAGAGACACACACACACAGACACACACAGAGACACACACAGACACACACACACACACACACACAGACACAGACACAGACACACACACACACGCACACACACACAGACACACACAGACACACACACACAGACAGACACACACAAACAGACACACACAGACACACACAGACACACAGAGACACACACACAGACACACAGAGACACACACAGACCCACACAGGCACACAGAGACACACACACACAGACACACACAGACACACACAGACACACACACACACACACACAGACACACACAGACAGATCCAGACACACACACAGAGACACACAGAGACACACAGAGACACACACAGACACACACACACACACACACACACACACACAGAGACACACACAGACACACACAGACACACACAGACAGACACACACAGACAGACACACAAGCACACACAGACACACACAGGCACACACAGACACACACAGACAGACACACAAGCACACACAGACACAAACAGACACACACAGGCACACACACACAGACACACACACACACACACACACAGACACACACAGACACACACAGACACACAGAGACACACAGAGACACACACAGACACACAGAGACACACAGAGACACACACAGACACACAACAGACACACAGAGACACACAACAGACACACAGACACACACACACACTCACACACAGACACTCACACACAGACACAGACACACACACACACACAGACACTCACACACAGACACACACACACACACAGACACACAGACACACACACACTCACAGACACACACACTCACACAGACACACAGACACACACACACTCACAGACACACACACTCACACACACACACAGACACACACACACAGAGACACACACACTCTCACACACACACACACACAGACACACACACTCACACACAGACACACACACACACACACTCACAGACACACACACACACACACACACACACTCACAGACACACACACTCACACACACACACACACACAGAGACACACACACTCTCACACAGACACACACACACACACACTCACAGACACACACACTCACACACACACACAGACACACACACACACACAGACACACAGACACACACACACACACACACTCACACAGACACACAGACACACACACACACAGAGACACACACAGACACACACACTCACACACACTCTTGAGCATGAACTCCTTCACCTTGAGTGAGGACTCTGCAAAGACCCATGTTGCTGCTTCAGGGCCTCAAACCTGTGGAATTCCAATGTTAACATTAATTCTCTGGATTAAAACAAAAAAAACGACTCTCCAAATCCACAGTTCAGTGAAGGCTTCGATTTTTGGCACAGTGGAAGTTTCTTGTGCACAAAGGCAAATGATCACAGAATCATTACAGTACATTAATTCAGAAAGAGCGACTCAACAATCAGGAGATGCAAACGTGTCACTTTAGGTTAGAGACCTCAGCACCAAACGACGACTCGTACAGAATATGTTCTGCTTTTTAAAAAGACGTCACGCTGCAGAAGCTACACACGCAGGTGGAAAACAATATCTCTGTGTTGTTGATTTTTTAAGAGACTGACAGCTCGGGGAGGTGAGAGATGATGGAAAGCTACCAATGAGAGGATCACAACACTGAATGGCAAGAATCCAGTGTATCAGTTACAAGTTATGAGCTTCACTGTCAGTATGCCTGACAGCCTGAGTATTGATGCTTTATATCGTGCAGCTGTTCAAGACACTGAACTCCCGAATCAAACTAAGCAGCAGCCCGGAGGGTGGAACTACACAATAAAACCTCAAATCGTGTCACGTAATTGTGCTTTACGTACTTGTAAGTGCAGATATTTTTGAGGTCTGTGGAGCTTTTAATGAACTATTTTCTGCAGCAGATGAAAACCCTGGAAACATGCATAACAACTGTAAATAAGTGAGATCAAGGGTTTGATGCTGTATATTTCAGGATGTAAAGGAGTGTTTTCCATGTCTCCTTCAGGGTGGAGGAGAGTGTTTTGTTAGACTACAGTGCAATTTGTGTGGGAGGTCTGGGATTTATCACACTCCATACTCAACCAGCTTTACAAGCTTCTCACAGGGAAGTCGGGCTGTGAGTTAATCTCTTGGCGTATATCGCTGTTGTAGGACAGAAGCCACGTATCTGCAGAAAGTCTGCATTCAGGAAGGAGGAGAGTAATGCTTTTCCTACAGGTTTCACCGGCCCAGAGGTCATGAAACTCACTCAGCACACGCAGTAACTGACTCTGCAAAACATCAGCTAAAGTGCAGAAAAGAGAGAGAAAGAACTGGGAAACTGCTGTTGTAAGGAGGGGTTTTCCCTGAATGATGCAGCAGAGTTCAGCTTTCATCTCCTTACCTGCTGCTCTGGAGCAGAACACACACACACACACACACGAGTTCTTCCTCCTACACACAGAAACCGTTTCACCTACATCAGCGTGGATTCAGTGCAGGATGTTTATCTGTTTGTGCCTCTAACACTAAGCTGTCATTTGACCTACAGCATTTCAAAGATCATTTAGCTGCCACTGTAAACACAGTGGTGCATCTGGTGTACGAACCTGTGGTGGGGAAAGAGGAGGAGAGGCGTTTGCGTGCTCCCCCCGTGCCTGTGTGGGTTCTAGCCTAAAGACACGCAGGTTAATTAACTCTCAACCGCCCGTAGGTGTGAATGTGAGCATGAATCGCTGTGAGTGCTGTGATAGATCTGTCCACAGTTTCTTTTCTTCCAGCGTCTGCTCCCCTGTGACCCTCTACAGGATGAGCAGCTACATGCTGTTCAGCTAATGAATGGATCACACTGTAGAGGTGAAGAGGAAGCAGTTGTGCACATTAAGGACTGATGACTCACCTGGTTTGAGACCCACTCCCCCCACACAGTGGAACAGGACAATCAGTGCTACAATGTGCTATTGGAGGTTGTTGCTGCTGCAACCTGCTGCAGTTTGAGTCTTGTCACCATCCTGCACTTCACTGTACTACAGTTACCTACGTTTACTGTTGGTTTTAAATGCACTTAGCTCAGCGTCAAACTGATCCAGATGTGACTCCTAAACATTTTCATTATGACCTTCTGCATTGTGCAGCCTTGCTTATGACAGATGTGCTGACACTTTTCTTGTATTCTCCATTTAAAGCTTTTATAATCCGCCACCTCAGAATTTCTCAAACAAAAGAGCCAAAGTTCACAACGATGTTAAGCAAACTGAATAAGACAGAAAACTGCTTGATGTGTCACTCTGTGATGATTTTTGTCTTTTCTGCCAAATTAAAGTTTGAATTTCACCACATATCTAAATGAATCATACAAAAAGAAAATTAATGCATTTTGTGGTCAATTCCATGATTCAAAAGCAGATTATTGGTTTATATATGTTTGTATACAGCACACACTGCTATGAAAATAAATGTTACAAGAGAAGCAGAAAACATGATCTAAAATTACTGTTTTTTCTATATTTGCACAGAACACTAAAAAGATAAGCTCACTTAGACAAACAAGAACATGATGGAGCTGTGTTACCCAGAGAACAAAATATAATTTGCGGTAATTTTACCCTGGAATCAAAACATGGGATCAGTACTGTTCACACAAAAAAGAAATCTGAGCCACTTAAGTTCCCCCGTGGCAGAGGTGAAACGTTGCTGACGTTTCAAATCTGCAGCGAGAGTAAAATGATGCGGCAATTATCTAATCCAGTTTGTTTACGCCCTAAACCCTGAGAGACAGAAATAAGCTCCGAAATAAAACCCACACAGAGCCGGTTGATCCTCGTCGTCTGAATCCAAACGGAGCTTTAATTACTCTCCGTCCTAACTGCTGCTGTTGTTCAGCTATTGTTGTTTGATGTTTTAACAGTTGGGTGTGTGTGCAGCCATGTTTGCTGCTTTACTGGGCCGAGGTGCGAAGGAGGGGAAGAAATTACCAAAAAGGGGGGGGGGGTACAAAATGTGGTGTTTAAGGACACAAAAACAAAAGACAAACTGAAAAAGAGACAGAGGAAAAGAGGAAAACGTTCCTTTGTTTCACGCGAGAAGCAAAACGGGACAGTGAAGAGAAATGACCTGGACGTCCACTGGATGTTGCTGCTTTGTGTTTGTGTCAGGTTCAAATGTCCACAGATAGACCGACTCGAGTGTCACATTTCCTGTGTTTCTAAGAACGTGTAACTGTGTCTACCCAGTGTTAGCAGAAGGAAAACCACCACAATCTGTCCAGAGACAGAAAACATTTGTTTCCTCAGTAACATTTAATAATAGCAAGTGAATTTCAAGCTTCAGCAGCGAAAACTGCTCCAGAACTTCCATGACTGGTATGAACATCTCCATCAAGCACCGCTGGCATCAACAGCAACAGGCTGAGCTCGAGTTTGTACCATCAGAAGAAACTTACTGTCCCAAACAAATACTCAAAACCAAACTGCAAACATGTCCATCATCTCCTGTAGTTTATGGTCCTTGGATGAAGGGACTTTTTTTTTCAAGGTTGGAAATATGAGCAAAGATTAAAAAATGTTCCAGACTTCTAGGAAAAAGTTCCTGTGGGTGGATGAGGGGGCAACGGCATACTGAAATAAGAAAAGAAAACACGAAGAGAGGCTGGTAATTCTGAGAGAGTTGATAGATTGAGGTGTGGCGTGGTGGGAAATGGAAAGGAAGCACAAGGTGAAAGTTAAAAGAGATGATGAAAGAAGATGATAGAGACCATATGAAAGAGACAGGGAAGGAGTTAATGAAGCAGCAAGGACGTGAAACTAAAAGTCACTGATGAGAAAGATGAGAGATGAAGCAAGAGACGTGTAACTAGACAGAGGAAACATATTTAAACCTGGAGAGATGGAAGCCACCGGAATGACGGGTGAGGAAGTGATTGGCGTGGAGTTTGAGGGGGAACACGAAGAAACAGATATGAAGTTATGAGAGAGTGAAATATTTGACTGATTGAGAAAGACAAACAGTGAAATTGAGAGAGAAAAGTGTTTTTGTGGTTGCGAAACTCTATCTGCAGAGCTTTGTGAATGTACACACAGTGAGAGCTGCTGCCAAATTAAACAGCAGCAGCTCTGCTTTAGCACCGTTACCCAATCTGCAGCAGACCTCGCCCCCAGAGCCCCAAGGAAAAAAAACAGAAACACGCAATCACTTCAAAAGCCGTCAGAGCGAGTCCCGCTCAGCGAGGTGACAAGTGTTAGGTTGGTTTCCACACTTGGTCCACAACAGAGAAATGTAAGAATGGAGCTGCGTTTGAGAGATGACGGAAAGTCAGAAATGTAGACGTTTGCTACTGTGGGAAAAAAAGGGAGAAAGGTCATTTATGTTAGAATTCAAAGAGGGAAACTGTGGAAACACGCCACCACTCCAAGGTGTTTATGTCATGTCAAGCCACCACGCTGGCTGCCACCGCCGCCACGACGACTTGACACTGGATGATATCCTTCAAAACACTCTTTGTTCTCGATGAAAGGAAGTATACTTCTGTGTATTGCTGGTGAACTAGTGATGTTGAACACATGTGTGACTGCAGTAAGAAGCGAGCCGTGAGCCTCTTTCATGACGTTTCTGTCATGTCACAACTTTCTGCCACTTACTTCACTTCATGTCCCGCCTCCTAAGCAGACGACTTCCAGGAGGTGAGAATGTATCCGACACAGACGGCCTCCTGATTCTCCAGATATTCTCCATATGAGTTTACATGATTATTATTCTCATAATGCATAAATACACAGCAGCTCACAGGAGTCATTCTGTACTTTTTGTCTGTATTAAACACACTGAAGTCATAAAACGTGAGCTGGATGTATGTGGAACAAACAGTCTGCTCCGTCTTTCCAGCCCACTCTGCTCAGCCCTCTGCGAAGGAAGGTCTTAAACAGGCAGGAAGTAAAATGAACCAGGAGTGAAAAGACGTGCTGCTCCAAATTAAAACAAATAAAACATAAGAGAACATATTATGTTCTCTGAACAGTTTAGAAGACTGTGGGTCTGATTTCTGCAGCTTTGTCATGACCCTGAACTTAAGAGAGTTGACGTCTGGGAACACTGTAACATCACTGAACAAGTCAGACGGGTCTAGAAACATGAGCAGGCAGATGAACAGGCAGGTTGAACACGTCAACAGTTTGTCAAGAAATAAGCCTTCACAACAGACAACAGGCGGGGAATGGTTTGACTGTTCACATCTGTAGGTATAGTCTCCTTCCCATAAGCCAACGTGGAGGTTTGTTCACCACCTGCAACGTTGCCGTGTTCCCAGATCTCAGCAATCAACGTGATTCCAGTAAGAACTGTGTCAAACACTACAGAACCTGCCAGAACCAGCCAGAACCTCTCAGTGTCACATGACATGACAGGTAACAACACTTAATAATGGTTGTAATAGTTAAATACATTTAAGGTGCTGACGTGCACTTCCTTGCTATACACTGTGTGTTCAGCATACCATCACAACACAAAGCATTGTGTAAAACATGTGACATGCTCATTTACTTACAGCTTCAGCATTAGCGCAGAGGGACGACAACCTGACGCAGAACTCTGGGGGGAAAATCCCTTTCCCTCTGGAAGCAGTTTAAACTGACAGATGATGTTTCCTGCTAGAAACCAGCAGCTTAGTTTGAATAATTAGCACATCAGAGAATAATGCAACACAGAAAGACGAAATACTAACTGACGGCTCTGGGTATTTATAGTAGATTACTTTTATTACTAAATATTTCACAAATCTTCTATAATTCTCCAGCTCCTCGGTTGGAAATCTTCTTCAGGCTGCAGAGCATCTTCTTCGGGAACGTGGAACTGTGGCTGCAAAAACAGACTCAGAACAGGAGCCTGAGAAGCTGATGCAACAGTCCAAAGCCTCATCTACTGTACATTACAAAGAGTAATAACATGAAGTACTCAAGTCCAATGGGAAACTCTAACATCACTGTGTCCTTCACAGGGGTTGTATATAAAAGAAGAAAAAATACACCCAAACTAGATCAGACTGCAGGTGAATTAACAACCAGAGAGAGATCAGCTAAAGAAGAGCCGAAGCTGAAGCTGCTGTGATTGTCATCGGTTAAGCTGGCAGAGGAACTATGGCTGAAGTCTATAAGCTTCAAGCTAAATATTGTGTAAGTCTGTAATTCTGTATCTTTAACCCCCCAGGATTTGGTTGGTTAAACTCTTAACTGAGGACATACATGTGTATGTTTGTGACCAGACTTCTGATCAGACTGAAGAAAAACAAACTAAATGGCCTTTTCGCTTACACATTCAGTCCTCTAATACGTTTTTCACATTCTGCATATAAACTGCATAAAAATGCTATAAATCTGATTTTACATTTAAAACCGCAGAGGAAATTCTGTAGTAAAAAGGTAAAACGCACTTCTACGTGTGTTTCATTAAGGGGCTGTTTTTCTGTCTCACTGAGATTCATTGGATTCATTCATTCAAACAAATTCAATTTGAAACAGTTGGTAGCAACTTCCTAAAAATCAATAATCCACAGTTTACACTGGAACTACTTTCTACGGAGGAAGCTTACAGAGTGGACTGTGTCTGTAGAAAAAACATTTTAAATGCAACTGAAACAAACTAAATTTGTGTTGGAATAATAATTTGTGTTGCAGAAATCTTATTAATTAATTAATATTAAAAAAATAAGGGGAAACATCTTTTTCTCAAAAGCTAAGTGTTGTCTACACACAGTAAATATCTGATTAAAGTTAACTCACGATTCTGACGTTTGATGCTGAACTATTGCTACCTGACACTTTTCAATAACACTAAATCTCACTTTCTGCATAGCTAGTTACGGCTACGACTACAGAAACATCTTTCAGTGTGGGGATTTGACTGGACTGATCGACTCTATGTATTTTATTCTCTGATGTGTCTTTCTCTCGCACTGGTAATGGTCACTTTTTCAAACTGTATCATATGAAGCTAGTTAAACATGTCGCTGATGATCTGCTGAAAGTGTGTGCAACATTTAGAATGTTCCTGAAGAGGCCGCGGGTGTTACTCTGGCCTCGTCGCTTTCTCTCCTGATTGCCACAATCCTTTTTCCAGCAACGCCCAGCTGGTTTCCAGCGAGGTCTCAGGTTCGAGCGTGCAGCACCAAGTATGCGTCCATGAGCAGCCGCTTGTCCTTGAGTGTCCCAGATTTAAAAAACAAAAAAGAAACTGGAGGAGGTCACAGGGGGTAATGGTGGCAGCTGTAGGATGTGGCCTTGATTTACCCGGAAGCAGGGGGGCGGCTGGATGCGGCGGGTGGTTTATTCTTAGCGGTGAGACTGGGGAGGCTCCGACGAGGCCTGGTGCCACACGAGGGGGCGAGAGGGCGCGTCTGACGTCACATCCAGAAGTGTGCGTGGGCGGGGAGGGGGAGAAGGGTTGGTTTCGGGCCCGGCTGGGATTAGGGAGTCGCAGGGCTGTGGGTTCAACTGCTGCCGAGGCTAGACGAAGAAGACGAGGAGGAGGGAAGGAGTCAGCACAAATGTCTGAGGAAGAGAGGGGGAGGACTTCGCCTCCGTCCTCGCTCTCCGTGGGCTCAGACCTCACCACAGTCGCTAAGTGCACACTCAACAAAACTGCTGGATGCAGTGTGGTTCAGCAGCAGCAGCAGGAGTGTGTGTGTGTGTGTGTGTGTGTGTGTGTGTGTGTGAGAGAGGATCAGCTTCTATTAGGTGATGTGAACATGCATCTAGGAGGAAACTGCTTCGCTTTAGAGCTTTGAGGCCTTGATGATCTATATGTACATGTAAATATATATTTAGACTACATATGTGTATGTTTACATGTACACTGTAGTATATACATGTGTGAACCCCTGTATGTGTATGTGTCATGTGTCTGTATGAATATCATGTGGGCGGATTGCACTGCTCCTCTCAACCCTCCTCCGCCTCTGCCTTCTTCTTCTCTTTCACTTTCAGTGAAGACTTCCTGGATACTTTCTTGTCCCCAGACTCCTTGCTGGCCTCCTTCTCTTCCTTGTGTTTGTCCCTCTCTTTCTTCTCCTTTGATGACTCTTTCTTCTCCTTGGAGGACGATGATTCCTTCTTTGTCTCCTTCTTCTCCTTGGAGGATGACTCCTTCTTCGCTCCTCTGACAGATTCCTCTCTGTCTCCTGCTTCTTCTTTCACTGCAGCCTCTGATGGTTCCTTGGACACCTCTTTTTTCTCTTTTGAGTCCTTATCTGAACGAGGAAAGAGAAAACAACACTTAATAATGAAAACACATACCTCTAGACAAAATTAAATATCTTCCATTTCCATGTGGTTCAGTTATTACTAAGCGTAAGTGTGTGACTGCTCAAAGCAAACTCATTCTGCCTGAGATGACACATTTACACATGTTCTGTTGTCTGACGTCTGGTTTCGTGTGGACACAGTCGGTTTCCCAGAAACGAAGTGCAGCGCTGAAGCGCTGAAATGTTGTGGTCACAGTGTTAACGAGCTACAGGTTGTCTTTAACAAATGGGTCGTCACATTACGAGTCCATCCATCAACGCTGAGCGAGGATTAAGTGACGTTTGCACAGTCAGCTGTGTTTTGTTCTTTAACAGACTCACACAACGCGGTGCAGCTCTCAGGGGTCTTTAGCATCAAGACAAATTGACAGACAACAGCACCTGTTGCATGACAAAGGACCCCCACTTAACCAAAGTACCCTCCTCACCCCCTCCCCTGCCAAACACACACTCTGCAGCCCCGCCTTCTCCAGATTGGACTGGCTGTCTGATAAGATGATAGCGGGACTGTTGTCTGCCAACAATGAGACACACGTCTTATCTCCGTGAGAACGGAGGGGGTTAAGAGAGTGGAGACTACAGCCTGGTATCTCACTGTGCATGTGTGTGTGTGTCTGTGTGTGTAGACCAAGAACAGTCTCCAAAAGTGTCTGTATGTGTCTATGCATGTATGTGTGGACCTGCTCCATAAAAGTGTGTGTGTGTTCACAGACTCCAGAGGACAGCTCTAATCAGACACCTCATCGTCTAGAGCTTAGAAAGAGAGTTGAGTGTGTGTGTGTGTGTCTGCAACGAATCACAAAGTGTGTAAATCACTGAGATGGACTCACAAATGTATTAATGATGATGATGCCAAAAAGAAAAAAACACAGTGAGAAATGGGAAATTTAGTAATAAGAAATATTTCTGATCATCAGAAACCACCAGGTTTCTAGTCTCCATATCTGATGCAGTGTTCCAATCATTTAATTTCCTTTGTTTTTAAGTCTGCATGGGACGGGGAGAGAAACCAGACATGCAGATAATTATCCACTAACCGATATGTTTCAAGAACTGAAAAGCCACTTTTCCAACCCCCAAACCAGGGGCAAAGCACCACATAACCTCAAAACTGTAATAGAAAATGCAGGGAGGAGTGAACTCCATTCATATACGTATGTACAAACAGGAACGTCTCCAGCACACACACAAGCAGAGTGACACAAGAACACGAATGATACACAAAGTGTGAATGTATCTGCACAGACAGAACTAATCCACTCGCTGGTACAAACGACGATTCACAAACTGACATGAAAATGTTTTCTCCTCAGAATTTTAATGGTCAGACATGACAAAAACAGTGGGAGCGGGTGTGCCACAGAGAAAGTGTGTATCTGTAGATGTAAGCCTGTCACACTATACATTTCAATTCAACTCAATTCAGTTCACTAATATAGCACCAACTCACAACAACGTGATATTTAACCGTCGACATTTGATTAACTTATTTTTGTTTTGGGTCATTCTGGATTTAAGTTGTGGTGCTGTTAAACTGCACTGAGTTATGTGGGCGTACAGGCTAGTGCTTTGTTTGTCCCCAAATTAGGCTAAATAACAGGAACACACGTCTTTCTAAAGCAGTTTGTTTAAGAAACTTAGAATTTATCACAGGACTGCATTCGTTTTAACTATGGATAATAAACTGTCGCCTGGTTTGCATGTGTTCTTGAGTTTGTGAGTGTTCGAGCAGCCATGACAGCACATGTGAATCTGTGATCTTGTGTTTTAGTGACATATCATATCAGTGTGTGTGAGTTGGTTAATCCTGTAGCAACAGTCTAATCCTGGCTGACTCCTCAGCAGCTGAGCCAACACGTACCAGGAGAGTGTGTGTTTGTATGTTATCCTGCTCGACTGATTTTATTTCCTTTAGTTCAGACAACTGAAGTCTTTTGCTGACAAAATTTCAACTTTGTATGCAAGTGTTAAATATAGACAGAATTTCAGATGTCAGACCAGCAGTGAACTTGTCTTTGTCCCTGTTCTCCTCATCAGAATAATAATTTAGATTATTTATTGTTCAATAGTTAGTTTTAATAATCTCCAACATAAGGAATTTATGTTCAAGATTAAAGTATCAAAGTTG
Organism: Ctenopoma multispine; assembly: GCA_034779795.1. NCBI lineage: Eukaryota > Metazoa > Chordata > Actinopteri > Anabantiformes > Anabantidae > Ctenopoma > Ctenopoma multispine. Next base: position 1,729,103 of record JAUYWH010000008.1, read on the forward strand.
CTAAATTTTACTCTAATGATGAGAAGTGTGTGTCCACAGCTCCAAAACACTCAGCATCTTGAAAACAGTAGCTCCCAGTACAACTCCAGAGAAGTGCACGAATATGAAACATGACTTTGCAGATTTGTTTGCCTCCTGATAAAGTGGGACAAGGGAAGTATAAGTGGTTTGACAACCAGTGTCACTAAGAACCTCGCCGATGATCCTGAAACTGATCCTGGTCCTGGTAGCGGTCAGGTCTGACACCGAGGGCCAAGTCCTCTGAGCGGTGTCACAGTTCAGAGTTTAACCAGATACCGTCTCTTCAGATTAACACTGAGGTTACATTTGTGACTTTGTCTGTTCTCATGGTAATTTTTGTCAACAATCATCACTTGAGACACGGGTCAAACCCTTACTGCTTGGTGTCAAAGGTCAGCGGCCCTCGACTCTATGGCTTGTTTTTACAGCACACGTTCGACCTAAAGGTGAAGTATAACAGGGGAGGTTGACGGGACTCTTGTCCTGCTTGACACTTTTATTATGAGGTTTATTTTGAGATTTAGCACACAGAGTCAACTTGACATGGTCACACAGGAAGGTCTGAGGTGATCATCCAGCATCTGGACCAAAGACCTGTAGAGGTCAGCTCACATAAAACTATTAGCAGTATCAGTTGTGATGTTTTACCCCAACGTCTCGTTACCTTCTTGACCATTTTACAGCACAGGATGATGTAGATTTAGTTTATGGTCTAAAAGTCAATATATGAGGCTGCATGATTTGATTTTGATTCATATCTATTGTAGTGAAAGTCTTTGTTCTTGCTCATTTTGAGTCATGGAAACTGGACTGAAACATTTTGCTGTGCATCCAAATATCTTTGTCAGAGTGTGAAGTGACACCAACCTGGAAGATAAATTTGTGGTCACTAACCAACTTCCCTCACAGTGACGAAGCTATTTGGATGAATTGGGAAACATTTCAACCTTAAAGAACGAAGTCCAGTTGCCACGACTCGACTTCCAGAGAACTTCACCTGGATGACTGAGAATCTTCAGACATCTTCTGTTGTAGTTTTGTGGTGCTGAATGGACAGCTCCCTTGAACATTTCATGCCTTTTCTAATATGTTACAATAGTCTTTCATTTCAGTGTCCAAACACTTTATCTATTAGCAGAGGTCTGATGGAAACAGTAGGACACGGTGCACTTGTTACTACTTTGTCTCCACTGCCAAGGAGAAGAGCAGGTTGCAGTGTATCATGGCGGAGAGGGGGATTGGCTGTTATCTGTCAATCCTCCAGGACCTGCACGACTTCATTACTCTGAAGTGTGCACACTGTTAAACTCTCTTTCTCAGTCCCTGATGGGTACCTCCATACTGTCTAAATGTATATCCAACTGTTCATTCATTTTCACACACAACAACACAAATTCCTTTATATGTAAAAATGTACTTAACCTGTTTCTGATTTTGAGTCTCATGTAGGACCTCACATGTGCAGTGTAACAGTATAAACAGAATGAGCTGATTGCTGAAAAACTTCCCTGCACTTGTGCTTCAAGCTCTTAGGGAAGTTTTCATCAATTCCAAGGCTTCTTTCTTTTTCCATTATACAAGCACAAAATAAAAGCATGTGTGTTAACCAGGTCCCTGAGGGAGCGCTAACAAGGGGTCCATAAACATTGATGTTGGAAGACAAGATGGCAGCTTTGCTCCTGTATAGAACACCAGAGGGGTCAGGTCACTTCTTGTCAGTAAGCTACTTTAACAAACTAACAAAGTGGAAGTCAGTAGACTAAACAGAGCTGAGGCCGGTAGTCCACAGCTCTATGATCAACCAGGAAAGAAGTGACGCTAAGCCCTTTTCACATGTGACTGGAGCTACCTGGAAACGTCTGGTGGTTTCCATCAGGATTACCACAGTCTGGAGCCATTCTAATCCCATGTGAATCTTCTACGAGATCAGTTTGGCAGGAAACCGTCGGTAATGTAGTTCTTTATGTTGCACGTTATTGACTCAAGCGAAAGGTCCTTAAGGGAATAAATCCATTATAGTATTGTTCCCTCAAATTGCTGAGGAGGTGTTTCATTTTCAGGAACACGCTTTTCAGCAAAAAAAAAAAAAAAAAAGGCAATTGACGCTGCTCATGCAGAGGCTGCCTGGCTTGATGACATGATTGCACTTGTGTGGTTTGTTAGCCGGTTCTGTGTAACTGATGTATTCGGTCATGCGTCTTCTCCGTCTTCTCGTTGGCTTTTCCATGTTTCCATATTCCTTTTAGAACGTTTTAACTTGAACAGAGATGGTTTATTAGTCTATTGTGGTAACTTCACCATGATTATTTTGTGTCATGGAATCAGTTTTGTGTGTATATGTATTACTCAGGTTTGGGTTTGTGGTTGACAGATCAAATCCTGTGTAAACTGTGGAGGGGAAAAGTGAATGAGTAACGCTCTATGAACACCCAGCTACAGCAGAGAAGCTGCTCAGTGGTCGTAGCAGGCAGCTCCCAGTGTGGAAGTGAGGCTGGAAAAGAGCATGAAGCCAAACCAACTGTCTTCAAAGACATTAGGGACATTTTCTCTGTGTTATTGTGCTGCTGTTGTCCAGGCAGCTCTCCCCCGCAACGATGAGTTTTGAAAGGACACAAACTTCAGTTTATTTAACAACACAAAAAACCATAATGAATGATGTTCAGCGGCTAAACTCGGCCTAGCAGCACGTCCAAAATGCTCAGATCCCAACAATGACACTCTCTTATTTCAACATATCGAGACTCTTCATCTTCCACTGGAGTTTAGAGGGCAACACTTGTTTGTTCTTTGTGGAACAAAAATAAAAACCACAGCAACAAAAGTCAGTGTGTTGATTAGATAAGGTGAGCGACGCTATCTGCGCTGCGTTCAAAGCCCATATGTTCTGCCCAGATTCATGTGTTAGCAGCAGATCACGGCGCTGCATTCATCTGCAGACACCCGTAGTCAAAATAGAGGTGGCCGCACAGATTGCCCCCATCTCGGCCAATCAGCATGAAGGAGACTGGAGCTGAAACCTGCTGATGTACAGAATCCACTCTGAGAATTGTGTGTTAGCATGTGTGCGTGTGTGTGAGAGAGAGAGCGAGAGAGAGCAAGAGAACCTGCCAAAGACTGACTGATTGGATCTGTGGTGTAGTGTGTGTCCAGAAGTGTGTATTCTGTGAGTGTGTGTATGCCTACTGAGATCACATGTGCCTCTGTGTGTGTGTGTGTTCATGCGGTCCAGACAAGACAGTTGGACAGGACACAACAGTATTATATGAAGTCTAAAAACAAAACAGTGTGGTCGACAGCGTGGGAAATGACAGTGTGTGTATGTGTGACAGAAAGAGGAACACACACACACACACACACACACACACACACACACACACACACACACACACACACACACACACACACACACACACACGGTGCAGACATCAGACAGAAAAGGCTGAGTAGTGGATTTAAAAACTTCTGTCCATAGGAAAGAAAAGTTATACTTCAGCTGACGGACACAGGCGCAACACTGTCCACACATTTTCATTATTAGTGGTGTAACGATTCTCTACAACCAGGGGTTTCATTTAATCACCAACAATTAGGAACTCTAAACATTACTGGGCACAGTCTGTACCGCCCCTGAATGCCTCACTACATGAAGCTGACAGACAGTTCATACTTTGTCTTCTATACGTCACTTTCTGAACATAAAGCCTGCAGAAAAAGCAAGTGGCAGGTCCTCTTACAACAAATAAGTTATAGGATAGGAGACAGGTGATTCTAAAATACTTCGTCTAGGTTTCCACCTACAGCACCTGTGTGGAAGTCTCTACATTAATAATGATTGATTTATCTTAACCTTATGTGTCAGATAATAAAGAGACAGGAGTCAGTGTCTTTAGAATAAACTGCGTGAGCAAGAAGAGCTAATGAGTTGTGACCATTGAAACAGAATAGAGATGGAGCCATGACTGCTCATAGCTCTTATTTTGCAAGACATAAATTATTGTTGTGTTGTGACTTGGTTGTTTCTCAACATAGGTGTGACGGACATAAAAGGTAAGAAATAACTGAACTGGAGAAAAGTCAAGACAACAGAGGAAAAAATGGTCATTAACACTTTAAATGAAAAAAGGCAATGAATGATGTTCCCAAAGCATTCGACAGAAAGGGAGAAAGAGAAAGAGAGAGCTTGACAGTAGATGGACAGGCAGTATTTAATACTATTCTTGGTGTGGAATGTGCTGTTGAAGTGCGGCAGGCCTGCCCATTGCTCTGTGTGTGTGTGTGTTTGCAGACCACTGACAGCTCAGCTAAGATTGTAAGATTGAACCTTGTGCTACACCACCCATGGAGCACTACACACACACAAACGGCCTTTGCAGGAGAAACAGATATTTATGTGCAAATGGGCACTCAGGCACGTACACACACTGGTTATTACTGCAGTCTGTGCCTCACAGTGATGATGGGAAATGTCCTCGGCACCGTAGAAAACTTTCTCATACACACAGAGAGCTGGGAATAAGGGAAGGGAGCAAGATGTGTGACTAAAGCTACAGTTTTTTACAGTGGCAGCACAAAAGTCAAGGTGAGCAGCATGTGACTGGTGCAGTGAGAGAATTCACTCTGATTCAGAGGTATTAACCTGAAAGCTGAACATCTGCATATTTAACCAGGGAACTGACACAATCTGATTCTTTAATGAGTGATGACTCATTACTGTTGGTAAAATACACCACCTCGCCCCCTCTTCAACGTCCCACCCCCACTCGAGGCTGACCACTCGAATCACTACACGTCTAATTGTTCGTTTAAACGTGCCCCCACTTTAATTCCCCTCAAAATCTCTCACTTCAACCAACAAAACTATGGTCAGACGAGCAAACTGAACTTTGTCGAGACATAAATGCACAATTTGTTTTTCACTAAGACAACAAAAAAAAAAAAGCGGTGAGAGACAACGACTTAGAGAGAGAGAGAGAGAGAGAGAGAGAGAGAGAGAGAGAGAGAGAGAGGTTGACTGAGACCACTGCTCTCTCTCCCTCCCTCTCTCTCTCTGGGTGTGGTATAGTGGGTGGGTTCATTCCCGCGGTTGGCCAAGATATTTTCTCTATGCTCAGCTACGCCCTGCTACAAACCTACAAACCAACACACACACACACACACACACACACACACACACACACACACACACACACACACACACGCGCATAATATACAGAAAAATATACAGTGGCCAGTCTGAAGAACCAAAGTTTTGGCCTGATACAAAAGGATATGAAGTTTTCCGCATCTGGTGGTGACATAAAATATCTTTCTCTCGCTCTCTCACACACACACACATAAATACACAAACACACACACAAACATACACAAATACACGCCTCCGTCAACTTCCTCAGCGCTCGCTGCGCTCTGCCTAAATACAGCAGCCACATCAGAGAGGACATTTACAACACTGGGTGAGTTACACACACACACACAAACTTAATTTCAAACTGTACACACAGCATATGTCCAAATCCTACGTGCACACAGGCACAATGCCGATGCTGCACATAACTGTACACAATTTGCACATGTGAACGCTCACAATCGCTGTGCACATAACGCAGAAGGAATAAGCGAGCGTGTATGTCTTTGTTGTGGTCTGTCCACTCAGACACACACACACACACACACACACACACACACACACACACACACACACACACACACACACACACACACAC
>JAUYWH010000008.1:1734946-1766095 GCA_034779795.1 Ctenopoma multispine
CACACACACACACACACACACACACACACACACACACACACACACACACACACACACACACACACACACACAGGCCTCACAAACATTACTTTGCCTGGTTTGACATAAGTCCCTCTGCATCACACACCCAACAAATATGCCCAGTATGCTTTTGTTAAAAATATAACTGAGTGTGCCTGAAGACGGCTGGATTTTCAGTCTGGTCAAGCCACAAATGGTCTTCCAGCATCTCTCTGTCTCTCTTTCACACACACACACACACACACAGGAGGATGAAACATGAGATCTCCTGCTGGCCAGAAATAACACGATGCGGTCGGAGAATTATTGAGTCCAGTAACAAAGAGCTCACAGGTTTTTGAATAGCTTATGTGTGTCAGTCTTTTTGCTGAGGTGCCCTGGAGGAAGTTGGCGTACAGTCTGAAAGCTCCTCGTTTGGTCATCTTACTACATTAATCGTTAATACAATAAGCACAGAAGAGCACTGCACATGTTCAGCGCATTGTCAGTTTCAGCCTTTGTACTCCTCATGAATCAGTTTGATTTCCGTCAATTTCACGTTTGCACATTGTCGTTACACTTTTTCCATAAAGCAGCTTGATCAACAGGACAAAGACCAAATCATCGGACAGTATCATGTCACTGAACTCTAATGTAGTAATAGATTGCAAGTTCCTTTCAGTCTGATAGTTTCAACTAAACAAATGTAAAATTTGCAGCCATTTGGCAGCATCACCATGTGAATCACAAATGAAAAGAGGGAAACCTGGCAGGGTGACGACCCTGAAGCCAATCATGAAAATTAGTTTTCAGACCTTTTCATATTTCAGTGTGCTGAGTGTTTTCCTCCTCGCTCACGTGAAGCGGAGGGAGGAAAAGGAAACACCCACGATGGCAAGCCACAGACGGAGCACCCTGCTGGGGAAAACCCTGCTATGCACACACACACACACACACACACACACACACACACACAGACACACACACACACACACACACACACACACACATTATTTTATCTACACAAAACTACTTAGGTGCCTATTACGTATGTTAAATGCTAATGAGACTCTCACACATACACACTTTGTAAGCTGAGAGGCTGTAAATGGTTTTTGACACTGTATAAGTTTGGTCTTCCTCCTCACCCTCTCTTTTCCTCCAGCCACGACTACAACACGTTGTCTTTGCTCTGTTCCTCCAACTTTCCTCCTTTCTGTCTCCCTAGGTTGACACCTGCTCGGCTTCTCTCTAACAGGCCCTGGCTCTGTGTGTGTCTGTGTGTGCGTTAGCTGCACTGTGGTCAACCACCATTCCTCCTCCTCCTCCTCCTCCTCCTCCTCACCACCTCTGCCAAAGATACATTTCACTTCACCACACGTCCGACAGAAAGAAAAAATGACCAGGAACAGAGGAAACCATGAAGAAATATTTCTGACCCCCATCTTGGTAAAGACAAACGTGACTTTATACTTGGGTGGGGGAATCCATACATCCACCTTTCTCCACCGTCGACGTCTACACTATATTATTTTCTGTCTCACACAAACTGTCAGAAATGTCATTAAACTACCATAGATGCTGAACTTTGACCTCTCTACCTTAAAAATACTGTATAATCAAAACTTATTAAAAACCAATTAATGATTAATTAACAACCATTTTCTCAGAACAGAGCATTTGCTGTTCTTTGATGTATATTGTCAAACATCTTTAGGATGATAAGACATCGCGTTGGGATTTCAATAATTAATAATATTCAATCAAAATTTTGTTATTTATTATATGACTTTATTAATTCTCAAGTTTTTGTTAGTTTTTACTCAAAATTACTTAGAAGTGCATTGATTGAAAATGGTACAGTATGAGTAACAGGAAATGATTATCAGGATTTATTACAACAATAAATACGTATAGACACCTAAAATAAAGTGATGTCACAAATATTATCATGTGTATAGGTATTCAGTGAAAAAGATAAAGAATAATGTAAATAAACTGGATACAGTATATATACAGAATACATACAGTACTGTGCTAAAGTCTTAGGCCACTATTGGATCTATCAGTTTTTACATTAGAACAACTAGAAGCACAAAAACTGGTTTCTTGGCTGCTCTCTGTCACAAGCACCGTTCCTGATCAGGTTTTTTTCAGCCTATGGACGGATCAACTTGGCATCTAGATGAAGCTACCAAATGTGGAGTCAGGTCCTTGCTGGACTCCTTCCAGTGTCTCAAAGAGCGACAATTATATATCTATTATATTTTGACAGGTCTGCCTCTCCTATTTTTGTCCTCGACCTGATCTTCTACAGAGATCATACTCAATGTCTGTAATACATATTTTCTATATCTTCTAGTTGTATTTTAATAAAGAGACAAATATATCGATGGTTATAATAGCACTGCCAAAACCACAAATCTAATGGTTGCCTAAGACTTTTGCACAGTACTCTCTATAATAATATTTCATTTCTCATAGAAATGTGTTCATCGCCCTATTAGATTTTAATTTCTAAATAGTGTAAGAAAACATAAATACACCGTGCAAATGACACACTGACAGCATAACCACATGGTGTGAGTGAAACGTGCACAGATCCCTCACACTGTGTGTTTGTGAGCATTTGTGTGTGGTATTAAGTTTGCCAGGTTTATGTCTAATAGATTTACCCATCACTGGTAAACCACACAACACACACACACACTTTATTCCACCAGTGGCGGAAAAGCTGTGCCTGGAAACACATGGAGACACACACACACCAAATTAATTCCAGGCTTCAAGTGATGCTCAATATAATTTCAGAATTGCTCTGTTATTTTAATGAAAGTTTACCTTAGACAAACATCCCGACACACTAGTGCTCTCTCATTTATTTCACATTTCCAGCTGGCTACAACAAAAACTGTGATTGTCCGTGAAACTGTTTCTTTCCTTCTTTCTTCAATGGCAAAACCTCTTTTAAAAATATTAAAAGGTCGAAGGGTCACACTTTAGGTCCCGTTGTCATGGAGACAGTGTGTCCAGATGGCCCCGTCCACATTTACACTCAGGTAGTAAACATCCTCTACTGTATAATCACGCAGTAACTTTAATCCCTCCGTACTTTCTCACTTTGCTTTCAGTTTCCTCGCCTCCACTCCCTGCTCACTCTCTCTCTCGCTGCCTTGCTCTCTCGCCCAACACAGCAAACTCTCAGCTGTACGTAAACTGTTGTTGCAGGTCCTGTAATCACAAGTCCAAACAGCCGACAACATGGCCACCGCTGTGAGCCCGAGCCAGATTTTAAACACAAGCAGGGACACAACGTCTGCCCGAGTAAACTGCAGCCACCTTATTTGATATTAATTATCCTGGGTTTAAATAGGTCTACGTTAACTTGTCTGTGTGAAATGAGACAGACGTGAGGTCAAAGGTCACTCTATATTCTATATGAAAATAACTGCATCATATTTGATGGTTTCTAGAGTTTTGAGTCTGTGGAAAAATTAGTTGGGAGTTGAGACGCTGAGAGGTGACTTAAAGTAGTCACTGTGGTCAGAGACTGTGATGGTCAGAGACCAGAGAGTATTTCGCACATAAAAACTGTGAGTGAAAAATAAATTTTCACACCCTCATGCACCTAGACAAGGGATTAATCTGACCACTCCTGTTCTGAACTGTGCATTCCACACACACAGACACAGACACACACAGACACACACACACGCAGTGTAAACATACCAACCTTAATGATTACAGCGCGCACACAAATTCGCACTAGCATGCACCTGCAGAAAAACACACGTGTTCCAAAGTATGCATCTATGAATACAAGTGCAAACACACACACCTGGAGAAGCCACACTCACTCACAGCTGTGCTGCTTTTAGCAACTGAAATATACTTAGAGTAGATAAAGATCATGTAAATTACTGTGTGACAAATGGTGGTAATGGATCAGTTTATATAATAAAATGTTATTAACAGTTATTAGTTGCCAATAGTTCAAACTAGTTAGCACTCAGCAAACATCAGAACATCTAACATTTACATATCAGACTTTAGAATCTTTGGAATCTCGTGCTACAGAGGTTTTAGTCTAGGTCGACCTGTTCCACTGGGACTTCTCCAACTGACATGTCACATTGTTAGTTATGGTCTTTATGGATTTGTTAAATAAAAGACAGAACAGAACAGAATGGAATAACAACAACCCTATTATGTATCATGACCAGTGTGCACCAGCTTTTTGATTGACAGCAGGATGAGATGGACAATACAAGTCACATATTCACTTTCATTCCATCAAGTTGCGCGAAAAACTGCAGAACGAAGTCAAATCTGCATCTGTGCAAACTTGAGATGAATGGATGGATGGAAGATGGACACAGACACACACACACGGGCGAGGTAAGAATAGACACTTGTATAACATTTACTCTTTAACATAATTCACAGTTTCTGCAGCAAATGTGCTGTGATCTTTCATCTTGATGCCTACAATAACTACAGCATGTACACGTGTGTGTTTGTGTGTGTGTTGTGGTCACTGTAGTCTAATTGTAGAGGGAAGTGTCTGGCAGTCAGCCTGTCCTCTTTGTGGTTCAGGATACTCATCATCATTATCATCATCCAGAGAGTGATGCATCCTATCATTTCACATAGATACACACACACAAAGCCAAAAGATATACACCCACAGCCACACATACTGAAAAGAAAAGAAATGCACAACAGACTCCTGGTTGTACAGAAATAGCACGGACCTAAACGTTGTGTGTAATAGTGAACTCATTGTTTGGCTGTGATTAATCTGCACCCAAATACACAGCGTCTGAAATTTATAGTTTGTGATAAGGTTAGGAGCTAAACAGGAAACAGGAAGTGTTTGGAACTGTGGCAAAAAATAACTCAGTTTGCCCTGGTCTGTCACTCAGCGTTGTTCCTCGTACAATGTATGAATATAAATAATTTCTTAAGATGCATCAGTGCTGACCATATGTTCTAACTGTAATGGGTTTTTTGGCTCTCCAGCACATGGATTTAGCTTTAAAATTTGGTCTGTATCCTAATTACAGAGAATCCAAATTAAAGGACAGGTTCACAATTCTTCATTCTCCAAGTCTAAGTTTTTCCTGCTGTAAGTGCCGGGACGCAGCCACCAGGGCTGTTGGGCTGCTTAATGCAGTGTGTTCGCACAGTTGGCACAGATTAGACCCCGGTCAGCAGCTTCTCTGCACAACTCAACGTGTTGAACTGGGCAGACCTGTCGGTGAGAGAGACCACTCAGGTTGGCTCTTCAGAAAAATGGACCCCAGTGCCATTTACAACTTCTTATCAGACATATTCTGTATCGGAAGTAGCAATAAACCGTCTGTAGTGACTGAGAGCTGTGTGAATATAGTAAGTGAAGTTTTTGGTTTGTGTATCTGCAGTCCAAGTTATTTCTCAGTGCCACCTTTTGGCCCAGTCGAGGGTGATGAGAGGCGCCGCAACAGTTGGTGTCAATCGCCTCTAGGTCTTTGATGTCAACTTGGTGTGATGTGGACCTAACAACATCTCCTGTTAATACAGATCATTTTCTCATGGAAGTCACAGGAGACAAAATCAACTGTGTTCATCCTGTTCAAAATGTATAAGAATGTGTGTCCAAAGCTAAAATGAGGCTTCAGCTGTTCGAGTTAATCATCTCATGTGGATGTCTTTCCAAGTTTTTAGAGCATAAAATTCCTTCTTTGTTTTGTGCTTCCCTGTTGAGATGTAATAAAAGAATAGTAACAAAAGAAAATGGAAGTTTGAGCTATCAAAAGGCTGCAGCTATATCTGGCTGAAGGCTTATGTTGTCTTCAGATAAACTCTGCAAAGCATTTTTGCACAGATGGACGTCTGTGGATTTCGGTCCCCATCACTTAGACAGGAAGCACCTTTTTGGCAGGATCTCAAAGGCCTGTACAGACATGAGGAATGATTACAGCGAGCAAAACCAGTTAAACCTGAATACTGTTTTAAAAAGGAGAACATTTTGTGGCAGATTGTTTGAGGTCAGTGATTGTCTTCAGTCTGCTTTGTCTGTGCTTAAGCCAACTCTATCACCTGGTCTTCAGTTTGGTCTTCAGCTGTAACTGAAAACATTTTTATGGCTAAACATATCTTGTATGCGTAGGACAATTTAAGTAACAAATCAATAAGTTATCAAATTATTGGGAACACACTGGCAGCCTGGTGGTTTCTGCACATCATGCAACTGCAACATCCCTGGTTCAAGCACGACTGGGGACCTTTGCTCCATGTGGCTCTTGGTGTAGTTTAAGGGACTTGTCAGAATATTTACAGCTTCTTGACAGTGAAGCTATAAAGTCAAACACTCCTGCACAGATAATTGTACTGATGGAGGTGTTAAAGGCGGCGCTGACACAACAGATAACACGGCCTCACAGCACAACGTATCAGCTGTGTAGCTGCGTGTCAACAGCAGAAAAGCCTGTAGCTACGTCCACACGTGTGAGGAGATCCTGAGTTATGTCTGTGTGTGAATGTGTGACAGGGAATACTGCTGCCTTTGTGTGTGTGTGTGTGTACAGAATAAGAATTATGAGGCATGTGAGTGAGTGTTTGTCTGTGTGAGAACTCAAAGAAAACAAGCAGTGTATGAACAGTGGTAAAAATGAAGTGTGTGTGTTGTGTTGTGGGCTGTGAAGATGAATGAAGGTTGTGACACTTTCTAAAGCAAACAACTCTCTGTTTGTTCTCTCCATAAATTTAGCAGCCTGCCACCGGCACAGTGTGTGTGTGACTGTGTGTGTGTGACTGCGTGTTGATCCATTTACAAAGCTAGAAAAAGTTCTTTTTCTGGCTGTAAATGCTGTGATGCGGGTTTTCTTCCTCTCACAGATTTCATTCTGTCATTTCAACAGAAGTTAAATCTTCTTGATAATTGTTATGAAGTCTTTGACAAGCGTCCTCAATCTCTGAATTTAGTAATGTTAACTTTGTTCAGCATAACTTCATTTGTCTATGAAACGCCTCCATGCTTGATTTGACCTTAAACAAACAGCTGTTCAAATGCTGATGATCAGAAACTAGACAAACATTCAGTACTTGCAGTACTAGTTTCCCACACATAGACTTTACTTGGCTGGGCTGCCCACAGTATGTTTGGCCCAAATCTGTTCCAGAGAACAACAAATCCACGCTCACTTGATTACAGGACTTGTCCCCTCTCTCTGTCGCTTCTGCACCTGTTTGTTCTGCTGTCGCGAGCGCACTGACGGGCTTTAGTAAAGTAGATCTTCACTGCATCAACAAGGGAGGGGATGCAGTAACACATTTCAGCAGCCACATCCACCCCACATATCAATGCTACGTGTTGCTTTCTGAAGACACGTCTCTCAGATCAGCTGCTGCTAACTAACATTAATTCCCAGATTTACTTTTTTGAAATGAAACATGCTTTCTGCGAGTTGGTGGGAAAACAGTCTTCAACACAATGCCGCTGTCTGTACAGACTGTATACGAGGTAAGAGGTCTCACTCTGTAACACCTCTGAACAATCAGAGTGTCTCTGTAGTTACATAATCTCTCAACAGAGTGAGACCTCTTCTCTTGTTTATTATTTTGTGTGTGTGTGTGTGTGTGTGTGTGTGTGTGTGTGTGTGTGTGTGAGAGAAAGAGAGAGTACCATTGTACTTGTACATAAAACCAACTAAACAACATTCAAGTATGAGAAAATGGGTCAAATATTGTCTTTACCAATTTAACTTGACTTACTGTTACCTTTACACAGTTACAGCTCAGTAAATTAATGTTCCCAGGTCATATGTCATTGATAAAACAAAGAATTCTACTGGATAACTCAGATTCCTGAACTATTTCTTATTACTTGAGGTCTGTAAAAATAAAAACAAGAAGGATTTGCCTGTTACACATTAGAATTATCTGTTGTGGTACTGTATCAGTATGAGGTGACAGGTTTGAAAACACACAAGGACTCTGACTTGGTGGTCTCCACTGATAGATGATATTAAACATATCACACAATTATAAACACATTAAAAATAGGAATGCAGGAGCTGTGGACGAAATTTATACAACATCCACATGGTCTCTGTCAAATCCTGACTTTAGAGATAGGGCTTTGTCAAATGTGAAATGTAAAAATAAACTGTAACATACATTTATGCTTTCCATCATGCCTCTCTGCTGTAAACTCTGTGTGTGTGTTTCTAACATAAATAAGAAGCTGAAAATGACCATGTTATGTGCTGTGTGTGGAATACATGAATCTAGATGATGATGATTTATACATGCATGCATTAACATTTGTGTTGTACCGTGGTGTACAGAGACCCAGGTACTTATGCCGCCATATCACACTCACAGATGGAGATGGATACGTTGTGAGAACTGAGGTGGCTTTGAGGCTGATCCCCCTCCTAATCCACCTGACACACTGCCCCACGGTGTGTGCAGGTGGTTTATATGATCGCTTTATGTGGATTACAACTTACAGGTCACATAGTGAATCAGTGGAAGAATGGAAACACTTCATGTCTATGATTCACTGTTGTCAGAATGTCATCAATAAATATATAGATTTCGTGAAAGACGTGATCATTTTAAATTGATTTCACCTGAGGTTTAAATGATCACATCCAGTTTCTTGTTGGATGAAGATCATGGTGAATATAGTCCCAGCTAATGTGGTCCGTTTGTGACAACTAGTGAAACCAAAGATAAAGTAAAGTAGAAAGTAGAGTAAAGTAAAATACTGAAAAAAACACATGGAATAAATGCCTGGATTTATTTTAAGTGAGTTTATTTTAAGAATGAGCAGACCTAAATATTGCTTTTAGAAGCCTTGTTAAAAGAATAATATAGCAGCCAGGCCCGTAGAATGTGTTTTATTTTGAAATACCACATAATGTAAACCATCTTCCATGAATGCATACTGTAAAGGTTTGTGCATGTACTACAGGATGTATGCACATCCAGTAGTGGAGAGTAGCTGAGTACATTTATTCAAGAACAATTCAAGTTAAAACAAAAACAAGTTAACTTGTGCTTGAGTATTTTAATTTTATGTTTTACTCTACTACAATTCACAGTACTAAGTACTTCCTCCACCACTTGACAGGTCATATTAACTAATTCCAGCTGCATGACAAACTGAGAGCTCACGGTGAAGCTGGTTTTGCTCCTTTACTGGTCATTTTGGACAGACTGCATTTAAATATCAGTTTGTCTTTTGCACATTTCTAAAAATGTCAGGTCATTAACACTGCAAAACTAAGTTTAAGAGTAGTGAGGTCACCCACGGATGTGTCAAGCTGTTACTCTGTGATGGCGACTCTGAGTAATATGTGCGGGTTAAATGTTACTACTGTTACAACAGAGAAACTAAACTAAATCTGTTGTTCATACCATAGATATTTATCCATTATGCATAATGAGGAGGGAATTCTGCACTGATGGAGTCAGACTCATTAACGTGAACCTTCTCGCAGTAATGAAACATGACGTATTCACCCTGAATGACTGACTGTAATTTAACTGTAAACTGTTTTTGTAAAAATACATTTCCGACTGTCCAAACACGAACAATACAGCCAAAGGGGTTTACGCTACATGCTAAACATGAGCATCATATCAACACATCGCACAGGCATGATTAGGGTACTGATTAGGACAAAATATGCGCACTGCATTTTTCTGATTAATTAAAAACCGTACCCGTATCATGAAAAGCTTCTGCTGGGCTCGTTTTACCAAACAGTCCCACTGCCTGTCTCTCTGCCTCTCACCACACACTCTAAACACTCCATTCATGGATGTGATGGATGGCCACCAGTGTATGAGACCTGTTAAAATACAGGAATGCTCAAACACAGCGCGCTGTGTGTGTGTGTTTGTAGAAAGTGTCTCTAACATCATGAGATATATGAACACACTCATGAGGCTCAGTGGGTTGGATGTATGGGGGGCCAGGAAGTCTTCATCATCCCTGTTTAATGACACCATTTATCTCTGAACCTGGTGTGTGTCTGTGTGTGTAGCTACTTAAACAGGCCTTTGTAGGGAGTAGAATAGAAGAGGTGCTATTTACAAGAGTGAAGAATCTGTAAATGAGTCTGTGATGAGAAAACCTAAAGTGCACATGCTCAGTAAATGATGAGATGGCTGGTTGGTTTTCAGCAGATCATAATGAGCGGCGCCATCCTTCAGCTCCGAGAGGATTGACATGCTGCTTACAACTGACCTCACCTGGAGCATGTCAGTGACATGATCTTCACAAACTAGCTTTATATTCTCATGGGTCATGTAATTTGTTTAAAAAATAACATGTATCTGCAAAACATTATATCTGTGTACATAACTCAAGTTTGCTTAGTGACGTTTAGCTGCTGCTGCTGTCAAAGTTCATGTCACCTGTCACCTGAATATCACACTCCTAACACACAGAAAACAGATTAAGAGACAAACAACATCATCCATGTGTAATTATCTATCAAAATCCAAGATGCTAGTTAGCAAAACCTGCTATTTTAATGATGTCATATTAACCAAATCCCCTATTTCCAGCTACAGCTTGCTCGGGCCATCATGTTTTGTGCGGCGTGAGTCTGTATCCGTGAAGTATGAACAGAAATTTGTACGGATCCATCAGAGGTCAAAAGCGGCTACTATACACTGACCTTTAGGAAGCAGGCTGTTGCTCGAATCACATCACATATGGATCATGACCAGCTCTCATTAACCAGGCAGGTCGTGGATTGAGTTTCTGAGACAGACAGAGGCAGGAATATACAAACAGGTAGAGAGACAGAGAGGTCTCCAGGTAGAGGAGGTGGTCATGGGAGAGAGACTGTGCTTATAAAGCAGAGGAAATCATCCCAGCAGTCGTTATGGAGCTCTCTCTCTGTCAGACGCATGCACACACAAACTTCTACATACACTACATCACACTGAGGGGAAGAGGTTATGTTCCCTGTGGTCACATCCGCAGTGAGAGGAAGAGAAGGGTTTCCTCTAAAACACCAAACCTGCGTGTAAATGCTTTCAGGCTTCTAACATTTGTTTAACCCCTGGAGAAATGCAAAGTAAATACAGTCTGCTCATTTAATCACTTTGCTAGTTAACATAAAATTAATTACATTACATTTCTGTTTTCTATACTCATTAATCAAACTAAACATGTTTCAGTAAGTGAGCTTTAGAGATGTTGCTAGCCGTTTTTTTTTTTTAGCCGTTTCACCCTCGTTCCAGTCTTTATGCCAAACGAAGATAAGTGGCTCTTGGCTGTAGCTTACAAACGCAATGTGCAGACGAGAATGTGGCTTTTCATAACTCTCTGCAAGACAGCAAATAAGTGGGCTAATTCCTTTAAGTAAGATGACGTACGTGTGCAACTTGACACTGGAACATTTTCTGCACTGAAGCTAAACTACAACAATGATACCGATTTTTTCTGATGTGAACTTTTCAAAATGATTTCACCGTCAACAGATTAACACTCCTGTGATTCATAAGATCATAAGAGTTTAACCAACCTGAAGCCTCACTGAACTGGCAGTCTGAGTAAGTCTTCCGGTTTCCTGTGATTGTACGTCATGTTCTTCAACAGTAATTAGCAATACGGAGGGTGTTCATCATCTAAAATACATCAAACTAAAGAAAGACACAGACACACACAGTATATACAGTAGAGAAACGAAGCGAGAAGAGGGAGACTGAAGGAGAGGAAGCGTGTACATTCCAGGCTAATCCTGGTAGGACCTACCCAATGGTTACCAGCCAGGACACAGCTACATACCACGCTGATGTAGTAGAAACACACACATACACAGACATGCATAGTTTGGCAGTGCTGATTATTTATGAGCTGGTGATTAAGAATTGTTTGTTAAGGGCCTGTGTGAAAGGATGTTGGTACTGTAGAGTGTGTGCAAACCGTACATCTCTTATCGCAGAAAGAGAGAGAATTATTTAAAGAATGAAAGAGAACGAATGAACTTGCTACAGTGTGTGTGTTTGTGTGTGTGTTGTGGTACTGGCTAAACACAGAGTGTATATTTGCTCTGGCACAATGGGAACAAAGACTGTAGTGTGGAGTAGAGAGCAAATGAGAGACAGAGATGTATGTATCAGACATAACGGAACAGAACTTTTTTTCATCCCACGTGCCATAAATCTGCTAAACAACAGACCCTCCGCCCTGTACCCACACACACACCCACACCCACACCCACACCCCCCCACACACACACACACCCACCCCCCCCCCCCCCACACACACACCCACACACACACCCACACCCACACCCACACCCCCACACACACACACCCACACCCACACACATACAAACTCCTGTTGGAGACAATAAAGTATATCTAAGAAACGTTTTTAAAAAAAGTTGTCTACTTGAACTCAAGGATGAACTGATTAGATTTAGGTGGTCAAAGGTCAAGGCCATTGTGACCTTACATCTGTCCTATTTTAATCTGCAGACGAGATACCTGAGAAATTTCACTACATCTGGCACAACTGTCCGCTTGGACTCATGGATGAGCTGATTACCATATGACTGCGGACACACTGTAAACTTCAGCATGGCTGGTTCATGGAGGCACACAACTGTGAGACAGTTTAAAAATGGAGCATTTTGTGGCCAGCTCTACCAGTAAACCTTATGCATGTAACCTGGCTAATATGAACCCCCCCAAATGATTTCTACCATTATGTGGAAATGTGTTTATTTTAAGAAACGGCAGCAGATCAAATCTTGAACTGAACACACAGACTGAGGAGGAGGAGATACGGTCGATTAATCCCAGGCTTCCTACCTGCAGAGTTAAATCTAGCATTACATTTAGATGGTCCTTAGCAGACAGGAGAAACAGTGCTTGCATGTCTGGCTGTTCAACTGTATACAGGATGTGTGCATGTGTCAGTTGTCTCACTCTTAAACTAAAAACCTTCTCCTGTTTGATTCAACTGATCATATTTTGATTTGCTACCACCCAATCAGCCGAGTCTCAAAAGCATAGTCAACATTTACCTTCTGAACTTTTGAAATTTCCTCTATATGGGCAAATCATTAGAAAATTGAATACACAAAGCACTACACAGTGTAATGGATCAACCCCATCCACCCATCTCTGTCTCCTACAAAATATATTTCTATAGTTACAAGTTATTTTTCTGCTTCATGATGCGTGACATCCTTATAGCGCACAGACATCCTCTGGAGTAGGTCAGCATGGCTAGTTAGATGTACAAGCCACAGCATTAAACACTGGAGACCGGGATTCGAGTCCTGTATCCTGCATTTGGTACAGCACAGATTTGCAGAGCAGTTGATTCTCTTGTGGAATGGCTGTTCTTAGCTTTTTCTGAACAAATACTGAATGAATGAGCTTGATTGTATTCAGATATATAGAAAAGTTGTGGCTTTCTCATAACCTTCACCAAGTGCTTTGAGTGCTGACAGTGAACAAATACGCCAAGACCAAAAAATATGTTTAACTTTAATTTCTGACAAATTTGCCTAATAATTGAATTTAAACATACTTTTATGGAGACAGGGATGTGACAATGTACGGGTCCTGAGTTTGTCCATAGCTCTGTGATAAATTAATCCCCAACAGGTCAAGAGAGGTGGTACAAACCCTAACCACAGACCAAATTCAGAAAATAGTCCTTTAGTGGTTCCATGTGAGAATAATCATCCCTGTATTTCATTAAAGGGCGGATATAAACACAGCTGAAAAGGATGAGTTACAGACTGATGTGTCTACTCAGTTGTACCATGAACAACACTGAGATGCTGTGAGACAGACCTGATGCTGCGTGAAGTGAATTATGAGAAAATGACCTCAGACACTTTCCACACATCTCCTCTCTCACTTGTTTTATATGGGGTGACATCACCGACTCGCCCTTTCTTATCAGCTCTCTTCCCTCCATCTGCCTTTCACACTTTGTTTCTCCTGCGTTCATCACGGTTGCTTCAGTTCTCTGTGGACACCCGTTCGTGTGTGTGTGGTTATTTATGGAATCTGTGTGGGGAACAGACAGAAAGGCAGAGAGGAACAGCAAAGGCCAGATGAGCTCATCTTCTTGCTGTAAAACCGTCCACTGTCACCTGTGTGCTGTGTTATGGAAGATGTTATTTTGGGAATTTGCCATTTTAATCTCATCAGTGTCTTGTCAGCAGGACACCTGGCTATCAGGACGGGAACATCGGCTGGACTACAAGTTTCCACAAACACACACGCATTCACACACACACACGCACACACACACAGGGATGGGCTGTTTCTGATTTCTGGGAAAAGGTTTTAGGAAAGAAAGAGACTGACATAAAGTACCTGCTTGCTTGTTAATTAAAACCTGTCACATACAATTATAAGGTCTCGGAGCCACTGATCACTGTGGCTCCCAAAGGAAAACTGACAAAAAGATTGACTACACTGACAGAGGAGGAAAAATTAGAGCAGGTGACTAAAAATGATGGACAGGTTGAGAAGAAAGACAAGAAGGCAGGATGACGCAAAGGAGAGAAAGGGGGAGGGAAGAAATAAGGAGGAGTGAAGAAGGAAACAAAAAATGGATGCAGTAAAGAAGCGAAATTTAGAGAAAATTAAGTGAGGGAGAAATGTGAGACGAATGGGTGGAGAAGACAGAAGGAGGAGAAGGAGGAGGAGGAGCTGGGAAGACAAAGGAAATGGGGGAAAAAAAGTCATAAGATGTCATAACCTGAAAGCAGGGGGAAATAATATATAAGTGATGAAGAAACTGTAGGAAATGGAGAAGTTAAAGAAAGAATAGAAGTGTAACAGGAAAAAAATGGATACAGATAATTTAATAAAAAGAAGAACAATAAAATTACAAGAGCAAAGTAGGAGGTGAAGAAGAAGGAATAGGAGGAGAAGGAGGAGGAGGAGAAAGAGGAGGAGGCGTAGAAGAAGAAGAACTGACATGTATGCTATCAATAAGTATAGTTACATTTTTTTCAGTTTCATCAACCAATCACTGCTTTTAAAGCAATATCAGAGTATCTCTGAGAATTTTCCTTTTCTAATAATGTTTGTGAATATAGGTCTGGATATACAACTGGAAAATATTAACTCACTTAACTCACTTTTAGGGCAAAAAAAAAAAGATATTTAGAGGCTAAACAACCGCACATACTGACACTATAACTCTTAGACTATTATCACTAAGTTATAATGTGAAAGATATATTTTGCATTTGACGGATGTGCAATACGGACACACAACACACACACAGACAATCTTTCTGAGTTAACTTTAACAAGTACACGAAAGTGAAGAGGGAAATACAGGAGGAAGAGATATTAATGTGTGTGGGAGAAAAAGAGAGTGAGTGGAAAATAGAGAAGAGGAACATTTCAGAGAAAGAAAGAAAGAAAAGAGAAGAAAAAGAACAGGAGGTGGAAGGAAAGGAGAAGATAAAAAGCAAACAGACACCATGCTTAAAATAAAAGAGTGCTGCTGCTGCTGTGGATGACAAAGTAATGATGGTACGTGACGACAGGTTTATGTTCTATAGGCTGTAAAACGTTCTCAAGACCACGCTCAGCATTGGCTCCGTGAAGGAGAGAGGGGGAGACTGAAGGAAAAAAAGAGGGAGATTAAGAGAGAGAGGAAATGATGAAAAGTGAGAGGAACAAGAAGGAAGAGGAGAGAAAGTGAGAAGAAGTTCTGCAGTGATCTGATTTATCTGCCCCAAAGAAACACTCGTACACACACGTCGTGCAAAACCCCCCGAAAAACAAAGTGAGATGGAGCATGGACAGATTTTAATCAGTCACATTGTTTAAAGACTATTATTAAAAGGAAGTAAGCAGCTGCACACTGGATCTTTATTAACACTGACATTCAGTAAAGACTTAACTCTGCAGGCACTGTGAAACATCTCAGTTAATAAAGACTACATGAACGTTTCCAGTGTGCGACTGCTTATCCTAGGTTTATGTTTTCAGTTTTGAAAGCTTTTTCCTTTTCTCTACATATTTACTTTACTTTTACTTTACTTGGCAGACGCTTTTATCCAAAGTGACTTACACAGGAGAAGACACCAGCAATTACCATTTCGGTTTCTGTAAATTCTGAGTTACTACAAACAAAGAGCCCTGATAGGACCCAACTCATCAAGACAAAGAACATGCTTAGGAATTGTTTAGTGCTAGACAATTATGTGAGTGTGCGTGTGTGTGTGTATACACGGTAGACTCACTTGAAGTACTTTTTAAACTATTTAATTTCAGTGGACAGCTTTAAGTCCTATCATGATATTAAAGAATATGTTCAGATGGCAACAAAGAAACAAGAAACCTGGATATACTGTGTGTTCCTGTAATCTCTACATGAGCACAGCGACAGAGAAGCAGAACAACTTCTTCCATCAGGTTGTTCTAAGACAAAACAGCAGCACAAAGACCCAAAGAGCAGAGGCGGACAGTTAACAGGTTCAACATCAGCCCCGTGATTTTACGGAGGCGAAGACTGATGTCGAAGCCAAGACGTAACCAAAGCAACGTCCAACACACCAAACAACTGCAATGACACGCATCTCATCCACAGCCCATAAACAACTCACCCGCTTCTCTACGGATCATCTGACCCACGAGACCGAGAGGGATCAAAGACAAAGAGGCAGGGAGTGTCTGTGTGTAGCAGGAGAGAGGAGATTTTAAACTCAACATGAACATGCAGTACACACTATGTAAACACAACACTGTCATCCATATACACAAACAAACCCAAAATGCTGTGTAGGCTATATTAACATACACAATTATGTGTGTTCTTACACACACACACACACACACACAAATTATTCACGTCCACAAACACAGCATTAGGGAAACTATTTTAACATTGACACAAACACTCATAAACACACAATCATGAGTTTACTCAGCCACACACACACACACACTCTGAAGTATAATCTTAACCACTATCAAAACTAATGGCTGCAGATGATGAATAGGCCCCATTTCAGTCTGTTCACGGCCAATGTGCTTCTAAACCGGCGATGAGTGTTATCTGATTGGTCAAACGCCACGAGGTAAACTTGAGGCCAGGCTGAACGGTGAGAGTGGAGCAGTAGCACTTTAGCTTAAGATTTTCTTTGAAGGCACCAATTTTCAGATTTTCTGATAAACGTCACAGATGTTTTCTACTTTAGGACACATACTTCACAAAAAAAAACCTTTAGATTCCAATCTTTGTCTTTTTAAACACATACGTAAAATGCATCATCATTAAGAGCAGAAACCGTGTCAG
Organism: Ctenopoma multispine; assembly: GCA_034779795.1. Classification (NCBI taxonomy): domain Eukaryota; kingdom Metazoa; phylum Chordata; class Actinopteri; order Anabantiformes; family Anabantidae; genus Ctenopoma; species Ctenopoma multispine. The sequence goes on from JAUYWH010000008.1 coordinate 1,752,248, forward strand.
TCCAGTCTGTATGTGCAGCTCACTGCAGTGTGTGAGGTTAGATTAACAAACGGATGAACTGAGCTTCTCAGAACCGAGAACAGAAAGAGAACAGCCATGTTAGTGTCTGGGCTTTGAAATAACAGAAGTGATTACACATTTTATTACAACCCCTGTCGTAAAAAAAGAAGAGCTATGACATCTCTCTTTTATCTCGTCCTCCATCTCTTTAACATTTGCACATGAACCACTCAGTGCGTCTTTGTGTGTGTGTGCCAGTGAAAGACAGAGGGAAGGGTTAAACCATGTTCTCATACATAGGTCACGTCTGGGTCAATCTCTCTGGCTCCAGCACTTCCCTGCTTAACCCCTTCACATCCCTGCGTCTCTGCCAAACACACACACACACAAACGCCTTTTGCTACTGTCGGTCGCCACCAAATATGTGAGTGCATGTGTGTGTGTGTTAATGAAATGTTCTATCTGTGCTATGATTCGTTATCATATTGGTGGTTTTGCTTTTCTCTGCAGAATAACGTCATATTGCATGTTCATGAAATGAAACCTTTTCACCACATTTACTTTAAAAATGCACCAAAAAGAGATGAAGAATCTCATGCAACAAAGCTACCTGGGAAACTTGTGTTCCAAGGATCTTTTTAACTAGCCCACTAGGACATGCCAATTTACCCACTGCTTACATTACACAGGTTGTGGATCACCGTCTGACTAACTGACTGACTTCCAACACAGTGGAATAAAGTTACTGATTAGAAGAAATGATGCAAAGCCTTTGAGCCGCTCTCTAATCCAGATAGCTGACTGTAACAGGTGATTTCTGGATAGTTTCCGTGCCCTCCCACAGCAACAACTACATACTGGATGAGGAAAATGATGGAAATTATCGCCACGATTCCTGTCTCAATCCTGTTTATTTTCACATTTCTTCCTGTCTCCTGCCATGCTGGCTCCAGCCACCGGATGCCTCGTATCTTCCCTCCATTGCACACCCGCTCTCCTGTCTTTCCCAGAATACTTTGGTTCCCAGCTCGATTCCACCTGTAAAGCGCAGCCACAGCTCTCCAGCCTTAAATCACTTTTTCATCCCCTTTGTTGCTGTCCACCTGTTACTGACCTCTACCTGCTCACCAGCTTGTTGTCTGTCTGCTTTGGCCTTTGGAATAAGATTTGAAACACAGGTGACCTGTTTCAAACGTTTTACCTGGGCCATGCATTTGGGTGATATTCACTGTGACACGATACAGAATAATAGTGTTTACAATATTAAACCATACAACAGCAGTATCCAATTGGAAAAATACAATTAAACAAGTACATGCACTAATATAAATGTTCAACCCTATTTCAAAGACAGAGGAGAAAAAATCCGATTGCTGCTACATGATTACGCACCTGAAATATTTTGTTATGAGTGCCAAACAAACAAACTTTCACTCCTGGGCTAACGAAGTGTGCACACAAGCTCCCTGCAGACATTCCAGTGGTTGCAGCAGACTGGCTGTGATTGATGGAGTCAGTCACTACTGGTCCCACTGGGATGTTCCCAGTTAATTACTGTCTGTCTCCACACACATAACAGGCATTATGGGCTTTGATCTGTACATCCAATAGCGACAGGGTATATGTCAAGGGGATATATACGAGTGTGTCTGTGTGTGCGTGTCTGCATTCCAGCTAAATATTTGTATGCTTTGAAAAATGAGTTTTGATATAAAAGTAGATCTGTGTGTGTGTGAGTGAGTCTAAAGGTATTCATCTCTCTCTGTGTACTCTGGGATTTGGATGCTTTGAAGTGAGCATCCCTGCTAGAAGCCAACAAGAAAAACTGCTTGCACCAAAAGTGACAAAGTATTCCAAGGAATATAAATGCGCATGTGGTTGACCCATAAAAAAATAGTGTGCAGGAATGCTCAGTTTGGTGATTTGACAAAGAACCACATATATAATTATACCTCAGCTATCTTAACCTCAGTGATTCCAAAAATTTGTGTGAGCCACTTCCAGAGCGGCATGAACCAACACGGAATCTGTGAAATGAAGCCCACCTCCAAAAGCAAACACTCTGGTTTGTGTGTTTGGTGAACATCTTTCTTATGTTTGGTTTTCTTGTGTGTTCAAACCATCAAGCCCGTTATGCACATATGGCAGAGACCAACAGAATGGTTGTAAACTACTGTAATGTTGTGTATGTGGTTTGGTAATTGCAAAATAAAACAAAGAACTAAGTATGTCTTCATACTGAAGGCACTTCAGTGTCAAAACACCATGCCAAAAAATCCTCGTGTTTCTAACTTGTAGGCTTTACACAGTATCATAGGAAAACATTCTTAGCGTTTTAACACTTCCGGTTCCCTCATCCCAAAGTCAGTGGCTTTACTGAATGGGGGGTTTTGTTAGATGCAGAAGCCATGTAACCATGATCTTATTTTCTGTAATAATCCAAAACCAAGTGAGGGTTGTGGGCTTCTTGTTAAGGGAATAAGAGGGATGCTAACTTCTGTGTTAGGTTAAAAAACAAGTCATTTCTATGGCACTCTGAAGAAGAGTCTGAGGAATTTGGTAGTGTGAAGATATGTTGACTATTTAATGTCCAACAGGACGAAGAATAGTGTGCCCTACAATTGTGTCAAAAGCATGTTTCCACAAAGACCTGTACCACAAATCTTTTTTTTACCATCCTTAAGCACTGGTTTCCTTTAGAGCACACACAATGCAAGACTTTACAGTCCCAGACCCAAGCAGTGCTGATGGTCCACCTAAAACAACCAGTGTGATACCAGACTATAAGTGCCCACTTTCTCCAGTGTCATGACTTAAAACAGAAAATGAAGACACATGGTGACACCACATTATCACAAAAAATATAGTGACTGATCACTTCACTTAAAAACCACAAATGAAGAAAATGTTTGGGGGTTCCTCAAAGCCACAGTTAGGTAGATTTGTTTACCGAGGCTAATGCACTATGTCTGCTTTCCAAATACGGAATAAAGACTATTCGTGAGTCTAAAATCTCAATTTACTCGAGTCAACTACTGTTTACAGGGAAGAGTGGATTAGATATTAAGGGACAGTCTTTGAACTTAGCTTTCATTTATACCAATACACTGTAAGTTAGAGCTTCAAATATGAATTCGTATGAAGTGATATGAACGGAGCAGCAGAGGCAAGCCTTTTCACCAACTGCATGCAAATACACGTTTTCAGTAAGGAGGACCAATTTGACTGCATAAACACAAAACCAAGAGCACATAGTGATAAACAGACAAGCACAACTGAGCTAGACATACATATGCAACACAAACACAGATGTGCACAAATGTCAGAGCCTGGTGTTTCCAAGAATACTTTTCATTCCTTGACATACACTCCCACACCCTTACACATACACGCAAACGTACATACACACATATACGCTTACATTTTTCCAAACATACGCTACCATAAATACTGGGAATTAACTCCCTGCACCACAAATAATGGAGAAATAGCAGTGTGTGTGTGTGTGTGTGTGTGTGTGTGTGTGTGTATCAGGGCCTCCATCTGAGGGAGTTTCCCGTACTACCTCTAAACTCTAAGCTCAGTGTGTGTGTGTAGAAGACAGTTGATTTGTTGAGAGACTTGCAATCAGCTCGTGCTCATATATTAACTTGACAATCTCTCTGGTCAATCACACACGTAGTGGAGAGGTCAGGTTTGGTGCCCACTTCAGCTGCCTCTTCCTGTGGGAGGGGTTTAGCTTCTTTGTCTGCGTTAAACCCTCTTCCTCCTCCACCAGTGCAGCACCAGCTCAGCACATAGCTGCACACCGCATGTATCTGTGAGCTTATGTATGAGCAGGGGAAACTGTGTGTTTAACATATGCACATGTAATTGAGGGAACAGACGCTTGTATCTGCACATTCCTGTTCTTACCAAGATGTTGATGTCCACAAATACGCAAAAAAAAAAACATATAACAGGATGTCGTTTCCAGTATGTAAGATGGTCACTGACGTGCATGTGCACATTATCTGGATTTTAGCCACTGGTTGTGGTAGAGAAGTCAGAGTAAGCGGTAAATACTGTAATTTGTAGTTGCAGTAGTAGTAGCTATAGTTGCAGAGCTAATAGTATAAGCAGCAACAGCAGAATTAGTACCACCACTGGTAATACTGCTGTTGCTGCTGATACTACTACTCAGGTTTATATTTCTACTACTCCCCTGATTGCAGCTACTAACATAAGTAGTAAAACTCAGACTTGTTATAGTGTGTGTTGGAGTAGTAATACAGGCAGTAGTACTTCTGTTGATGCTTATACTACAGCTCCCATGACTGATTGCTACTAATGCTACTACAACTGAGAGCACTGAAGCTAGAACTAGTTGTAGTATGTGCAGTTGAAGCAGTATATGCACCCACTAAAGTAATAGTATAAACAGCAATTGCAGTGCTGGTACAACTGTAGTTGAATTTCTAGTAGCAGCAGTCGTACCTTAATATTAGCCACAGAAAAAGCTAGTAGTAAATACAGGTGCAGACACGGCTGTAAGTAGTAATAGTTTTAGTGGAGTTAACAATGTTTGCAGTGGAGGCAGGAGAAGCAGCTGAAACAGCAGCAGTGGTAACAGTGGAAGTAATAAAAGTTAGAAGCAAAAGTAGTAGCAGTAATGCTAGTGTTTAAGTTAGCAGCAGTATTAGCATCAGTGTTTGAGGCAGGTATGGTACCTGTCCTGCAGTTTGGCTGGTAAAGCAGTGGAGGTAGTCGTGTGTTTGTGGACTGAATCATTGGTGTACATTTCAGTGAGAGGTGGGTCACGCACACGTTGGCTCGTCTCGGTCTGCTAACGATCACGTCTCATTAATTGCTGGAATTAATTAAAGCCACAGGAACACGCTGCCGAGCCACAACGTGTGCCCCCTCGGTTTGGCACGTGTGCCTTATGTGTGTGGTTTGAACTCGTGTGGGTGTGTTGTGTTTGAAAGTCTGAGGTGGAGCTGGACACTGTGGATCAGGCCAGAAAGTGTGGTTGTGTGAGTGTGTTTGCAGAGTTTAGATTTTTTGAGTGTGTATGTTTATTCAGCGTGTGAGGGAAAGTGTCAAAATGTGGTCAGAATGTGTGTATTCGTTTGCGTGGGTGTCCGTGTGTGTGTGTGTGTGTGACCATTTGCTGAAAAAAAAAGGAATGTCCTGCCCAGGACTGTGAGCACAAATTAGACAAGTGTTAGAGGTGTGCGCTTTCAAAGTGTGTGTAAGTAAAATGTCTCTCATTTCCATGGCCCAATATTTGCCATGGAGCACAGCCCGGCCTTTAGCCTAATGAAGGAAACTAATCATGTGCTCTGTGATCACACACACACACGCACTGCTCTCATTAAAGGTGCACACACAAGGCTGCAGGGAGAAACGAGGAAGAGCTGGAGATGGACAGAAGGATGGAGGGTGTGAGAAGGAGAGAGAGAGAGACAGGACAGAAAGGAAAGGAAGATAATGCACCACAATGCTTCTGTCTGTGGTCTACAGCCTGTACTTTGTTTTGAGCGGTGGCCAGCACTGAGAGAACTGACCTGACTCTTGTTACTGACACTGATCACTTCTCGCTCTGCTAGAAAAAAAACACTTAAGCTCCCAGAGGAACCGGTAATTTCCAAACCTCTACAGAGTCTACATACAGCATGAACTTAGGAAAACTGAAATCATTAGCTCAGAGTCATTCAGTCTGACATTATAGGGATTTAACTTCTCCTTTGTTTATGAAACCAATGTTTAAAGTAAGCTTTCTTAAAGAGATCATTGGGGTATATTTAGAACTTGGATCTAATTTTTGCACTTCCACTGATTACGCTTGATTAACACTCTGGGGTATCAGCAAAAATCCCTCACTACAGTGAAAAATGGCCAACACAGAACCACAGTACGGTGGGTCAAAAATCACAGAGGAGTCACTACATGTTCACAATCAGACTTATACGGTTTGCTCTCAGCAAAAGCTTGAATGATATTTGTTTTATGCAGGGTTCAGACTACATAGTATCAAGATTACATGACATGATGGTAGTCGACAATCAATGCCCCATCCGAGACACCTCACAACGCCCCAGCACAGACACGAGCGTGTCAGAATTTCTTTTCATCAAGCATGGTGCATTGGTGGGAGACACCAATGAACAGGAGACAAAGCTGTATGGATCTATGACACCAACACCCCTGATTTTCTGATAAGAGAACACAATGCGAAAAAAACATACACATACACATGTTGTATCAAGTGAGTGATAGGTGTAGTCAGTCATATCTACTGGTCGAGTCACAACGAGAAGTCATGACTCTGTAATTGTCCAATTTGACATAGTGATAATCGTTTCAGACGTCGTCCGCATTCTCAGCAGTTCAGTTGGCTACAATCTTTTCATTGTATTTTGAAATGTACAAGACTATAATTTCTTTAAATATTAGCACGAGAAGGCGTCGCCACACACAGTGAACTGGGACTTGGAGTGTGTGTGTGTGTGTGTGTGTGTGTGTGTATAAAAGCATGTGTTCTCAGTCTCGGCTCAGTGGCTACTGACCCGCAACGAGGCCTTTGCCATCGCATACACACACGTGCACTGGAACACAGTAAGTTTTTATAGTTAGTGACAGCTGACGAATCCCCCCACCCTGATCTTTGACCTCTAGCTCTGCCTTCTGTACCCCCCAGCTAATTGACACGTCTCCTCTGATAAACTTTCTCTCTCTCTCACACACACACACACACACACACACACGGTCACACCCTCAACCCACACATAGAAGAGTCAGAATTAGAGTGTAGTTCTCAAAGATGAACTACAAAAAACCTTCAAGTGCTACGCTTGAGTTGATATTTCATTGTTTTATTAAAGCAGTAAACCTCAAAAACTTGTTCTAATCATAGTATAGATAAAATAATAAACCAAAGCACCCACTGGGCCAAAGTGATGCACACTAACCACAGCTACTTTTTCTGTTTGCTGTTTGGTGCTGGACAGGAAGCACAACTCCAAACCATAAACAGACAGTGACAGAGAACACTGATTCTTGCTTTGGGGGGGGCAGGAGCAATGAGGAGAAGTGCAGTAGCAGCTTTGGTCCCCACATGTGTTACCTATTGGGTTCTGTGCTGGACAAGCAGAGAGAGACAGAGGGAGGGAGAGAGGGCGAGAGGCCTACACTTCCCAGGCCGCCCGTGGAAAAGTATACTCTACAATTCATTGCTTCCTTCTCGCCAAATTAAAGGTCCCTTGTTAAAAAAATGGGGGAAGGGGTGGAGGATGGGGGTGATTCGAGGGGAATAGGGCAAAAAAGGAGGCTTTATTACTGAGCAAAATAGTCCCTGATAGCCTCAAAAGCTGAAAGTCTTATTTCTGTTTCACTGTTTCTACAAAGTAAGCACAGCCTTTAAACTAACTGATTGTTATATGTGGTTTTGGCTTGTAAGCATCTTTCTTGTTTGTTATTGACCCGCTTTTGACCACGAAATGAGTCAGTCAAAAGTGTCAGTGATGGTGACATTTTAACTAGGTACAGCCGTACTTTAAAATGAATGCTGGTGTCAGGTTATTGGCCATGATCGCCATATGTTTTTGGTCATTTAGCTTTTAATGGACAGTTTGACAGTAGAGATGTCGATAGGAAACACAGCCGAGAGACATGCAACAAGGCTCTCCAGCCGGAGTCAACACGGGAATGTCGTGCATGATCTGAATTTTTAGTTATGTAAGATTTAAGGTTTACTTTAGAGTGTATAAAAAAGTACATTTCATTATTCAAAGTTATGGGGATCAAACCCTTTATAGCTGGACTGACCCATGAAATGTACGTATTAGCAGAGCTGTTAGCTACCATAAAACGCGTTAGATTAATGGTTATATCCTATAACGTAGCTGCCACAGCCTTAATGTGAAAAGCAGCAGGGGGTGTGAAGGCCGGTTCCTCCCCACTGGAAGCTGCACTTCCTACATGGGCCTCCCAGAGGAAGAGCGTTCATTCCTTCTGGACGGTTCCCTCAGGAGCCAGAGTCTGAATGGTCACTACCGCAAAAACACTACCTCCTTAACAAATGTTACATGACCTGAGGGGAAAAACACACACACACACATCTGGGTTTACACCTCTCAAAGACCGTCTAGTTTGTTGATGGTTATCGTAGTTCCTGCCTCTCCCTTCTCCCCCTCTATATCCCTCCTCTCTTTTCCCAAATTCTTCCCTTTTCATTCCCTGCCCTCCACATCTACACCAAACACTCTTCGTAATATACTTTAATAACGATTGAGATATTCTAGTTTGGTCACATTCCTCAAGCTATTCCCCAATCACCACATTTCACCATATTCATAAGACAAATTACATTGGATGAGCTATCCCAACAAAAGGTCACGGACAGAGCTTAATGGCTGCTGCAAGGCTTTAAACCCCTGAACTTTCCGTTACGGGGTGACACAAGTCCATAAGCATTAGTCCATCCTGGAACCCAACCAGACAACAAATATTTGGAACGATGTCCTCATCTCCATCTGTAATCAACACGTGCATTAGCCTCTGGCCAAGAATAGCTGATCAGATAATGCCATTGCAGAGCCATTAGCGGAACGTTACACACACATTAAGCAGCCAAGCGTCTCATCAGCGCTCCGTCAACACACCGAGAGCCAACAAATAGCTCCGGAGATGGCGTGATAGCCATGCGGTGGGGATTTCGTTGGCACGCATGAGCTTTGGTGTTACAGTACAACAGCAAATGTTGCTACCTAAAAATGTTGTTGACAAGCTACGAGCCTGGAGATGAAAACCAGTCAGGAGGTCAAAGTGCTGCTTGGATGACCTTCCTTTCTTAGTTCAGTCAGTACAGAAGAGTCCTTCTTTCCTGCTGCTGGCTCATGTCTCCAACAGTGGCCTTAAACATGTCTCCATTCTCTTTTCACTAAATAAATCCTGTACTGTTATCTCTCACTTCTTGCCAGTGTTTCCACTCAGGACACTGAGGTCATGTCCTCAGTACTCTTCCTGAATTTTGTGCATTTAACCTGAGGAAAGGTTTTCATTCTCCTCACTATAGCCTCCAGTTGCCCTCGGATACCATTCATACTACATCCACATCTGTTCATACAGTGAGTATATATTTTAGAGCACACTTGATGATCACACGGTTTTAGAAAACCTGAAGGTGGTGATGAGCTGGATTTAGTGAACACACACTTGACAAACCTCTGGATCTTAGGGAACTCAGAGTTGATGATGACTTGTATTTAAGGGAGCTGGCAAAAATTTGGATGTGTGACATTCACACTCAACGCTCAGGGTATAGAAGCACACACGTGACAAGTAGGAATAAGGAAGGAGGGGGGTTTTATTTTGAGCACACACATTTCACATGTTTGACTTGGGGGGGACACACGTTTGAAAACCAGCTGTAATTTAGTGAACAAACCACACCAATTTAAATGCCACGCAATCCACAGATGATGCAAAAACACTAACTCTTGCGGCACTTAAATATGCACCTAAATCTAAAAACACAGATCTGGAGAATTTTCTTTTCCAAGAAATGACCAGAACCAAGCCCCTGCTGAATTGTGGGGTGAAGATTTCCTGTAAGGCCTGATCCATGTGTTTATGGGTTGAACAATCCATCACACAACATGTAACTCCAGGACTTAAATGGACTTTAATGGGTGCGTGTTTATATTATTTGTTATATAGTGTAACCTGACCTTTGACCTCTTACCTCTCATATCTGTATTAATGGTAAAAGTGGAACTCTGTCTATTGGAATATGACAGAAACTTGAGGGAATACAGTAATAAGTTATTAAGAGATCTAGTCACACTTCCTGGCAGTGAACAGTGTTACTGAGCATAAACTGTCAAGTTTCATTTGTATTAGAGCGAGAAGGGAAACAGAAGTGTTAGAAAGAAGAACTGCAGTGCATCATCTAAGGTTTTTCTACATACACACCTGTCACACGCTCTTGATCTTTCACATCGCCTGAGGGCTTAAAACAAACCAGGTTAACCACTTAAAGTCGTTTTCAACTTTTACTTCCCCTTCAGAAGCTTTAAGGCTACAGTAAGCCCTGATGCCCATATTCTGTATGAGCTTGTCACGTCTCCTTGCTGAAGCTGTGACATAAAAACTTTATGGCTGTAAATAGAAATAGATCAGAGAAACATTTTTAGATACAGTTCCACATTCGGTGGCTTTTGAATGTTTGGTGCTGCAGCTTGTACATATTCTCCAATCATTTGGATTTACAGAACCACATTTACTTCACATTCAGTGGACTCTAATTCTATTAGTCTGCATGTTTGTGTTGCCCAAATTAATTAATCTGAGCACAGCGATAAAATAACATTATTTTACTATTATTATATTACCAGATCTCAGTCTATTGTTTTCTTAACTTTAACTAGATTTTCTTTAACTATTTCACATGTGACTTTACCTATATTTGCCATATTGTGATAACCTGTAGAAAACACTCTCATCCACATACAGTGGTGAAAATAAACACGTTGTTTTTCTACATTGCCTGTGTAAAGACTGAATGAGGCTGTTCGTAGGATGGTTGGCGTAATTTAATCTGTATGATTCTGGTTGATATAATTTGTACTCAACATATAAAAATATATGTAAATGTATCTACTCGGTATTTTAGTCTGTGCTAGGTCTGTGTAGGTCATTTCAAACCTGACGGATATATAAAAGCTTGTCTTCATGAAAATGTATGCACTTAAAAACCATAAAACCAAATATGTTATCACACAGGCTCATGTAAATCATGACTTACCGTGCAGCCAGGCTTTTCTATAATGACCACACCTAATTTTACACACTAAAAACACCATTAAACATTTACACATGCACACCACACACATACAGTACAACATTTAAGCTTGGTTTCATGAGCCACATATTTTACTTTCCATCTGCAAGGACGCTTAGCCTCAGAAAGGTTTGTGTGTGTGTGGTGTGATGGCTAAACAAGGGTTCATTTTCTGTCTGTTTTTTATTCATGGGGGGTGAGCTGGGAATAGAGAGACCTCTATCTGTCACACACATCAACACACACAAATAAGTCCAGAACAGAGGTCCATGGGTCAGAAATTCTGGTCATGGCCTGAGAGGATCCTGTTCAGGATGAGGAAACCTGCTGGGTGTGTGTGTGTCACAGTGTGTGCAGGAGCTGGATTAGAATAGCAGCCGCAGTGTGTGACAGTACGCAGATCGTTCATTTTGCTGTGTTTCTGCAATGTGAGGGACATGAAGGACTTTGTGATTCAGTCGTGTTAGTACATGTCTCCACTGACTCACTGAGTTACTTCAAATTTCATAACCAGTGAGAGGAAAATATTTAACAGCGCTAACATAATTTTAAAGGGGTTATTGAATAAGTAAATTTTAACATGAATAAACTTGCATTAATAAACACAATGTGTCATTGATGGTGGACCTCCATTAGCCTATGTAGATATTCCATTAAAAAACAGCCCTTCTCCTGAGTCTATGTTTTCTTTAAGATGGAAACAGCTTCTATCTGGATTCACTAACTAATGGATGAACCCAAAGTTCACGCTTCATCACAAAGCACACTACTAATGGGTGAAGGTGAAAAGCTAATGGTAGGTACCAGCATGTGAAAGGTGGAACCCTCACATACCAATACACATCAGATTATGTTAGTCACAGTCTGATGCTAATATGCAAGGAGTAATACATGTTAGCATAAATCTATAGTGACTGTGTTGGTACATGCTGGTAATGTGGCTTAATGAGACCAGTGACCACAGACTGACCCTGGGCCTGATGAGCTAAGATCAAGGGAGGAGAGCAAGATGTTGGTCCCTGATGTGTAGTCAGGATCCAAACTTAGAGCAGCAGTCTGCCTCCTCCAACGTTAAAGTGTGTGTGTGTGTGTGTGTGTGTGTGTGTGTGTGTGTGTGTCTGTGTGTGTGTGTGTGTATGTGTGTGTGTGTGTGTGTGTGTGTGTGTGAGTGATCTGGGTGGCTCTGTGATCCCAGGTGGGCTGTCAGGGAGGAGCAGAGCTACAAAAAAGGGACGCAGCTCCAGTAAAGAGGAGAAGGAAGACACTCTCCCTTTCATCTCTCTTTCATCCCTCCTTTTCAAGCCGAGAAGAGAGAGAGTGTGTGGGCTCCACCCTTCTCTGTCTCTCCCTCTCTCTCCGTCTCACTCTCTGATGCTTTTTGATGCTTTTCAAGTCATCCAAATGTGCTTTCCGGCTGCCGCGCACTCTGCTGCGTAGTTTGGCATGAAGCCTAATTACTTTTAAGTCACAGACAGGTAGGTGGATGGTGTGTGAGTGTGTCTTTGTTCAAAAAGTAAGAGCTTTGATTTGTTCTTGTTTAATAGAAGTTGTGAGCTGCCCCGCACACCCACAGGCTTTTTTGGTCTTTTACCATCATCAGACAGAAACACAGTACTGTCGGCCTCTGGCCAGATTTAAACCACGTGCAGTGCACCACCAATGAATTGATATGATGTTATGAAAAGATTTTAGGTTAGTGCAGATGAGCACTGATGAGATGAGTGAACACGGCTGATGAGGGCAGATATGATAAGATAATCATATTTTTCACGTTGTTAAACTGTGATAACAGGAGGTGTGGGCAGAATCATCATTATGGTTTATGTGAACTGCTGTCGAGCCTTTAATTTGGGAAACGTCCTCTCTGATGAAGAAACTTTCACTTTAAGAAACAATTCTTCTATTATGTGAAAACAAGTTACTGCTGTTTCTTATGTTCTCTCTGTGCCTTTCTGTGTCCTGAGAAAGAGGAGTGGTGGCTACAGGACAAGTCGGCACTTGACGCTACTCCCCCCTCCTCCACCCATCATAAAAAAATCCCCCCCGCCCTCTCCTCCGTCCCTCTTTCCTTCCCTTATTTTAAGTGGAAATCACAGCCTTGCTCTGGAGGTTTCCATGACAAACAATACTAATTAGGGATCATTTTCCTTTTGTTTTTTTCAGCCATGTCTGGAGGGTGAAACTGAAAAGCAAAAGTGATGTATTAAGGGTAAATGTGTGTGTATTTGTGTGTGTGTGTAGACACACAAAGGTAAAACACTATTAAATCTCCACCTTCAGACACAATAAATCTATATTCATCCCACATTAAATACCAGCTGTTGAAAAAAAAGGATCTTATATACTTAACAGTGTGTTTTACTGATCTTAATGCAAATAAGAATGATGAGATAAATATGATATTTCCCAGTCTAATTTAACACAGAGACAGATATGATGTAACCGATATTAAAGGCACAATGACAGTACTGAAAGCAGTGTTGCCATTATTCATATGTAGAAAAATATATACTTATACACTTTATATACTTTATATACATAAATATAATTTAAAGTGCTTTCCACAGTGATGTATGTAAATTTAACATTTTGGCAAAAACAAAATGTTGTGTAATTCACAGACCTTTTCAAGAAGCATCTTACATTCAGTAACAAACTACATGAATTAGTTATATAACTAATATATATAATGTTTGTGTGTGTGGGGGAGAATGTATATGTACTATATGTGTGTATATGTAATGATCCCTGTGTCGCCCTCTTTGTGTCTCCGACACCTCCCTTTCTCATTAGTGGCGACGCCTGAGAGGATTAACCACATGTACACACACACTAACAAATGTAAAACCCATCAAAGAGGATATATCCACCCTGGTTTAGGAAAGACAAACTGTCATAAAATACAGATTTGTCCTCAGTGGAAACCAGAAGCTTCAGGCAGCAGACTGGTTGGTGTGTGTGTGTGTGTGTGTGTGTGTGTGTGTGTGTGTGTGTGTGTGTGTGTGTGTGTGTGTGTGTGTGTG
>JAUYWH010000008.1:1769752-1785796 GCA_034779795.1 Ctenopoma multispine
ACACACACACACACACACACACACACACACACACACACACACACACACACACACACACACACACACACACACCTGCCTCTTAGCGCTGGCCTCTCACACATTCCTCTCTCTCTCCCTCTCTCTGCATCGCTGTAAATAGTAGGTGTAGTACCGCTCGGTCGGAGATGTGGTGCATATCTGTGCTTCTCTCAGTCGTGGTCAGGGCTATATTTGTCGTATTGGTCGGTTTATCAGTTTTAGACAACCCTGAGGTTTAGACCCACATCACACTCAAAAAAGCAACAGGAAGGAGGATGACACTAATTACTGGTAGGAGTTGTAGTGATGGCAGTTATAGTAGCTGATATTTGTAAAGAGGAACTACAAGTTTAGATAGATACTGTATATGCAGTAAGTATTAGTTAGTGTGTTTGATACTGTTCTGATTCATTACTTTGGAATGGATTTCAAATGCTGAATACTCGCAGTAATTTTGCAGTACAGTGACAGTGATGCTGCTGTGTCCCTGTGTTCTGTTGAAAATCTGACTGTTTTGGTGCCAAAGTAAATTCCAAAGTTCGATGTGAATAATGCAGAATCTAGATGGTCATAGACAATGGCATGAAAGAGGCAGATACACAGAAAGTTTGATTTGAGTATTTGAGTAGAACAAGGTTTGGTACAGTGATAGAAATGTCTACCTACAGGGCATCTGAAGATATCTGGAGTTAGTTTGGGGTATTTTTTGGTTTGGGTCTTGGAATAGTTTGAGGCACGTCAGAGACCATCTGGACAGTTCTGATTTGGTTTAGTTCATCAGCGGATAGTTTAGGACAGTTGGAAACTGTGTGCAACAGTTTGAGACATTTGTGGGTCTGTTTGTGTATAGATGGTGACAGTTTGGGTCAGTCCACGACAATTTGAGAACAGCCTGAAGATAGTTTAAGCCATGTTGTGACAGTTTGAGACACTGTGGGACAGTCTGGGACTGTCTGGGACCGCTAAGGGCCAGTTTTGGAACGGTTCTGGACATCTTGGTTGAGGGGAGAATCTGGTTTGTGCAGTTAGTACAGAGACACCAGCACATTCCTGCTTTATTCTGGGCTGCGGTTTGAAGATGGGGGTGACACTGTGCTGCTGTGGTTACCAGCAATTTGGCTGTGGGCTTTATGCTATTTCAATCCCCCTTCAATGTACACATCTTTGTACACAAATACACGCACATGCAATATATGAGGCATGTATGAACACCTGATCCAACTAACACAGTCCAAACCTGCAAACTACATTTCATTAGACATTGACAAAACAATGTCAACTTACTAGTGATTAAAATGTACAATATATATTTAAATATTTTGTAAAATACAGCAAGAAACTAACGAACGTAACGTAAGATGCACTGAAAGATTAACTTCAGGTAATCATTGCATCGGTCCAAAACATCTCTGCTGGTTTATATGTAGCGTTCTGGAAGAGAACTCTTCAATTTGGAAACGCCACAGAAAGAGAACAAAGACAGCTGGTCAGGATTACACACAAAACACGACCTACACTTACACATACTACATGTCTTTTCCTTTGCTCTGTGTCCTCTGAACTTACACATACACACACACACACACACACACACACACACACACACATGTGTGCACAGAAACACAGCCCATCTTCTCCCCTCTCTTTAAGTCTAAAATAGATGCAGGCCCAAACCACAGCTACCAGTGGAAATAACACACACACACATGGGCTATAGGGGTGTGTGGATAGGAGGGTGTGTGTGCAGTTGATGTGTCTGCTTGCTTTCAATTGAGAGGAGAGGAGAGGAGAGGAGAGGAGAGGAGAGGAGAGGAGAGGAGAGGAGAGGAGAGGAGAGGAGAGGAGAGGAAATGATTACAATAATCATATTCAGAAAATATAACTGGACTCAACACACTAGAACAGAGATCAGCATATGGTGCAACACAAAAAAAGGAAAGAAAAGAAGAAAAATGCAGCGGAAAACAAGTGAAAAGGATAAACGAACATAAAACTGATCAAAGACAGAGAGATATTAAACAAGATTAACTGTGCTGACAAAAAGCAGAACACAGCAGAGATAGAAGCCGATACAAAAACGACAAAAGAAACGAGTAGGTACTGCCAAAAGTGTTGCTCACAGCAGCACAAGAGACAGTGTGTGTGTGTGTGTGTGAGTGTGTTTGTGTTTGTGTGTGTGTGTGTGTGTGTGTGTGTGTGTGAGGGGGAGAAGACTTCAGTGTACACACCTCTGAGCTGAGGTCACTTCAAAGCTATGCTGACAGCTCACAGACTAATAAACCAAGTGATAAACACTCCTGATTTCACCTGGTGTGTGTGTCTGTGTGTGTGTGTGTACAGAGTGCAGCTGTTGAAGGCAGTTGGTCTGAATGATGTCATCAGGGTGAGAAAGAGGGTCGTGTGATGAAGAGAGAGAGAGAGATAAGTACAGTCAGGGAGAAAATGTTAGTTACATTATGATTCATCTTAATTAAATATGCAGCAAAAATGTTCGAGTCCATGAGACTGTCACACAAACACATTAACAAGAGGACACACACACACACACACACACACACACACACACACACACACACACACACACACAGTGAAGTGGAGCTTGTTGTGGGGGAACCCTGTGTGTGTGTGTGTGTGTGTGTGTGTGTGTGTATATGTGTGTGTATACGTCTGTGGTTTTGGAGGGAAACAGTCGCCGCCGGTGTTGTTGGAAATTTAAACGAGCGTGTATGTTTACGGCCGGGTGAAAAAGCAACATCTGAGAGGGTGAAAAAAACGAATGCAACGTCGTGTATGTATGATGTCTGTGTGTGTGTGCGTGTGCGTGCGTGTGTGTGTGTGTGTGTGTGCGTGTGCGTATTTTGGCAGCAAACCAAAGCAGAGGGGGCAAACCGCATGACAAGAAAACATAAACACAAACACACACATCCTCTCCTCTCTTACACACACAATTAATTAATTCAGGTCTGTTTTAAAGACCTTTGTGCTGAATTACTGTGTCATTCTAATGACTTTTAAACAAGCCTTCAAAGTTTTATAGACCTCTGTCACACACACACACACACACACGCACGCACACGCACACACTGATTCTCAAAGAGAGAAAGTTTACTCATTAACTTTGTGGAGCATGTGAAGAATTACAAAACACTGTTTGGACCACTCGATACGTTTGGTCGTCCCCCTCCTGTTCTTCAGTATAGGTTTGTCCTGATATCTGTTAAATAAATGTGATACTCATCAATTAGGTCTCCGTCTTAGCGTGTGTAGAGGAAAGCTGCCGGACGGTGGCAGTGTGACAGCTGGGACAAAGTCGATTTAGAAGAGACTTTAGACGTTATTTAGATCTGGTGCTGGTCTGCCTACTAATTTAGAGAAGAATATTTTAATGATTTATTAATTTGTGGTTTAGTTTATAAAATGTGTGTTAGAATAATTATATATATGTGTATATTTATATATATATGAGTATTTCCTGTTTATATGATTATTGTGTGAAAAAAAGATTTTTTTGTATTAAATGAAAAATGAATAAAAAAAGTCATTTTGAGTGTCAAATTATTATTTTTGAGGCTATGCAGTAGAACTGTGTATACACGTGTAAGTCACCTTTTGGAAGTTGCTCAGAGCCAACCAACATAATCACTGTGGCTGAACCTCAGGAAGAAAAAGGCTTGAAGCACAGAAAAACGTCTGAAACACTTTCTGTGTGGACTCTTTGCCATAATGCTCCTTCTTATGTGTACCAGTCAGTAATTGATTAAGATCCAGTATTATCCCTGTGTAAGAACAACACAAGTAATGACTAATTCACTGTAAATGACTGAACTGAATGTGAAAAGATGAAATTTCACTGGTTGTTCTGATGCTGGTTTTAATAAATATAATTAATGCTGCACTTGTTTTCGTATATACTGAATAATATGCAAGTCAGAGTCTTTTGTGTTAATGATTGTGTGTTTGTGTTAGCTTTTCTCATTGACCACATGTCCTTGTTTGACCACCATCTGTGTGTACAGAATATGCAAATACCACAGCTCAGCTATGTAAAGCAAGAGTGATCTTGCTGTTCTCGTGTTGTTTTTAGGGGCTGTTTTGCACATGTAGAACATAATTACACAAAAATGAAAACAGTCTTACTATATGGATGAAACAAGAAGGAAGGCAAAATGAGGAGGACAAGGAATAAATTAAAGAAAGAGGGAGTGGAGGTGGGGAGGAGAGGAGACAGACTGTAATTGATGAGATGTCAGAAAGACTGCTATAAACTTCAGCCAAAACTAAATGATCCGTAAGGTGTGTGTGTTTGTGTGTGTGAAAGAGAGTATGTATATGTGTAATTTTATGAGTGTGTCTACCTCCAAAATGCAACTGCATGTGCTGATGCATGTATATCCATGTTTTTATGAGAGTGTCTGCACTATGTATCTGACGTGGGTGTGAATGTGTGCCGTTAGTGTGTACTTGTTTGCAGTATTTTTTTGTCTATTCATGTGTACAGATGCATTTAAAAAACCAGTCTGTGTGTTAGTCATAAAGAAGCACTGTGAATGGTCTTCATGTTTTTGCCTGCTGAAGCCTAAAATCTTCACCATGGGATCGGCTTATATGAGGCTGTTCACCAACAACTCCCCTAAGCAGTGTGCCTTCTGAGTGTTCCCTGTGCCCAACTTAAAACTAAAGCTGTCCGTGCACCTAAACTTTGGAACTTTGGAAGAATCCAATAAGTGATAAAAAGCATTATTAAGAAGAAACTATAATACATGTAACAAAATGTACCTCTTAACCTTCGTTTCTATTCAGCTATTTTGACTAAAATGTGAGATAAAGCAAAAAGCTATAAAAAAAAAAAAGGTGCTGCTGCAGATTTCCGTTCTTCCACCACTATGGCTAACATGATTGTGAGGTTATTGCTGAAAGAGACCAACGCTGACTGTTGCTATGCAAGTGGGTGTGATCTGGTGTCAAAGTAAGATGCTTCTAATGTCCAATTTTCTACCACAACTATCCAACCCTGAGAGGCTTTGTGGCACAACGATGTCACAAAACATCCTTCTTTACTTCTAACACAGGATGGTCAATGACTAAAGAACCAAAAGAGGCTGATTTCAATGAGAACATACACATAGGAGAATTTAACATTTCAACAGGTGGCCTATTGACTTCCTGGTAAGGACTGTCTCAGAAAGACCCATTTACACTGACACTAAGGCTTCTAATTAGTCTTTCAATTACTGCAGGATAATTATAAGCCTGTACATATGAGGGAAAACTAGAGTGATGAATGGAATCCTATCATCGTTTCCCAACCTTCATTCTGATCTTGTTCTCTTGCTTTTACCACATATTCATCCCTCCCTTCCCTCCCTTTCTCTCACTCACCAGGTGCTGCTAGATTCTGGACCTGGACGGGGACCTGGACATTGGCCTCAGAGGCCAAGGTGAGGCGGCCTCCCTTGGCAATGCGATCACAAAGCAGGGTGATGTGCTTCTTGAGGCGTGCCGTGTCACGTGGTAGGCCGAGCACGGGGCCTCCTGCCTGGGCCAGAGATGTGGCCTGGTCCTTGGGGCTCCGAGACAGACAGGTCCGCAGGAGATGGGACACGGCAGCGTCGCAGCTCTCCTCCCAGCCCTGGAGAGACAGGCGTGAAGACAGAATATGAACACAGGAAAGTTAAATGTGTTTAAAGGATTGAAATTGATTGGGGGGGCGAGGAAAGAGAGATGGGGGAGAGTAGATTGCAGGGAGAAGTGTTATATATATATTTACATGTAAATCAATTGTTTGAGGTTGTACAGAAAAAAGAAAGGACGAGAAAGACAAGAGGCAGGAGAGGAGAAAAAGAGAGGAGGAGGAAAGAACAGGTGAGATCAGGTAAAGAAAGTGCAACAGTGAGAAATGGTGGTGACAGCAGACGTGGGAGGAAAGGAGAGAACAGACGGTGGAAGAAATGGACTAGAAGAAAAGCCAAAGACCAAAAGGAGAAATCTGAGGAAGAGAGGAGGGAAAGGCAGGAGGAGGATGAGAAGGAGATGAGACAGGAGGGAGAAAAGATTTAATGAACAATCATTGACCTTAAATCTCGACGGTTTAACGGTGTTCCTGACATTTATAAAAGAGCAATGAAATAATAAAAGACGATGAAATAAAAGGCAGGAGCAAACACACGGTAATAAAAGGCAGAGAGGAGAAGCACGTCTCATTTTCTGCCGTCTGTGACTGAGATATCTGGTCTGGACATCTCTGATCTAAAACACACACACACAGAACTCTAACAGGGACGTGGTATGTGTGTGTGGGGGGGTTGGGGGTTGAGGGCATGTTGACAGGCACCCTCCCACACTCTCCTTCTCCCCAGCTCCCTCCACTCATCCTCCCCCTGCCTGCCGCCACGCTGATAGGCCCCTAATGAGCCATAATGACAGGTAATCAACCCTATAATGATGATGACAGAGAGACACAGAGCGAGACAGGGAGAGACAGAGAGAGAGAGAGGGTTTTGTGGAAGGTCAAGAAGATGGGATGATGACAGAGAGGAAGGCAGATATTAGAGACAGAAAAAAGACAAATGGAAAGACGGTGGGTGAGCAGAGATAAGAACGGAGGAACGAGAAGACAGCGGAGGGGAAAAAGAGAGTCAAAGGAGAGAAAATGAGAGAGGTGGAGCAGCAGGAGGAAGAGGAGGAGGGGGGGAAGGTAGGAGGTGGCTGACCTATTCTTACAACAATATCTCACCAGGTTATCAAATACTCGGAACAGCATAACTGCAGGTTTCTGTGGAAACTTGGCACATGCTGACACACATGGTGCGTTCTGCACGCTGCATGAAAATTAAACGTGTTTAGACCCAAACTGCAGACATCCATCCTCCTTACGGCGGGAAAGAATGGTGGAGGAGAGCAGGTTTGGACCGGGGCCAGAGGGATAAACTAAGCCAGAGTTCCCACTGTTTCTACTGCAGGAGAAGTTTGTTTCCTGCACCAGAAACAAGATGATTGGATAACATCATTCACTGATCTTACAAGTTAGGGTTAGTGAGCATGTGTTACTTTTTAAGAGAGCCTCTGATTGAATGCTCTAAAAACATTTCGACAGACAGGTTTTCAGGAAAGTCAAATCAAGCTCAACTCCATCAGGGTCGGGGTTGGGGTGTGGAGGCTCAGGTCGGGTTCTGACACTAGTTGTGGCCACAGGTGACAGTAGGCACATCCCTTTACCCTGGAACACGTCACCTATGCTCCTCTGGATCAGACGCTCAGTTACAACGTGTAATATTAGTGCTTGAGCTTGAATGGAAGCTTTATTGTTTCACTGTTGACATTTTAATAAAAACATATGCAGAGTGTTAAAATATTTTCCTCTTGTAAGTCTTGTAAGACTCTTGTCCTTAAACGGTTTACAGACTGCATCAGGGATATGAGGTCCGACTGGGGGGAAATCCCAGATATGATTGCGATATTACTGAACGGCCAAGGAGAAAATGTTCTTAAGACCAGAACACAACCTTGGAGGTCTCCCAAGGAGAAGGGTAAAGGTTCAGACAGCAATCCCTCAGTCCTGACATTCTCATCATGACTGGGAAAGTCATTTAAGAAGCTGGAGTTATGGCTGTATGAGAACAATGTTGTACAGTTAGTCTCCGTGGGAATAATCATCTTCACAATCACCGCCTTTGACCAAATCAGTGAATTCCTATCTCTGAAAAAAAAAGAAAGGCTGGATTTGGTTCAAGCTGTGATCAAATTTAAATAACACCCTTAAATGCTTACTGGTATAAAGGGAGTGAAAACTTAAATGGAGAGAATTTAGGGAGATTTTAAGAACACTGGAATTAATGTCACTCTAAGGATGAACAAAACTAATAACCAGATTGTAAAAAGCTGGTTATCATTTGGTCCTGATTAGTGTCATTACTCGTTTGGATATGAGGGTAGGCTGAGGGAAGGTTCTGCTCCTGTCCAATTATTAGGGGGGGATCCCAGTCACACAGAACTACACTGAGCATAAATCCATCTCATATGTTCATATAAAAAAAATACCCCTGTGACCATAAAGCTCAGAGAACTATCTGACTGACTGTTTTCTAAAAATGCTCTTTACAGTACTGTCAATAGTTCTGTGGTAGTACAAGCCTAAAGAAACTTTCTCAAGTACTATATAAAGTATTTTTGGTTAAGAGTGTAAAAAGCCGGCACAAAGCAGGATTTACAGCCGTATGATGGATTCTGGTGAAGTAAACACCGAGGAGGATGGGGAGAAGGAAGGTAAAAACAAGAGTCAGGAAGCCAGACAGACAGAGGGAAAAAGAGGAAGAAGAGCAGAGGGAAAGTGAGACAGAATGAAAAGGAGATGGGAAAGTGATATAGCAAAAGGGAGAGAGGGAGATAAGAGAGTCACAAAGAACAGACAGTTAACAAAGAACGGAGGTGAAGGTGAAAAACAAACTTAATGCAAGAACTTTGTAGAAGTGAGAACATTTAGCAAAACACATGCAGGAGGAAGAACAAAAACAAAGTGATGAAGAAGAGCTGCTGGAAAAGGGGAGGTGAAAATCACAAAGGATGAAAACAAAAAAAGAGCGATGAGGATGAAGGAGAGTGGGGGGAGTGGAGGAGAAGGCAGAGTGAAGAGTGGGGGAGTAAGAGGGCGAAGCAGGAGGAGGCACACACAGGAAAACAACTAGAAGGAGAGGGGGACTGGGAGAATCAGAGGATGGGAGGGATGGAGAGGGAGGAGAAACAGAGAAGCAGGAGAAACACAAGAAGGGAAGGAGGTGTTCTGGTTGGCTGCAACTAAATGAGACGTTTCGTTACATGATCACACAGATGCACTTCCTCTGGCGCTCCTTCTTTTCCTCCCCTTTCTTTATTTCCACCTCTTTTTGTGCAAACAGAAAAAACTGATCATCTTGTTTTCCTTTATTACCTTCTTCTTCCAGACCTTGATTTTTGAGCCACAGTTCAGTTCATAGCTCAGATTTTGTTTTGTTTTTTTTGCTCTGTACTGTCCCTGAACGTGGATTTGTCCCTCCCTTACTCTTACACAGTTTTCAGAGTCCTGAGCTGATGAAAGAGCTCAAATGTATGAAAATCCTCACAGCACAGCTGCAGTTTTAAGCCGTTCAAGCAGGACTTTATAAACCTTTGAGTTTGCACCTTTTTGGTGCAAACTCAAATAATCACATAAACAAATCATGGATTCAATTAATGAAGGACATAAAGACTTCCCGAAGTAATCCCAAACATTTGGTAGGGCCTGTAAACTAAATCATGAATTGAGGATGTAAGAAGTAAATTATTTGCTCAACTGTACAAAAAGTTCTCCTGTTCTCCTCCTTTAACCATTGTCTTAGTCCCTCTGTCCTCCATCGTGTCTTCATGTCCATAACAGATAACTCGGATTTATCCCACTAAAAGAAAACTCAGAGAAATGGACTCTCAGTCACCTGGAAAAACCTGAAACCTGTGTGGTCACAGACAAGGCAAAAAGTCAAGACGAGGAGTGTGATGGGGCTTGTCCACTCTGACGCCTCAAGTAAGCGCTTAAAACACGAGTAAGTCTTGAGAGCTCAAAGAAAATGAGATTTTGACTGTAGAAACACCTGAAATAAGATTTATTACATTCAATTCTTACTTTATTTTTTTCTTGGTCACATATTGCAACACTGAATTATAAAATGTTACAGCTACACAACTGGAAAAAAGAGAAGCTGTGTGACCGTCTCTTCCAGTATGCAGTCACAGCACTGTGTTAGAGAGCTCATCAGTCCACCTGTTTGCTTTAACGTTGTGACCCTGATTATAGCTAATTCACCTAATGCCATTAATCCCATTTAAAATAACACACACACGATGCACACGTTCATACACAGCCTCCTGAGGCTCATCAACTGACCCTTTCAACCTATTTCTGTCTACAGTCAAAGTGTGTGTGTGTGTGTGTGTGTGTGCTGTAAAGGATATTTTATGCACCGCTGTTCATGAAGACACAAATGTTTGTGTGAGTGTGAGATTTGTTGGCTGTTAGAAGAGGCTGCAAATAGACAGTGATAATGAGAGGTTCAGTGGATTGATCAGAGGTATGGAAAAACTAACACGCGCACAGGTACACACTCTCGGAGTCTCTACGGGGTGAGAAATCAGTTGCGGTCTAAATGCAACAAATGGAGGAGCTCTGTCAGCGTGGTTGTTTATATGGCACCGAGTCCCCTGCGGCATGTAGAGAGCGCACATTAATGCAAACACACACGCAAATATACACAACTACACACACACACACACACACAAAGTTCAGAGTCTGAGTCAGAGGCTGACTGAAGAGCTGAGACCTAGTGTGACCTTGACCTTGTGTGTGTACTGTATGTCATCAATTCAACCACACACACACATCTTTGTGAGGACACTCTCTGACTCACTGATATAGACGGTTCCAAGCCTCTTACCCCACCCATAACTCCAACCATAAGCCTAAAACCAAGTCTTAACCCTCAAACGGCACTTTGGAAGTGTGTCAGGACGGAATATCCTCACTTTCCAGAAATGATTGAAAACATACACACAGCTATAATCCTTAAATCATAAACAGGTACCACGGAACACACTCTCAGTGCAGAGCTGACAGGTGAGTGTTGAGTGCCGGAGAGGGAGTGCTTGATTACGTGTGTGTATAAGTGTGTGCGAACGGGCGTATTCCTCTGGGACCAGGAGAACTAAATGCATTTTAAAAGTTTTCAGAGTGTGTGTTTAAGCTGTGGCTGTGTTTGCTGAGCGGCCTGCAGATGGATGGACAGACACTGACATTTTAATTGTCTGTCATGTGTTTCTGCATGTGTGTGTGTGTGTGTGTGTTTACCAGCTGTGGTGTGTCCTGCAGCAGCGGCAGCAGCGTGGCCTCCAGGATGGCGGTCTGGTCAGGGGTCAAGCCTTGCCACAGCGACAGCAGCAGCACCAGCAGGTGTGTGGCGCTGCGCAGACGGACAAACGCCTCGTCCAGCTGCGCCCGGTTCTCCTCCGCAGCCTCTGCAAGTGTCATCACCTGGAGGAGAGAGGAGTCTGTCAGATATCCCTCCTAACAATCACAAAAATCAGCACTGTAGTCTGGTGAAAACATCTGAACAACAAATGTTCACAAGAACACCCCCACGCCTTCACAGAGTCATGAAGCCTGGTAGAAATGAAATGGATGGATGTGTTCTACAGTAGTAGACTGAGACTAAAAATGAGTGAGCAAACGACAAAATGCAGACAACCCCAGCTTCACAATAAATGTTGTTAGATTAAGTTGCTAGGTGCAGTTCATTCACTATACGCTGACTTTCTTATTGATTTGTCTTTCCTCTTGGTCGACCTTCCACCTTTTCATGGGACTGCAATAACCACAGGGCTCAGAAACTGAATACTCACTTTGAAATGAACAGATAAGCAGAACAAGTGGAGCTCTTCTAGGTTTTACTTATGTACACAGCGAGGCATCAGTGAGCGTGTGAATGCATGAATAGGTGAACTGTGACCTCCAGCCAGCGGTCAATCCCTCCATCCCTCCATCATTACAACAACAGAGGAGGTGAGAAGAGTGGAGCAGTGCGAAAGAGCGATGACAGAGCAAGATGTATGATGACGAAGACAACAAGAAAGGACAAGCCGGACCAAGAGAAGGAGGGAAAGGAGAGACGAGCGAGGAGGAGGAGGAGACAGATGAACAGACAGAGAGAGAAAGAAGAGGTGAAAGCAGATCTGGGACTAATGGACGAGTGTGTGTTCAGATGTATGAGTGATCTGCAGGCCTGAGCGCCAACGTACGCTAGCTGTTTGTTTGACAAATGGATTCAGTGCACGATATCCGATACTGCAAAAACAGAGCTGGAAGACTCTAAGGTGAAGTGTGAGTGTGTGTGTGTGCGCGCGCGCATGTCAGATTTAAGCAGCAATTGCCAAAGTAAGTCATTTGGATTTGTGTAACACTAAACCACAAACGTACAGGTACATCTGAACAAGCGGCCTCCTCTATGACTTGCACGCAAAGATGTAAACGGTGAGAGTTAAAACTGCTGTTCACTTCCTTTCGTTTCCGTAGTTTCAACCGAAAAGTCCCCAGCCCTCAGTCACGGCAGAGGTCATCTACAGGTGCCGCGTCACTCACTCATTCACACTCCACAGGTAACACACACACACACACACAGACACACACACACACACACACTTAGAAATCAATGAACACATCATCCAGGCGTTTTGGATTCTGTGTGTGAGGTCCCAAGCCCCTTAAAAAGAAATTTCTTTCAAAATTTCAAAAAAGCATCAGAAACATCAGATTAAAATAAAAAAAATTAATAAATATTTTTTTCTAGCACTGCTCACGTTTTTACTGATTATTTCTTATGGTACCCACAACCTTAGTCCTAAAGGTAAAACTGGTCCTCATTGAAACAGAAAGACGCACACAGAATTCTGAACTCTCTATCATCATCCCCCTTAAGAACACACACACACATGACCCCCACCACCCTCCCCTCTGGGTCTGTGAAAGTGTGTGTCTGTGTGTATTGATAAAAGGCTCCGGGTCCAGTGAAGGGCTCCATTGTTGGCAGCAGCTCGGCTCCAAACACACTCTGATTGATGCCAGCTGAGAGAACACAAAGACACATTTAGCCTTGACACACACACACACACACACACACACACACACACACAGACACACACAGACACACGGTCCAGTGATATAAGAACATGTGCATATGTGAACCTGAGTTTGCACATGGGCTGACAGACACACACATGAAGACACAAGCACACACAAATGTAGAAAAGTTGTGAAAACACACACACACACACACACACACACACACACACGGGAGAGATGACTGACAGAAATGAGTACAAAAAATAACCTTCTCTGAACACGCAAAGACACACCCCTTCACAACAAGGCAGAGCCTGGCATCTGTTCATGTGCACACACACACACACGCGCACGCACGCACACAGACACACACACACACACACGCACACACACACACGCACACAGACAGTAGGTATTGGCTTTATGTCTACAGCTGAACTGCTGGTGACCTTAAACAACCTGCAGCAGACACTGATGGGGCCACGACCTCACGACATGTCTGCAATAAAGTCTGGGCTATATTCAACACACATAAAGGGACATTCATCTGTATCTTACACACTTAAATCTGCTTTACATCTCCACAACAAAGTGTGACAGTGTTTTTTGTTTTGTACGGCTCTTTAACAGTCACCAGAAAATTCTGACATGAGCATCAGCTCAGAATGAATCTTAAAACTCTGTGGAATGAAAAAGTTGTTTTTGCAACATGATTAAATAACGAGGAGCAACAATCCCTTTTACTTCTTTCTATCCGTCCGTCCAAACACAAGAGACCAACAGCGTCTAATGCCAGGCAACATTCTACATCATTATGTGGTTACAAACCGCACACAGACAGACACACACAAACAAACAGTCATGTTTGTGTATTCATGCACAAATGCACCACGATATGCACACATGTAGCAAAGCCACAAGAAAACAAAATGCACGGGCAACCTTATCTATGGAAATGCATGGCTGGGAGCACACAAACACACACGGATACACATATACAAACTATGCGGCTGCGGTTTAAATGAAGGAGTTTGACTTGACTGACTGCATGAGGTTTGGTAGCTACGACAAGCAACATGTGGGAGAACCAATCAGAAAGCAGGACAGGCTGAAGAACTTGTGGAAGAAAAGAGAAAATAACCAAATGACACAATGCGAGAAATATACAAACAGCTCGAGGGCTCAAGAGTTTATTATTGAATGTTCACGTTTGTCTTTCACACGACTCAAAGCTCAGAAAAAACTATTCACATGTGCACCGAAGTTTCAACAAACAAAACTGTTTATGAGGCAATAGCACAAATGATAGCCATCGAGTAGCTGGGTAGCAGAGTGTTAGATACCGAGTCTGAGCTCAAGATGTTTGACTCATCGTATTCTGACTCATTCTGACAGGCTATTCCAGTCCTCAAGCGCCACTTCCCTGTTTATTTCAAACAATCCCTGAACCCACTGCTGATTACCTGAATCAGTTGTGTTTAGTCACTCAAATGCCAGGAGATACTAATTCACTTTGTCTTTTCCCGCCACGCCACCATCATCTGATGTATCGTCCAGCTTCTGACTTAACACACCTGATACAGCAGTGGTCAGGCAGGAGTATGGCAGGGTGCCTGGACTGTCTACTCCAGTTCTAAAGAGAAAAAACCACCGGAGCCAGCCCTCTTTCCTAAAACCAGCCATTGCACTAACATGTAACTTACTGCCACTAGATTAAGTCACTGAACTTAATAAGAAAACATCATCAGATATTTCAGATATGAACACACGGCTGATAAACCCTAAAACCTATGGGCAATTTAAAGTCACCAATTAACCTAACTGTATGTCTTTAGATGGTGCGGAGGAAGCCGCAGTACCCAGAGAGAACCCCCGCGATAAAATGCAATCTCCACACAGAAAGGTGACGGTGCTAACCACTACACCACCGTGCCACCCAGATCCACATTAAGTTGGCTAAATTCTGAAATGCAGTTTTCACGGCAAAACAACACAGCAAGTCCACTCCAGGTGTTTGCGCTTACTGAGCGAGTAGATGTAGATGGACCTACAAGCAAAAGACTCATACGCGCACACTTTTTATGTCATACAACAAAACTTCATCAGACAAACAAATCTGACTTTTTCATCTGCACGGACCATGAAGTTGTTGCTTTTGAGAATGAAACCCCACACTGCAGTTCACCATCAGTGTGTTTCTATGAGGAATTTGATTTTGAAGATTTTGGATGTTTCTTCATACACACAACGACTTTAAGCCCAAGTTCTGAGATTTAAAGGGTGTATGGAGATTGGAAATGGAGAGAAAAAGATGCATTTACTGATTATGCCAGAGTAGTGTGGTTAATATAATACTGTGTTTGGTGTTCACATTGTAGCTACCATGAGCTGTGACAACAGCATGGAGAACACTTATGTGGAGTTTCTTAAGACTGTGTTCGTATGGAAAGCAGCAAAAGTTAGTGAGAGGAGGCAAATGAGGAGCCAAAGACATGACCGAGTTCCTGTCAAACGTGAGTGAAAATTAGTAAAATTTAAGATGGCAGCAAGTGGAAAAAAGAAACAAAATGAGTCGCTGTCAGAGTTTTATCGCAAAATAAAACCAAACTCATCGTCTGTGTGTGCTTACTGCATGCGTGTGTGAGTGTACGCTCCACAGAGCCGACAGATTAGATGTTTCCTGCTCAGTTAGCCACAGCAAGCTGCGTGGATGGACTCCAAGCCACACAAACACACAGAGTCAAATAAATACTGTGTGTGGAAAATACTGTGTCTACACACAACACATACAGAGGCAAATGTGAACACACACAAAAACGCACACACACAGTACTGTACTGTACTTTCAGTGTCAGGGGAAAATGACCCATCCCTCATTCCCTAGAGGAGAAGCAGCAGAGAAGGAGCGATATGGAGAAAGAGAGACAAACAAAGAGGGAAGGCATGATGACAAGAAAGGAGAAGTAGATGACTGTGAGGAAGATGAGACGAGGACAGATGAATAGTAATAGGAAGAGCGAGAGGAAGTAGAGTGGGAGAGGTGTGCACTAAGATGGGAGGAGAGAATGAATAAGAAAGTTAAAAAAAAGGAGAGGAAAGGTTCATGTTGGGGTCAAATGAAAGTGTTATAGATGAATGTGTGTGTGTGTGTTCAGGCTCTGGGTTTCCGTGTCTTAATTAAAGAGGCAATTAGAGTCTCACTTTAACGACGGCTGGAATCACAGAGCCCATTTCCTGACTAATAGACACACACACACACACACACACACACACACAGACCCATGGATACAGTTACATACACAGGCACAAACCCACACTCTGGAAGTCTCTCACACAGACAGACAGACACACACACACACACACACACACACACACACACACACACACACACACACACACACACACACACA
>JAUYWH010000008.1:1803243-1817723 GCA_034779795.1 Ctenopoma multispine
ACACACACACACACACACACACACACACACACACACACACACACACACACACACACACACACACACACAGTAAGTAATTTTTTTCCCCTGGACCTTCAGAAAGCTCCTTCACAGTTGGTAAAAGCAAGTGTGTGGATGAATGTGTTTGTGTGTGTGTGTGTCTGTGTGTGCACACACCTGGAAGTGGTGCTCTACAGACAGGAAGTATTCCTGCAGCGGGAGTGGTCCACTGAAGCTCTTCTTGAAGTCTTTGACTCCCAGTTTGGAGAAATGCTGGTTGAACCTCTGAACCAGCTCCTTTACAATCAACCACATGTCCTCAAAACTGTCACTCTGAATACGGTAACGCTCTGTTCAAACAGACACACAGACAGAAACACTTACACAGGGCCGGTATTATACAAAGATTTTAATGGTTAAGGTTCTGCAAAAGGTTCACGAGAGGGACCAAATGAGATTTAGGTAGCACAGTGTACAAGCGACCTAAGTTTGAAGCCATAAACCAGTACTGAAACCAGTCTGGGTGTAAGTAGACCAGTGTTTATGAAAATCTGCAGTCAGACTCACGGGAGGTCTTGGAGGCCAACACAGTCACCTTGGCTCCTGACAGGAACTGGAAAGCCAAACTATTCCCATCCTTATCTTCTGACTTTGCTGAAAACTCTGCAGAGAGAGACAGAGAGCGGCATGATGAGACAGATAGGACAGCATATCATGATGCAGGACGCCAGCAAAGGTGAACAAGATACAGTCACACTGTTCACAAAGACAAGCAGGCAGGAACTTACACAAACCCTCTTTACACACAGCATAAAATCAGCATGAACAATGTGTGTTTAGACGTCAGAGCTGCTGATAAGTGGGAAAGAGAAATGAGGGTTCAAACACACACACACACACACACACATTTATAAACGCACTCCTCAAACATTATTTATTCATATAAATACGTTTACATGTCCACACAGCAGCACCTCCCTCTTCTTTCTACTCGCAATCACGTAATTTGGCTTAACGCCCTCCTGTGGCCACTTCACTGGTCCTCAGCAGTTAAGGATCAGCTTGTTTTGCTTATTTTTTTTTATTGCTTAATAGATTTAGTTAACGAGCTGCATTTATATACAGTGAACTGTATGTAACTCTACCAATCACTGGATAAGACATTTGCATTTACAAATCACTTTACAAAACGACATCACCAGCTGCTTTTGCTGCCAAAGAAGAAAAACAGCTAAACACTATGACATTATTGATATTATTATATCAGAACCTTGATTAGCGTTTAGGAAAGTGATACTAGTATCAGGACAGAATCAGAGATCGTGTGAATGTGCGTGTGTTACCTGGGAAGATGGATTTGAGGTCGACTGGTGGTTGGTTGGTGTCCACAGTGACTTTAAACTTGGTGGTTTTGGCTGGAGAGGAAGGAACACACACCAAAGCCAGTGGAAGACTGAACCTAGACTGGAGAACCCGGGGAACCCCTGAGAAATTAACAAACATATATAAACCTTTTTTTTAAGTCAGGTTTTCCGTGTTCTTCAAAATGTAGTATTTTCCAAATGCTTTCAGAGCCCCTGAGCTTTCGAACCCTTTGGAGTTTAGACTCATTGAACACATATGGTATGACTACAAAGCTACAACTACTACTGATACTAATTCTGTATTATTAACTATTCTCCATTCTCCCCTCTTCAGAAGCTTTTTCCCAGAAAAAAACAACTTTAAAGTTACAGCCCACTTCCCCTTTTAATGGCGCCCATCTCCGCCAAAGTTCCCTACAGCAAATCAAACAAGGTCAGCACCTCCTTTTTTAGGTTGACTCTCCAAACAGGTCAGGTTAACACAGTCAACAGTGTAGATATTCAGATTACATGAGTATCTGAGAGCTATGAGACCGGGAGACTCAACATCAACACAAGTGCGGAGGGGCGTTTGAAAGATCCGAAAGGGAAGTTTTGTGAAAAGTGGGGAGGCGGAGAGTTAAAGCCAACTATAACTGTGTTCTGAGCTTAAGCAGCGCTGAGCTTGGCAGAAATCCACACTTAGCTAGAATAACAGGGCAAAGGAAAAGAGGGATGGAAGAAAACAGTTGTTAAGAAGAGATGAAGCAAGGGAACCTGAGGAGAGCTAACGACAGGACAGGGAGAAAAACCTGAGTCCAGCAGAAAACGAGTGGAAATAAAGCAGCATGAGAGAGAGACTAAAAGAGAAATAATATGAAGAACGACAGACAGAGTGGGAGGGAGGGACGGTTTAATTATGGAATGTTCCAGGTTATTACAGATAGTAATAATTACCTGAAACTACTGTGCACCTTTTCATTCCAGACACGCAATTATTATGCGATTAAGTGAATGAATCAATTTGGTTTGAATACATAAACAGAGGCAGAGAAATAAGAGGGGAAGAGGCAAAGCCAAGAAAAACAGAAGAAAACAGTGAAAAGGCAAGGAGAGGAAAAGAAAATGGATGCGAGTTTTAGAGAAGAAGAAGGTCCGTAGTCCATTTTCTTGTCTGCTCACTCGCTTAATTTCTCAGTGACCCTTCATCCTGGGTGATTGAATAGTTCAACAGCAAATCACATCCAACAAATCCCCAGAGAGGGTTAGATGCACAGAGTGAAGTCATCCACAAAGTGAATATATTACCGTATATTTATTCGGTATTAAAAGTGCAAGCCTCAATCTAAATGTCCGAAATGTCTAAATGTTGCCACGTTGGGAAAAATAATGCAGTGAACGTTCAGCAGAAACATAAGATCCAGATCTTAAGGTTTTAACAATAACAGGTTTTTCTTCTTCCCACGGAAGAGAAAGTGTTTCTGCATTTTGTTAGGCTGTTTACTACACATCAAGAATATTTTTTCAACCACCATCGTGTTTTAAAATAACTTTGAGAATAATGAGAGTGGACTAGATGTGCACTATGATGGATTGCCTGATTTAAACCGGGTTCAAGTCTCTCCAAGTAGAGTTTCAAAACATAGTGAAATGAATGAAACAAAAACACTGTGGTATGCTTTGGAAACTGAGGTAAAAGATAGGTTGTGAATGGATAAATAGGCAGAATCAGATATGAACTCCATCTCTTAGTGATACTATACTTGCTGTGACAGGCGAGAGCTGTGGTGGCACAGATGAAACAACCAGAATTTAAACCAGACACAAGACATCAATGTGAAATAAGTAGTATTGACATGTCTGAGTGAAATTCAAGGTTCAAACAACAACAAAAAAATGTAAAGTTGGCTTTGTGAAGATAATGAGAATAAATTGGCTTTGGCTACTGACACAGTTTTGTCACCGCCTACCCACGCTATACAGCTGTGGGGATAATGCAGGTTTTGATTGAGCATTATAGAATTCACCAGAGTAATGAAGACTGGCATTTCAGTGCATAAGTGTGCACTAGAATTTACTTGGAAGCCAAATCAACAAACTAAATTTAAATATGCAGAGAGGACACTTAAACAGCAGCTGTAAAACAACACAACAGATCGAGAGTAATCCATTTTCATTTATTTTTAAAAGATGGGTAAAACTAGATATGCAGCTACTTCATAAAATGCACTGATGAGTCTGCATTTCAGAGGAAAAGGCAAGCAAACAATTCCAAAAGTCTAAACGATAAAAACTCCAGATCCTCTGGCATTTACGAGGGGTGGGTGAGTAAAAACAAGAAAAGAGAAGATGGGGTGAGGTCAAAATAAAGAGGAGAAACCAGCGAGAAGTGAAAACAGCAAAGACAAGATAAAAGAACGGGAGAAGATGGAAGAAAAGAACAAGGGCAGAAGGGGCAAGACGATTGGAGGCAAGCTCACGAAACCCTGGAAGAAGCCGGGGGAAACTTTTTTTCCATCTCAAATTCAAAGTTGCCATTTACTAGTCACCACTATGTAAGTACGTGTGTGTGAGGGAGACTGTAAATCTTGCCTTCATGTTTTCATGAGGTTACACCCACAATACAGACATTTACCTGTACAACCAGTGTGTATCACTGTGTGTGTCTGTGTGTGTCTGAATTTCACAAAGGAAACATTAATAAATATATTTTAGCACACCTCTGAGACTAGAGACCTCCAGGCAGCTGTATTATGTTAAATATATAATTACAGCATCAAATGTGACATAAATTTCAAAAGAACAACTTACAACTGTGTTGAATACTTAAACGCTCCTCTCAGGAGTCTACCTGTTCCCACTACGGATCCAAAACCTGATCTGAAGTCACAAACCACACTGGCCTAAAATCTTAATCCCACTTTAATTGAACCTTATTCACATTCTGCTTTTTCCTTCTGCGCTAATTGGCAGTAAAACAGTCCATCGGGGATCACACAATGTTTTCCCATCAAAAGGCAGAAGGCAGAGAATTGAAACTGGGTCCAATAGCTGAAGTAATTGTCTTCAGGGAGTCAACAGAGTGAGAAGGTGTATAAACACACTTTGAGACTGTTTAGATTTAAAGCTAATTAGACAAGGTTTCACAGATTTTTTGTGAATGTCAAAAGAAACAAAAGTAGGAAAGCAAATGGAAATATGTTGTGAACCTTTTCTAAGGGAAAATTAAAGCAACCGTGCAGCTTAAATACGTGACATCAGACACTCATGTATAACTGTGATGGGCAGGATGCAGAAAGAGACGGACTAAAATTGCACTACGAACACCTGAAGAGCAGCTTCGTGTGAAAATGTTACTGCAGGTACCAGTAAGAAAATGAAATACTGCCAGGTGTTTGCATTGAACACTTTCACTTACATGCTATACAATGACTGACCAGCTGTTTCTGCCACCAGCAGAGACACCAGCGTCAGCCATTAGTTTTTCTTTCTGTCCTTTCAGGCTGCATTATATAACGTGTTAAAGACACTGCTTCAGTTTCCACTGGAATCAAGATGATCCCACTTGGCTGGGGCTGAACTGTATCACAGCATTTTTGAATAAAAGTGATTGGCTTTAATTCCTGGAGCTTATTCACTGGCTTACACACGGTCCTAATGCCAGTCTGAACACAACAAAAGCCTTTTCACACAACTGTGCTTATTGGTGACTCATTTTCTGTTTTCTGATGTGCTGTGTGAACAGCAGCAGACGTCGTGCACACACATTGTTACCGTTTCCAACTGACACAAACGTATGGTGCATCTGCTACGGTAAAGTCACGTCACCTACACAGGATCTGGATCAGGATTTGACTTTAGTTGCCATGGAAAGAAATAAACGTTGCATCATTCGCCTACGTCAAATGTCACAGTTTTAGTTTTGTTTGATGACACAGAGGATGACAAGCTGGTGGAAAGTAAAGCTGCGGGTGTTTGAGGAGATGCTTCAATTCAGAAATCTGGAAATGTGGCCTGCAGAGACACTGAAGCCAAACAATGATGTGACTAAAGTGACTAAACACCATTTCTCCCTCACAGTAAACTGAGGTTGCTGTGTTTATCCTACACATTCTTCACTTAATTCAGTGCCTGCCCTGATCTTAATTCTTCTGTAATCTGCTGTTTAGGATGTGTAAGAGCGTAGAAAAATCTGAATCCACTGATAAATCACATGCTGACCCCAGACTACTTCCTCCCTCTCAGTTGCTTACAATACCTGTGATGTGAAAGTCCTGTCTACTGTTAAACACACTTAAAATCACAACTGAGCACTGCTGCTACTTGTTAAAGCTGCTGTACCTACACTGTACTGTGGTCTCGGAGGACTCTGATTCCAATTATCTGGAATCTGTGTGTTAGAGACTGAGGGTGAAAGAGAGATGGAGAGAGGGAACACAGAGTTTATTTGAGTAGAGGACCACTGTACAGGATCGGGTTCTTACCGCAGCTGCAATGATGTCAGCCATGTGTGTGCAAGTATGCGTATGAGTTCGTGTGTATGTGTCTATGGACAGCCACATGTTCATTCTTAATGTGTGTGTGTGTGTCCTATCATTTCCTCTTTGATACACACATAAGAGTCACAGCACAAATCATGTTCTTATGCAGCTATTCTGCATTAGTGATTTCCCTTAAATGGCCCTATTCAAAGTTAGAAAGTCCAAGTGTGGAATTCAGGATGACCGATGGACATAAATGTTATCATTTGACACAAGGCAACAACAGTTCGTGTTTGTGCCTTAAAGACTTTTAGCAAAACGACCAACTTTTAAAACAAATTTAGCCAAACTGCCTCATGCATGTTTCCAAAATAAAAACATGTAAAGTAAAAAAAGGAAGAATTCTTTGAAACCATTTTCCATACTAGTACACAATGACTGCACAAAAGTCGATGCTTTAAGACAGTTTTTTCTTTTTGAAGTTCCACATGACACATATTGATTCAATTATTATGCATCTTTCTGCAGTAGAATTATATAATTCAACAACCTGAATAACCTAAACCAACAATGAATTACATCTATTCACTGCATCTCAGCTTATTCGTCAGAGCTCCGTTGTTGTTCAACAGATATTAAAAACCCATCAGTGAGTCACACCGCTGCACTGGGTGACATGTTTCTTCCTCGTGAAAAATGTGGGTACATTACACTAAGAGTGGTCACTTTTGACTTGCCTCTCTGTTGTGGAAATCAAATTCAGGGAATGTAAAACATGACAGTTCTCCTTTTTCTGTAAGTATACTATCAAACGTCTTTCCCATTTCAATCATGGAAGCTTAAAACTCCTGCAGAGGAGTCACAGGTGTCCTGTCTGGTGATCAGGTGATCTGCATTTAAGTAAATACCTGAGTTCTTAAAATAACTGGCTGCACCAGTGATGATTAGGTGATTTAAAAGTGATAAAAAGTTTGATAAGTTATAGAATAAGCTAAAATCAGGCTCATAATTTATAAAAAAAAATACAGAGACACAGGATTACTCTGTAACAAACACTGAGGACATGGTAGAACACTTTCTACAGGCTTTCCATTAATTATCATCAGTAATGATGTTTACCAGCAGGCTTTGCCTTTATAGAGACATACTTATTTCACTGTGACTGTAAAAGAATAGATATTAAGAAAATGTGAATTTTTTTCATTGTACAGAAATGTAAAATATCCTCGACATTATTATTAGAGTGGTTTGTTTTCTACCAGTATTGACTGTTACTTCCACAGCATAAAACACAAACGTCTCGCTGGTTGTCTCTCGTCTCGCTGGTATTGTGCTTATTGGTTTAAGACTAACAACTTCTACACAGCACTCCTGCAGTTGCTTATATCAACACTGCGCTCAAAGACCTTGCTGTAGTTACAGAACGTTTTTGTTTTACACGCTGAAGAAAAAAAATTATTTTGGATTGCATTTGCTGAAAATGTTTTTGGCGGATGCATAATAGCTGCATATGAAGATAATTTGCTGTTAAGGCAGGGAGATAGGAAGTATACTACAGCACAAGCATGTGTACTATATGTGTATACTACTGCAGGGCCTCTAAGCCCTCTATGTATTACAGGACATCCTATTCTGTATGAAAGCACACAAACTCAGACAAACTAAAACAAACACTGGCTGACGACTAGGAACACTCAAATATGTGTGTGTGTCTGTGTGTATTGCTGCATTTAAACATGTGACTTGATATGTTTCTACAGTGCTGTAGAAAAGTATTTGTCTCCTTCCTGATTTTTTTTCTTTGCATATTTGTCACACATAAATGATTCAGATCATCAAACAGTCAAACTGTAAGTATTTACTTTTTCCATATAGTGAGGAAATGTGTATTTTCTGTGTGTGTGTGTGTGTGTGTGTGTGCAGACTCTGGCCAAGTATCACATTACAAAAACGTAAATAGTATGCAGTGGTCTCTTCCTGTCTATACAGTAATGTGTACAGTGTGTGTGTGTGTGTGTGTGTGTGTGTGTGTACACAGTGTGCGTTTTCCTCTGTACAACTGAATTTGGGGTTTATGTCCCAGATCATACAAATATATGTATAAGTACTGCATATGTATACATCCACAGTACATGTTTGTCTTTTTAATAATGTGTGTGTTTCTTTTTGCTCTATTCTAACACTAATAACCAAAAACTTACCTTTAGGATTCAGCTCTGCAGAGAAGAAGAAGAAGAAGAAGAAGAAAACTAAGATCAATCAAACAGAAACAGCTGGAGGAAGATATATTACTCATCCTGTCTAGTTTTATTCAGTACAGACCAGTAACTGGAGGAACAGGGTTCTGCAGTTCAGACAGGAGGGCATTCCCTCAGAATATCTCCTTCCACCAACATGTGGATACACACAAACCTAAAAAAACAAAACACTGGGAGTGCTTTGTTCAGCCATCCACACACTAGGAAAGTACCGCTGGAGGACAACGGAGCGTTTCAACTGAGCCAAAACAATCCTGAATATCTTAAGATGTCCAAATCCAAAATTAAGTAGCTGCTTGTCAAGTGGTTAGTATGAAAATTGGACTGACAGACACACAAGAAAAATAGGAAGGATTTGAGGCAGAAGAAGAACGAAGTGCAACGGACGTTTATAAAGCACAGATTGGCTTGATAATTCAAATTTTTACTTTAAAGCTGGATAAAGAGGCATGACTCCATAATAAATGTATTCACACATGCTGTAGATGATTTACATTCATCTGAAAAAGCCTGTTCGATCACTTGCGTTGTGTCTGCCCCTGGTTCTTCGTCACACTGATGAAGTGGGATGAAGTCACAGACACAGGCAGACACAGACAGAAGAAGAGAAAGAGAGGAGAAGAGGAAGGAAAGCATAAGTAAGCGTACTGCTGATAACAAGGCACAGGGCAATGCTTTGTCGTTTATCAGCAACCTAATGTGCTCAGTTTATGATTTGTCCTGCACGTACAAATTATTTCTCCGGCACCACAACAAATCTTCACAAGTTAGTACAGCATTCAACTAATTCCACAGAGAGTTTGAAACTAGGTGTTATACTGCGTTAGACCATCTATGCAAATACAAATGCATTATAAATAATTGTCAAGCTAATAACCTTTAGTTTACGTATGATTGTAGCTTTGAGAAAATATATTTATGAAGGGATTTGTGTGTACAGTTTTACTTTTTCAGATACAGAAGGCAACTGCTAATATCAGCTTTTGTTTCCTTTTTATGGAGACTGCCAAACTGAGCAGCGTGTTAATTAACACTGAACTATGCAAATAAAAAAGACTCAAGTTGCAAAACTGCATTGTTTTTATGAAGCAAGAGCACTTCTTATGCCTGCTCCTGACTGCCAGATTTTCCCAGCTGCGGTGAGATTTAAACAGTCCGCCTCCTGCTTCTCTAACCTTTAGGCCGCGGCAGTAGAAGTCTGGCAGATTAAGCTCTGATTTGCTTGGTCGAAGAGGAGTTCCTGTGAAGGTGAATGAGAAGCAGATGGCAGGTTGCAGTCCAATGAAAAGGCACTGAGGTGCTGAGTCAAGAAGTTCACGAGTTATTAAACCTGATGAAAGTCACACTTCCTTACTGTGGTTTTTCTTTCCTGTAATAGCTCTGCCTCGATTGTTCTCTCTTCAGTCATCATTGTGCCATTTAATTCAATATTCGAGTATTTTTATTATAAGTTATTGCCAAGTACATGACATTTACTCAACTAATAACACAGAGAAAATGGATTACATGTATTCTAGATGCACGCTGCCTCCTAAATTCATATACGTTTGAGACTGGTGATCACCCACACATAACTAACATGTATATAGATGCAGAGGAAATGTTTGTTTGTTCGGAGATAATACGTGTATGGGGTAAAATTTTATAAATCGTTAAAAGAGAAGCAACACAGAACACGTAGAACTTCAAATAGAACATGTGTGGCTTGTACATCTCTGAATGCTTAAGGGTGGATGGATGAACTACACATCCACAACTCAAATATGTTCATATTTATTAAATCCTGGAAAAGATTATTTTGTTAGGATCTTTTCTCACCAAAGAACAAAGAGAAAAAAGCAAGTGGAGCGGAGAAATCTACCAAAAGAAAAACAAAAGGCTAGAACACCACAAAGGAGAAACATAAAAAAAAGAAATATGAGAAAGAAATAAAAGCATCACTGTTGAGTGAAAGCTCCAGTTAAACGTAAAGGACATGTCAAATGGAGCAAGAAGGCAATCACAGCGCTCACAGCGTACGTATCCTCACACACACACACACGGTTGCCTTCCTGGCCGGCTGCCAGCCAGCGTTCAATCAGTCTTTCCTGCTCTAAAATCTCCTGTAACGGCTGAGAAATTTGACTGGCTGAAATGAGAAAAATTCTGGATCCATTAGCTGAGATGGAAGTTTTGTGTTTCATGACTGCAATTCTTTATTCTATCAATAATAACTGAGAAGGGTGAGAAGTTGTTCTTTTTGTGTAATTAACCACAGAGCAACAGTGATCTAATTTTCTTTTTACATTCCTAAAAATGAAATGGCTCAGCTTGCAAAATAACCATCCATGACTTCTGCTGTTTCTGTTTGCAAATCAACTGATAAAATCACCCATACACACACCAGCAGGTAAACTTAAGACAACCCGTGAAGTTAAGCACATATTTAGCCACGTAACAAAGCAGGAATAATTAGCCAATTTATATGGCGAGCTATTAAAACTCTGAATTATTATTAATTCTAAAACTACATTTTTCAACAAAATAGTTCTGGAAATCACCAGAGCAACAGTGTGAGAGCACAAATCTCACAAATATTGGAGCCAATGCGAACTGAAAAAAAATGACGCTACTCAAATAAACGTTGAAATGTGCTTGTATTAGGATTTATAAAATACATACAAATAGAAACAGAAAATTAACTATATATCAGAAGTTTACATGCCACAGCTCTGGAGGAACTAGAATTGTTTAAAAGTGGTTTGTCTTTAATGTTTGGTTACCAATTTTTTACTTGGCTAACCTTCCACAGAATCTATTACTAAGTTTTAGTTATTCAGTACAAACTGAGAACATGATCTGATACCTCACGACATTAACAACATTAGTTGGCCGACAAAAGTAAAAGCAAATGAATTTCAGACCTGGCAGTTCAAGGACCTGAAAAAAAAATACTGCAGCTTCCTAGAGTCACCAACATATGGAGATGCTGGTCATTCTGGCAAGCTCAATAAAACAGGAGAAAACAATAAAGACTGCCAACTGGCTCCCTAGGTTTCCCCACAAATTGGCCTAGCAACCAATGAATCATGGCTGGCTGTGTTTTATGGAAATTATCCGCACAGTCGCAACTTATCTTTGACTGCTCGGATGAAAATGCTCTCTGTGTATGAGCTAACAATATACTATAAATGTCGACTTGACTACTTGATCCCTCAGAAGTGTGTTTGTGTATAGCTCATTGTAAGGGTGATAAGAAAATCACAGAGGGGCATTAATGAAATTCTTTCTAGATTGTGACGACTACAGCCACCGTTGAGACTCCTTTGAAGGGTTTAAGGAGTCAACAGTCTAAGTCAAAGCCTTTGTGAGGCTTAAAGACAGGCACAGTAGCCACAGGGTGGGATGGTGTTATGTGGGGCAGGTGGTGTTTAGGCATAACCATCACCCCTAGGTGGTGGAGGAGAGAGAAAGAAAGAGATAGACGCAAAGTGCATGCATTCCTCCCATACCAGGACAGCACTTAGAGAATGAGAGGAGACGAGGCATTAATGGAGATTAGCACCATAGGATCACACAGAACCACACACGCTCATCTATGCACGTGCAGGTAAAACAACCACTTTACGATGCACAAGTTTACAGAAGATGCAATTCCACTCTTACTGCAGGTACGACTAAGTGTAGCAAGCGTGTTCACTTTCACTTGGCTTTTCTGTGGCTGACAACAGGTGTGTGTTTCAGGTCACGTCAGGTCATATCCTTATCCACCTGTAGATTTCTATTTATGTTGCTCTCATCATTGCTGACCAGGCTGAAACAAGTGGAAATTGTTGGATTTTTTTTATCAGTATTTGTGTCCAATGATGATGGTGGATGTATAAAAAAAACAGCCTTAAAACACTAATTTAAATAAAAAGTACTTACAATAATTTACTAGTACAGTAATGCCAGTTAAAAAACGTGCAATGCATTGTTCCTTGCACAACGGTACATGAGATTAAATAATATCTTTTACTCTTGGATTTGCTGATGAAAGCAGAACTCAATAAACTGCTGTGGATTTATTGATTAGCAGGTAAAAGTAGTTAATTTATTTATCTATAAAACAGGCACCAAAGTTTGGCTCCAGCTTACACATGACCACAGTTTTCACATCACTTCGATGACTACATTAGAGCTTGTCTGTTCAAACCAACTCTTAAGGGTATTTCAGCAAAAGCTGTACAACAGTGAGACAAAAAACTAAGGTACATAGGCTGCAGTGCTTTTGTTGCTGTTTACTAGTGCGGTGTCACTGCAGTAACACCTGCTTATTTACTTCAAACTACTACTAATTTAAATAGTTTAGCTAAGGACATGTAGACACATACTTTGTGTACAAAGGTCTGTGGGTGATTCTCAAAGTTAGAGTTCGAGTTCTAGTTGGGTAGATGATACTAAAACACTTTCTGCAAACTGTGTTGTTGCATAAGGGAAATGTTAGAGTGTGCTTTTAAAATCTGAAAATATTCTTTGCCGTTGCAACATAACAACTCCGCAGTACACAAAGCAAGTTCCATAAATAAATGTTTTCTTTAGTTTAGGCTGCAAGTCCTACTTTTGGACTTGGCTGTCTTTGCACAGAGCCCTGACCTCAACCCTGATGGACAACTTTAGGACAAGCTCCAACCATGAGCCGAGTCCTATCAGCATCCAGGCCGGACCTCACTAAACCACTCCTGACTAAATGGGGTCAAATCCCTCCAGTTAGGTCCCAAAAGCCTCAGAGTGAAGACAACAATCTATAGCAGAAGGCATGACATGACACAGCGGACACCACATTCCGGCTTTACCCAGACGTTGTACTAGGGAGTTCTGTCTGGTTAATCTTTGGACCATCTGACATTTGACTCAGACATTTGCGTTCTCACGTGCAGCTCACCCGAATAGATATATTCAAGGTTACATGTTCCTCCTGTTTCCGTTCTTTCTGCCACCTTCTCCACCCTGTTATAACTATAATATCACTCCTCCTTTTACTCCACTAAGGTTCATTTAGATTTTCTGCCTCTCTCCTCTCCACCAACATAACACTCCCCTCTACCTCATTCCCCGTGTTTAACTCCTAGTGTATCTGAACTCTGTTCTGTTTTTTCCATCCTACTGTGCCTCTTCTTCCTCCAACCTTTAATAAACCTTCAGTTCTACCTCCAGTCCAGCAGGTCCCTTCCAAAACACAAGATCAGCCTCCTACATACTCTCCCCCAGCCTCCTTGCTGCCAATGTCCACTGAAGTACTCCAGACTCCTTATTTTCAGCTATTTTTAGCATTACAATGAAGCTCAACAAATAGAAACACTTCCCAATATTTCCAGACATTTCACATTAAATGTGCTTCTGGGGAGGAGACGCTGCTCCACCAACACAGACCTGCCAAAGCCAATGTAATCCAAGGGAAACAATAGCATGAGCTGCTTTTCGAAATCTGTATTTTCTAAAAATGGAGGTCTGTGACATTTGAAATAAAGAGTGGTTTTATTGGTTTGCAGGGGAAAGTAATATCTTCCAGAAATACTGCAAGGCCTGGAAACAGATGCCTGGGGAGAGCAAGGGGATGAACTGGGCTCGTCTGGAAAGAGCCCAGATGTCCTCACTCAGCTGATGTTCAGCATAGGGTGTGATATTAAAACCTGTAACTACCTAATGCTGGTTCGGTTTAATCTAGTTTTACAATTTAGATCTTTGACATTTTTAAACTGTTACTGACGTTCAGTGACCTTACCTAACCTTACAACTGTAGTAAGAATTCAGACCACAAAGTGACAGGTGTTACAGTTTTCAGTCAACATGAATGGCTCTCTGGACCATCCCTCTTTACTGAACTGCTTCAGCTCAGACGTTTGTTATCAACGAGGTCATTCCACAGTATAGCCGTGTGGTTGAGGTCCGGGTTCTGACTCTGCCACTCCTAAAGACATATTTTCTGTCTTCACCCACTGTTTGAGTGTTGTTATAAGTCGAGGTAGTTCTGAACCACACCTCCATTATTGTTTCATTGATTAAAACAACACCTGACTCCAGCTGGTGTTCAGTGACATCAGACGTTTCACTTAC
This sequence comes from Ctenopoma multispine, assembly GCA_034779795.1. Lineage (NCBI taxonomy): Eukaryota > Metazoa > Chordata > Actinopteri > Anabantiformes > Anabantidae > Ctenopoma > Ctenopoma multispine. The sequence continues at coordinate 1,817,401 of JAUYWH010000008.1, forward strand.
TTTTTCCAAAGGCACTCTGTATGTTCGAAGGTTGTGATCAAGAAAGACAAGAAATAGTTTGACTGTATTTTCTTAGCTTAGAAATATTGTATTATATACATGTATATGTATGGAGCAGCATGGTGGTCACACATGATGATGATGATATATATCTATATATATCTATATATATCTATATATATATCTATATATATATCTATATATATATCTATATAGATAGATAGATAGATAGATAGATAGATATAGATCTATATCTATCTATCTATCTATCTATCTATCTATCTATCTATCTATCTATCTATCTATCTATCTATCTATCTATC
>JAUYWH010000008.1:1817823-1831509 GCA_034779795.1 Ctenopoma multispine
CTATCTATCTATCTATCTATCTATCTATCTATCTATCTATCTATCTATCTATCTATCTATCTATCTATATATATATAAAGCCCACTGAAGCAAAGTTCACATCTGACAATTTTATGCGAAGCACCTTGAATTGCCATTGTGTATAAAAAGTGCTACTTAAAACTGTTCAATGGCAAAGAGTAAGTGTATCAACACCACCCACAATTACAATCTTACTTAAACACTGTTGTAAGTTAATTTGAAGTTATTTGTAGAGGTGTCGGTGCACTCAGTCAGATGTCAGTGTTGCTGGAAGCAGAAATCTAAATGTTTAAATACTATAAATGTGTTCAGTGCATAAAGCAGGTTAAACAAGCTAAGTATTGTCAAAGCTTCTATATTCACCTGTTAATACACAACGTTAAGCATAAAACATGTGATCTATCATGTGATGGTTATTTTTAAGTAGATTCTGTTAATTTTCAATATCAAACCATATGTCAGCACCGTTTCTCAACAAAGACAGATGGTGTTTAACATTTCAACAAGCGAACAGTCAGTGTTACAGCTAACTTTGATTAATATACACTGTGTAAAACAGAAATCCATAAAACAAACCCATCTGTCACAGTGATTATTCTGTTAAAATAAAGGTTTTCATTAACGCTAAACTAGCACGTGTTAGGAAACCAACGTGAAACTTGTATGTGTGAGAGTGGTTACCTGTCGGCGAGCTGTAGGAGACTGTGATATCTCCGGAGAGATCAGCAGGGGGATAGCGACCATTGAGAAAAGCAGAAAACGCCACAACAGTGGCGGAACCGACCCCTGAAGAGAGAGAACAGAGATACTTTGACAACAGAATGGAAACATGCTACAACAAAACATGTTAGATGCTTTTTAAAGTTTATTATTGTCATAGAGACATGACAATGATCGTGGGGTTGGGTTAGCGTTAGGCGTTGTCAGATATGCAAATAAGACCAAAAATGTTAAACAACTACAATTATGCCAATTAATTATTCTTCCTGTGCACAAAAATAAAGTGAACTCAGTAGATTATGACGTATGGTGCTGAGATTTTCACTGTTTTTGTGATTAATAAAATAATAAAATATATAGCAAAATAATAAATCACTGGAGTTTGCACAGCTCCAGTGTTATTACAAATGTTAATGTAATCCTGAATTAGTTTTTCACTTTTAGAACAGAGATTCTGATTCTCTTTAAAGACATTGAGTGATGGATGAGGAAACAGGTTGGCCAACAACACACAGGCACACACAACCTTGAACAGTCAGCATTTTCAAGGTGTGGACAGGACAGGATACAGCAAACCCAATACTAACCAGACTCATAATACACACGCGCACACACACACACACACACACTATGCTTATGCTAAACATGTCCAGGCAAGGTGAGGACAGAGGATTAGCAACAGTAATCAGAACTGAAATAGAAATGTACAGTAATCGCACACGCACGCACGCACGCACGCACGCACGCACACACTAATTACATGTAGCATGGGAAAGTGAAAGAAAAAGAGTGCAAATAAGCAGAGGAAAGAGCAGGGATCAAATACAGACAGCGAGGAAAGGATATATTACACCTAATGGCTCCATCCAGTCACACACACACACACACACGGCTGCATGGTGGTGTAATGGGGCGTGTTGTTCCTGAGCTCGGCCTGTTACAGGTGACTGAAGCCCAAGTATGTGTGTGTTTATGTGTCCTAATGGAAAAAGTGTATGTGCAATGAAGAAAAGTGAGGAGACCGTGAGTGGGTTTTAAATTAAGTTTCTGTGTTTAACGTTGAATTTCTAACTGCATTAAACGAAAAGTGGCCGAGACTTCGTTACTCGCATAAACACGCAGTCGATCGTGAGAGCACGAGGAGGAGGACGGGCGCATGAGAGGAGATGAAAGGAGAGACGATGACACAGGTGAAGATATATGACAAAAAGCGGTGATAAACTTTCTCTGTCAGCGTGACCTCCCCTCTCCCTCCTTCCTCTCCTCCTACAGGCCTCAGAGGCGTGAGGTGGAGGAGGGTGACGAAGCTGATCCTTCATCTCATTTATTCTTAGTTTCTTCATCTCTGCCTCCCTTCTCAGTCCATCTCCTTCCTTTCTCCATCCTTCTGTACCTTTACTGGCTCTCTTTTCATTTCACCTTTCCTCTCTTCTTTCCTTGCTCCCTGCCTCCCTGTCATCCTGTCTGTCAGCAGTAGGCTTTTAACCCCTGTGCCCTGGAGGTCAAACTGGTCAGACTGGTTTAAGTGCTTTAAGTGTTCCCAGGCCCATTAAGACCAACAAACAACAACGAAAAAGAAAAAGATGTCAAGAAGTCAAATCTCCCTCCTCCTCTTTCTTTTTCTTTCTCTCTCTAAATCCATCTCTGTCCCTTTTCTCTTCACCTTGTCATCGTGTATTCAGGCACATCTGGACAGGTCTTCATTACCTTCTTTTTCCTCTTCTCTTTCAAAGCTTGTCACAATTTATACTTTTTTCTCACCATCGTCAACCCTGTTTTTCTAACTTTCTGCCGGCTTTTCATTGTTCCTACACCCTATTTATCTCAAATGCCCCCCCCCCCCTCCGTTATCATTATCATTCGTAAAACCCTAATCTCTGCTACACTTTTACTTTTTTTTTTTCTTCTCTCAAGTACTATAATCTGAACCCTGAGGACACTTTTACCAACCCCTCTCCATCACTCTGTCCTTCTCTACCACCTTTTCTTTGACATGAGGTGGCTGAACTCTCAGTGTAGACATGTACAATCCATTGGAATAACCTCGTTTGGAATATAGACTTTGGATTAAATAAATATACCTGAACATGCTAAGTGGAGGTTGCTTTAGGATGAAACATAACACAGATTCATATAAGTAAAAAGCTCTGTTAGTTTGTCCTCTGAACTTGCTGATGTTGATGGTGGTGTTGGTTGATAGTCTACAGCTGACATTACTACACTGACCTCATCGTGTATGTCTTCTGGCATCCTGCAGAGACATTGTTCAGAGGGAACACAGGATCTACTGAGTATTATTAAGGTCTTCCTTTTCTACCTTGTTCTCTCCGTCTACTTTCATTTCCTATTAATCTTTTCCCTGTTTTCACGCTGCGTTAAATCTGCATTCCCACTTTATTTTTTCACTGAGAGCACTATAGGCTCTGCTTTCTTGGCAGTGCAAAGATTGATGCCTCTAACATTTTTCTTATTTCACGGTGTAACTGTTGTACAGAAGTCACAAGAACAGATACTGAAGAACCAACGCAATATTCTGAAAACGTGACTTGTTTTCTTTGGTTCTCAACGTGACTCAGTAGCCGTAATAGGTCCTGGAGAGTGCAATGTCTGCTTCACTGATGAGGTCAGCATAATAACCCCACAAGTGTAATCTGATGTTAAACACAAAGAGGAGGAAAAGGCATACTAACAACAGCAGCAAGCGGTTCACTGCAACACTCCCAACTAAAAGGATATTTAGCGATCACGAACATGTTATGTACCACCAAAAAGCCAGTATTAAAAAAGTGTCTCAGAACTTTAAGAACCAATATAGGAAAGACCTCAAACTATGCGACTCAAAGACAGACAGTCAGACGTGTACAGAGTTTCAGTTGCTAATTTTAGATTGACAACAATATTAAATGTTGATATATGAAAATGTTACGGTTAGTGAATTATTTCTAAAGTACCAAGATTATGGGGCAGCCTGTAAACAAATAGCAGTGTGTGTTTTCTTTAAGCTATAACTATAATCTCCTAATTTTCTTTTTACTTTATCAAGATTATAACAAATAGCTTTTTATTATTTGCACTCTTTTTTTATATTTTAGGCAGCTGGATCATCCATTATCTTAGTAAGGTCTAAGACCCTGCTCTATGAATGGCTGTTTGATTTGTGTGTGTGTGTGTGTGTGTGTGTGTGTGTGTGTGTGTGTGTGTGTGTGTGTGTGTGCAGGTAAGTGCTTTATGTGTCCTCAGGGTTCAGATTATAGTACTTGACAGCTCATGTTCATAGGAGTTTAGAGGTCAAGAGGGGTGGAGATGAGGATCTATACCTCACAAGGAGATGGGGAAAGGGCATGTCTGTGTTTGTTTGTCTTTTCTTTGCCTTGAGCAAATAATAAAAAGCAAAAAATCGAGAGAAAAACTAATTTGGATGGTAAATTTGTTCTGAGACATTCCTGGTCTGTTGCAGTTTTACCGGGGTGTATGTATGAATGATTTCATTATATTTAAAGGCAAACGGGGGACTCTGAAGTGACCATCATTGTGGCGTTAAGCACTGACCTTTGACCTCTGCAGGTCAGGATCAGGTCGGATCGCTGTGTTGGGTCTATCCTTAAACACAACTAACGTGATCTTTACTCATGTCAAACATGAGGAGTTTTATTTTCAAAACTCACTTTAAAACAAGAGTCAGTGTCTTTCCTGGATATGATGGATAATGACGAGGATGATCACGGTTTTGCAGCATGTCTGTGAAAAAATTTTAAATATTCCCAATGTAATGTTGAAATATGATTTGATGTACTGCAGATCAACTGCAGATGGGCCAATAAACATAAACCGTATACTGAGAAATCAATTACACAAATAAAAAGCCTATGTACGCTATCTGTTTGTAGATGTGCATTTAAAATCATGTGCTGGACACAGAAAAAATTTGAGAATATAAAACCTTCATGGGAATATGTCGGTTCCAGATCCCTGAAGGGGAACACTCAAAATGTTCAAAAGTACAAAAGTATTAGGTCAAAAAATACTTGAAACACCAAAAGTAAAGGTTCTCTCTATGCATAAAGTTCATATTATGTTAGTGAATATGATATTGCGGCATTACAAGTCTGAATGAATTATAACAATATATTTAATAGCAACATATGAATCAAATTTTATATTTTAGAAAAGGTGGATGAAATATCATTTAATCGGGTTTGTTAATTAATTTCTAAATGTTTCATTCTCAGGCATCTACACAGGAAATAAGGGTTTCTTAGATACGATTTTCTGTCACTGTACACGAGCACTGAACGTTAATTTTGTGAGTTTTATTTTCTGAATTTTATTTTAATCTCAAGAAGAAAAGGTAGGTGTGTGTTGGGGTACAGCAAGACAAATGAAAGAGAAGAAGCAGAGAACGGAAAGACACAAAAAGAGAGAAGGGTGGAGACAGGGAAGGAGAGCGTGGGGAAACAAAGGAGGCAGTGTGTGGTGAACAGGGGATTGAGTCGCCATCTGAGAGGAATAAAAACTGAAATAACAATAAAAGTCAGAAGGCGCTACCTCCCCTTCTCTTCCTCACACAACCAATCCCCGCGACACTGAACAGCACACGCACACGCTAACACACACAGATCACTGCTTTTACTGTCTTTTGTTTTCTCTCTCACTCGTCTGCAAATAAACTTCACTTAACATTCCCACATTCGCACGTCTACTGCGCGCACAGACAAATCTGGACACACACTGAGGCAAAGAACCAAACACACGGCTGCTGTGGAAAAATAAGAATAAAATTACACTGTTCCCCTGGGAGATTAATTTTGTAAGAGTGAGAGTAAATTATATCTTCGTGTCTGTGTGTTTAAAACGGTGTAAAGATTTAGAGCAGGTGACACATTGTCATTGTCGTTATTAGTGTTGCAAGCATTTCTCTAAATTACTCATTTTGCACAGTCTTACATTTTAATTGGAGATAGTCTGACATGTTTTACATCAAAGTGCTCACCTACTTTCTCTGCAACCCATAAACAGGGGTGTGATTTTCTGGACAAAATCACAAAGCAAACAGTGTGACTGAGATCCAGCTCCTTCAAACCAAGACTCAGCATTCATTAAAGCATACGCAGCCTCCATTAATTCTTTTTTTTCATTTTCCAGGACTGTAAGAGATGTGGATCAGAGCTAGATCTGACCAATGAGGGTGAGCCATAGTGCTAAGCCAGGCCATTCAGGGACAAAGTGGGCCAGTAAGGGGTCACTTAGGTTTAAGGGGAGAGAGAGAGAACAAGAATGTGTGTGTGTTCGTGTGTCTGTGTGTAGTAATGCTCATGTTTCGCAGTAGAGAGCTGTTGCTTGACTTGTGAAAGCCAGCGCCAAATCTCTGTGTGCATGAAGACATGAGAGCGCGACATAAACACACATGCAGCTACTTTACTCCGTATGTGTGTGTGTGTGTGTGTGTCTTTATTTAGTTATGGGGACACAGTCATGTGTTTATGTGCATCCATGGATATGTATGTATGCGTATTTATATGACTTGGGTATGTATCTCTGTAACTGTCTGTGGGGCTTCTGAATTTGACCCATGTGACCGCTACCTAAACTCATGTAAACAAAGCCTCTCTTTAGTGGTGTAAATGTGATGGTGCCGTGAGTCACAGCCTCTGATCTTCCATATAAACAGTGAAACATTCAGCTCCACTGTCAAAGAGAACCTAACACACCCGCTTTTCTATCCTCTCTTGGCATCTTCTTCAATGAATTTACTTTTAATGAAGTTTGAGTTTTTGTTGGCACGGTTTTCATCGATTAGAAATGGAAGCTACAGTATCGCTGCTCATACAAAGTACTTTCTTAAACTTACAGTTTATGTTCATTCATCATGTGGGAAACTACAAATGTTTCAATAACAAAAGTTATTTATAACCTCTACGTACTTGTAATGTATAGTACTGTACAAACGTTTTAGGCACTAATAGGGGTGGTAGGAAGTAAAGGGGAAAGAGTGAGGAAATGAAGGAGCCAGATAAAGGTCAGTAGAGGTTTAACAACACTCAAAACTTCAGACCTCGATATTTGAGCCACCGTGTGGTTCATGGCTCTTTTTTGACTTACACTCTGTACTGTCCCTGAATGCCTCATACCATGAATAACCTACACTCTATACTGTCCAAGATTATGGAACCAAAGTTTCTTATAGCGGGAAAGACAGGTTCTGTTTGGTAAAATGTATAGTGTCAGTGTGCAGGAAATGACAACATAATACATGGACACGCTGCAGAAAAGAAATAATAAATATGTAAATGAAGTCATATTGAAGTATGTAATAATTCTAAATGGAGGAAATGTGAAAAACACATCATGTCTGCATTAACAGTTTTGGAGTTCACCTACAGAAAAATGTACAGATAAGAATGCACTGCGGTAAGACGCATAACATTTGTGCATAGATGCATCATGAATCATGTGGAAGCAGTGGTCAGCTTGATTCAGATCTCAGAATAAACAGATGGCGTTCCAACCGCCTGAGAATGCTGCTCACATCTTGAAATCATAAATTCACAATCCATACTGGTACTTCTTTAAAAAAAACACAGAGACTGCTCCTCTGTGATGGATGATGGCTTCAGCAAATGTCAGGAGCAGTTTTGGAGGAACTGCTGGTGCAGATCCAGCTTCTGTGTCTGTATAAACTGGCTTCTTTAATGGGATTTACAGTTATAATTTTGTTAATTACAAGATAATTTGACAGAACTGTGTTAGTAGTAAATCTCAACAAATAACAACAAGAGGCCAAGCAATAACATTCTTGCAGGGAGGGCCTTCTGGGTTGTAAAAAAGGAATTTAATTTAATTTTACTGATGCAATTAGCGGGAGTCACTCTGGATGACAGATGTTTAGAGCTGCATTTGCACCAACCATGTTTGGAGTATTTTATTCATACTTGGCTGCATTTGCTTCCTTTAGGGTGTTGTTCTATTTGGTCCATGATTCACTTGGAGGACTCATTTCTGTAGGTTTGTTTACACGCAAAACAATTCATCTGAAATATGGACTGTGAATGTGACACATGTAAAACTCTGTGTGGCATCAGCGTCATCTCAGTGACTCATGGCATTCCTTTGAAAAAAGCAAAACAAAGATGCTCGTCATTAATTTAATCGTGTTGCTTTGGTGCAACTACTGTAACACGCAAAATGTGATTACAGTTACACCTGGCTACACATTGCTTGTGGTAAGCAGCACCAACAAATGAATAATATTTCAGTAATTATGTACTTTAGCAACTTTATGTTATTTTAATAACTCTGCATTAATAATAATACATACTTTTTAAATCCCCTTGGGAAAATTGTTGTGGACATGTGGCCAGGAATTGAGGGAAACAGACCACTTCTCTACCAAATAAGTCTCTGTAGCACCTTAAGATGGACCTATATCTATTTTTAAGGTCTAGCAATGTCTAAATATAAGTTGTCTTTAAAATTGTCCTACTGAAGAAGAACAAAGCAATTTGAACACAACACAACAACAAGAAAAATGTGAACATCTGGCAACCTGGACAGCTGAGTACAAACATGAGCGTCTGGAAAATGCTCATACTGAGCTTCTTAGTAATACTGTATGTTATGTGTCTATGTTCAATAGCAAGTTTGCAAGACCAGAACTATTTGTTGTTTAAAAAAATCTCTTACTTGGCAACAGAAGCAGACAGAAATTCTGTCAAATATACGAATCCACTTCTGAGTCACTTTACTTTTCTTTCCGCTGCTTGGCTTTCTTATAATTTGACAGCTTAAAGCAAAATGCAGCAAACACAAAAAAAAAGTACAGCAAGAGAAACTTTTCCACGCTTTGTTCAAACCATAGAAAACAAACTGTGAGTGTGATTTAACGCAGACAGCATTTTGAGTCTACGCCATATGCAGACCAACACCACTGGGGTTAGAGGTTTAACTTCCAGTGGGACCACAGATTTTTTAAATGTGTGTTCTGGTGAAGCCTCAGATAAAAGCCTACTCCGACTGGCTTACATTACACACTGTAAAATTTATGCTGGCATATCAACATGCACGCAAAAGGTGGAAAGAGTCAAACAGAGGAAACAGAGAACGTACAGACTCAGCTGCGTAACAGCTCAACTCAAATGGTTAACACCTTGTTACATAATGCCGATGTTCTTTTAATGAGCTGACAGCAGATATTAGTGCTCGGGGTTATAAGGTTGTGTGTATGCATTGTCTGGGTGATTCAGATCAAAGTTGCTGCTGTCTGGTCGAGGTGGAAGAGCCTCCCTAACAGCTGAATGACAAAACACACACTACAGAGGCTGATAAGAGCCAAACAAATATACACTGAAGACCCGGTCACTCACTGCCTGTGTATGTGTGTGTCTCTGTTTAGACTGTGGAGGAGGATGTGATGAAGGAGAGAGTGAGCTGACAAAATATGGATGTTGTATGAGAAAGGACAAAAGCGACGACAACAGACGATGAAGGACACTTCAGAAATCCAGCTACAGAAAACAAGATTTTTCTTGCTGTTTTATTTGAGAGAAAGTTCGAGTTATTTTGGGACTTTCCTTCACAAGAAAACTTAAATTCTTTGTATTACTTGTAGGGGACTTTTAATTCTAAGGCGATTTCCTAAAATCATTGTTTGTCAGATTTGCTTCCCTCAGCCCTGCCTCTCTCTTTAATTCTTAATTTAAAATGCTAGTTCAAAGTTAAAAATAAAAATGTTTTCATCCCTACATTTAACCATTTAAAATCTGCTTTGTGCTGCTGAATGATGTGATCAATATCACCTGCTAAACTAAATTCAGTTATCAAGTAACTAGATAATGAACACATCTCTGTAAATATCATTTTTGAGATGCAAAGCACTTCATAAGGACAAAGAAAGACATACAGACAAGACAAGCATACGTGAACACAACAAAAAGTTGCTAAAAACTGACCAATGGGCTCCAAGACAAACTGGTCCTGAGTTACAGCCAGAGGCGGTTGAACATTGATGGTCAACTTGGAGGACTGTACCACACAACTGGCCTTCACCTTCACCTGGTGGGAGAACCATAAAGAAGTGAGAAGACAGACCACAATTCAAGATAAGAAGAACAGAAACAGGAGAAACTGCCAGTCATCAGAATCCTGTACACCTACAGCTCACCTGTATGGTTACTGAAGGGACAGGCAGACCGTCGATATCTTGGATCAGAGCTTGCTGTACACAGACACCAAAGAAATGATTAATTGGTTTGTTTGTATGAATGTGGTGTGGTCCCATGTGTCTCTGCGTGTTTACCGATGTGGTGTCCGTGCTGGAGGACACAACAGTGGTAACGACCAGGTCTTCCTCAGCGTCAGTTTTAGGCAGTATGTCTGAAATAAACAATGAAGGAGTTTTATTCCAAAACCACTGAATCAATCACGTTCCTGGGTTCACAAACGCAGCTGAATCTCAAAACCAGAGCTACCGTTAAAGCAAACATCAAGACGGCTTGTCATTTATCAAGCTCACAAATGTGAATTAACTGCTATGCAGAGAAGTAATCTTTGACAACTTTCATCTTAAGTTAAATGTATACAGTTTAAACAGTAAACAAATGCAGAATTTGCACAAATATTAGACCATTTCTGCTACTCAAATATTAAGTTCTCCTGACTCTGTGTGTTCTGGCTGCTTGTCAGGCTAAATAAATGTTAAGACATCACTTTGGGTCCTGACTTGTTATGGACATTTGCCATTAGTTTGTACATTAATGACTGAAAATAAACAGGTAAATAGGTATGAAGTGAGGAAGTATGTATTAACTAATATTGCATTGGCTCAACATTTAGTGGACTTTTGAGAAGGTTTCACTGAACTAACTCTTACACAGGCAGGGATTTTAGATGCTGAACGGCATCAGAGAGCTAGTGGCTGAAGGACACCTTTTGGCGTTTTTATCTAACAGATATAACGTTCGTTCTGCACAGTTCTGGTGACTTGTGTTTAGATTCTCAGCATTAACCTACCCTGAGTCTTCGTGGCCTCTCTGATGATCTTCTGCAGTTTCTTCATCTCAGCATCTACCTGCTCATAGTCAGCCTCCCTGGCATCAACCTTTGGTGTGGTGAAGAAGGACGGGTCTGTGCCCATGTATGAGCACAGAAGATGACCATCAGAACTCAGGCTGACCACCACTCCCTTCAACTCCCTGGAGAGCAGAAAAGAGTTTCAAGCTATTTGACTTGTAGCGACGACAAACTCAAAGTTCATCATAATGACGCATATGAGTACAGTATCCAGGTACTGGGATGTGCCAGGAGAGTCTGAGATACAGAGTTGACAAAAATGGGACAAATAAGATTGCGGTGGCCTTTAACCACCAAAATTAAATCCATTCACCAAGTGAACAGTTTTACCGAATTTGAAGAAATTCCTTCAGTGTTTCTTGCAATGTCGCATTCACAAGCAGGGTATGGACGAGCAGGATGGGCGAGAAGTCATAGTGACCTTGAGCATCAGATTGTAATCACAAGTGGAAATTTTGGCCAATTTGAAGAAACTCCCTAATGACATTCATGTGATATTATGTTCACAAGAATGAGTGGACAGGAGATCACCATGACTTTTACTTAACGTAAAAGTTGTTGTGCTACCTATTCGCTTACATTATCCATGTTTAGAAAAAGACACTGGAATGGTTTATTCTGGTATGTCCCATGCTCTTTGTAAGGAATTGTAAGGAATTCTGAAAATGTGAATAGTTTTGCAGCAACAGTCTTCGGTTTACGGTTTGCTTGTTGCTCTGAGGGAAGTTTAGTATCGATTTGTAATGTGGAACAAGACGTAAAGAGGGAGAGCACAAAGAAACGCTGAGTGATGCAATGAGGTGCTTTAACTGTGTGTGAGTTAGAGTGTGGGGGTATTAACTGATTGCAGATGTGTTGTAGTTCCAGTCCAGTGAGGCAGTAATATACAAACACTCAAATACATGCACAAATGCACACACAAGGGGGCCGGCTTCACGTCTTGAGTAGGGGCTGGCTCCACACCTGCACAGGAGGGCGTCGGACGGTGCATAAAACTTTCACTTATAACTACTGCGGAAATACTTACATACTCAAACGCAAGTAAAGATAAAGTTTATGCTGAAATGGCTGAATGCTGCAGAATCACACACTTTAAGAGAAACATCCTACACTAAGACAAATATACACACACACAACCTCTCCTACATTACTAGATAACAAAATCTGACAAAACAATCTTCTTAATATAGGTTTCTATAATACTATGGATTTAAGTGATGTGGATCAGCAATAAAAAAGCTTTTAGGGGCTTTTTTTTCTAATTACTCCTGAAGTACACCACGTATTTGAATTGAAAAACTTGCATGTATCCAGTGTCTAAGATACAGAGTGAGAGTGTGAACTGTGAAGTGCAGAACACATTAAATATTTAATGTATTATGGGTCAACTTCCTTTTTGATTGGGTCTAATAGCCACTGAGTGCTTCTAATTCTTTTTTTAACATTCATTTATGCATCACGGGTAGTGGTGCAGTGGTGCCTGAAGAAGTGGGTACACTGAGTACACGTTTTTTTTAAGCTAAGGAAAAATAAAACCTTCTTTTATAAACACTGACATGTACTGTAAGATTGCGCTTGCATATTTAGTTCACTCTAGAAAGGACCAGGAGTATTCATACATTCTTTCGTCTGCTGCTTGATCTCAGAGACTAAGGATCATTGTAAAATTATCATACACCACAGAGATGCAGCTCCAACAACATAATTAGACTCTCTGCATTTTTTAGTCTGTGGGGTCAGTAGACTTTTTGATAAACTGTGTATTGGAAGATCTAATTTGCAACAGATAGTGAAAACCACAGTGACACCATTATGTTAAGAGTAGCAGTAAAGAGCTGTTTGCAAGTAAGCTCAGAAAATTACAAGATCAAGCTCCAAGCAAGATGACATGAAGACATCTGAATGAGACAGGATTTCTTTCTGTAGTTAATGACACAGCCAGAGTCCTGTTCACATTGAGAGGGAGATCATCTATCATATAGAAACAAATCCCATCCCCTCCCGAGTTCTGACAGTATGTCGGGTGGTGCAGACCGCCCTCTGACACAGTGACGATATGTCCATAGGGAAATAATGTATGCAGTAATAATTAATTTCAAACACACTGTTAATGCACAAGCCAGAAAAAATGCTGTATATGCTGTGCCGACTGAACAAGTAGTCGGTATATGCTGTATATCTGTGTATAACCTGGATTCCACCAATGATCTCAGGTTTTTATTTTCTTAATTTCCACAGACCTGTTTCAGTCCAAACTTGGACTTCTGAAGACCTCTAGTTGGTGAGGACAGTTTTTGGGGTCAATGAGGTAATTTAATCTGGGGCTGGTAATGTTAAGTGATAAAATAAAAGACTCTTAGAACACTGCTGTAAATTACAGAAAGCAACCATAAGCTATTAGGGTGATTGTGCGTGTTTGTTTTGTGTATATTAGTGTGTACGTGTTCCTCTCCCACACTGTGTGCAGTGCCCTACCAACACACTTAACAAAATGATGACTATCAAGTGCTTTGAAACAACACAGCCTTAAACTAACCAGCTACCCAGACACACACTATCTCGTGCATCTTAAACACACACACACACAGACCACAACATTTGTCACCCGTGTTTGTGTTTTGCATTGTAATTTCATCAAATTGCAGTTTGATTGGAGTTGTTTGAAAAAAAAGGACATTATTGGCTACAACTGGCCCCTCCCTGCTCTGCTCTGATTGGACAGATGGAAGACATTGTCAGGTAATTTCCTGTCAGGAGACACACACTGGATTTCACAGGCTGATAAACACACATAATATCTCTGCTGTGAGTTTGTGTGTGTGTGTGTGTGTGTGTGTGTGTGTGTGTGTGTGTGTGTGTGTGTGTGTGTGTGTGTGTGTG
>JAUYWH010000008.1:1832951-1891997 GCA_034779795.1 Ctenopoma multispine
TTATTGTATACCGTCCTCCTGCCCCTTACTCTGAGTTCTTATCTGAATTCTCAGACTTTCTATCCGATTTAGTTCTCCGTGCAGATAAAGTGATTATAGTGGGTGACTTTAACATTCATGTAGATGTTGATAATAACTGTCTCAAGACTGCATTTAATTCATTGATAGAGTCGATTGGATTTATTCAACATGTAAATAAACCCACTCACAATCACACTCGATCTTGTTCTGACCTATGGAGTAGAAATCCTCTCTTGTGTATGGTCTATCTAATGAAGCTGAAAAAGCACAACAATAATCGTATAATAATTATAGCGTAGAGTAAGATCTTTCATCTCAGCCCTATGGAAATATTTACTGTCCTTTGAGTGATTTTGACATAAGAATGGATTTTTTAAATAAACTGTGAGGGACAGATGAGTGACACATTCAAGAAAAAACCGACAAGTCTCTGTAAGAAAGACAGGAATAGACAGACAGAGGGAGGCAGACAGTTAGAGTGGGGGCAGTGGTCCAGCAGAGGCAGCTGTGTGGCAGAAAGCCAGAAGGAAAGCATTAGGAAACACTCAAGAGACCTACGGTGTCTTATCCTCCTCTGCACTACAATCCTAACTATGAGGGTACTGTAGAGATCCACTCATAAGTTATTTAACCTTCCACAATAAAAGAACTGTTACTGGATGGTGGGTAGCACGCTGCCAGTCACACTGTCACTAAATGTCAGCCCATTAACAATAAAAGAAGGTATGGACATCTGGTTTCATGAGCTGGTCTATCTTCCCACCATGTGGCAATTTATTTTTGCGGTTTTGATTGTTGACAGGAATCATGTCCCAATAAAAGCAGCTTTTGTTGCATTGGCACATCATGCATTGAATTTATAGTCTATTTCCAAGAGTTATTTAAATAATCTAAATAATGTCTGGAACAGATAGTTGAGGACACTTTGAAAGCCGAGATATTTTAATTCTAAAATTGAAACCAGATATCAGCAGAAAGCTCTTGGCTGATCTCGCAATCTCTCTATCAATCCTCCCTTCTGAATTCTTTGTCTCTCTTTTTTTTGCTTTCCTTCACATCCTTCCATCTGCTTTCTGTGTAATATTCCAAACAAAAAAACTGGTACATTGTTGTATGAACTGAAACAGACATTATTTTTTTACTGTGCCATGCTTAACAAGTACACTGAACTCTTGATTTGTTGCGTTTAAGCACCGTTCTGGAAGTTCAGCTATATCTGGATAATTAGCCTTGCTTGTGATGATGAGAATCTGGCTGCAGTCAAAAACTACAGTATGAGAAAAGTTATTTCGTATTTCTTTATGTGTGTGCATGTTTTCTGTATGTTCTCAGCTCTACTATTCTAAATCACCACAATCAACAGCTATTTGATACAACTGCACTTCTAATAATGATTGACTAAACAGTACTGTTTATGGAGAAAATTTCCTTCAGGTATAAACTGTGTTTTTTTTATTTATCCTTAAGGGACACTAGATTCTGAATTCACAAGACCTTTCTCTAGTTCTCTAAGCAACACAGATGTGTAAACTGAAGATCATTTCAAGATCTGTAGACAAAATAGGATTATTATGACTGGATCAAACTATTTGGTTAAATATCTCTAATAAAAACAACGCCTAAAGTAAGATGCTAGTGATTCCTCGTATTTCCCGCTTTGGCTCGTCTTTGCTGTGTGACAATGTTATGTCTGGTTATACGGACATAAATTTGTAAATCAGCATTTATTATGTTATCCATTCATCTTGCCCCATGTGTTTATGCACTACAGTGTTCTGTTTTGTTTTAATGCATGTAGCAGAGCTACTCCAGTTATTCCACCATGTTCTGCCAAAAGCAGCTTTCTGTAGAGCCAGACATGTGGCATTGGGCCTCTGCACAGAATGCTTTGTTTTGGTCTGTTTTGTTCACTTGTTTTAAGACATTTGGTTGTGTCAGGTGCAACGATGCGTGGTAATTTTTGTGTTGCTGATCTGTATTTTACTCCAGGTTGGACAGGTTGAACACATCAAAGCTTTGCCAGTGCTGTAAGGGCTAAATGAGACACTACCTTTACATGTGTCATGCTCAGTTCTCTGCACGACAACATCACGTAACCAAAAATGTTTTGCCCTGTTCTATCTTCAAATTTATCTCTGACAATTCCTGATTAGCTGCCGAATGCAAAATGATAAAAGCCAACTTCTTTCCTTTACTTTGTCCTACAGATTTCTTGCAATTGTGCTTATATATCTGATTCAAGTAGGGGAATGTATCTTTTAGCTAGGCCTTTCCAAGCAGATCTTTCTTACTATGCAGCCAATCTGTATTAAGTTCATAACTGGATCAGGTGTGCACACCTGTGTGTGCTAAAACTCTGGGGCCAGGCATACCTGAGGTGTACGGCAAGAAGCAGCAGGGATTAAACTCCAGCTTCTTCATGAAGCGGAGCTGGCCGTTGTCACGGAGACAATAGAGGTTCCTCTCACCCAAGACAAAAACGGAGGAGGAGGAATGTGAGAGGGAGGGTACAGAAAGGTCCAGGGCCTGTTCTCCTAGAACAAAGGTCCAGTCGGGCTGGAATAGAACACATAGACAAAGTTACAGCACGTGACCCTATTAATCCTGCTCTGTCCGAAAAACAGCATGAATGAAGAATACTACTCTACATGTAGATATTTAAGACCAGGCACGAGTCTGAACAGCAGTCCTACATGCTGTCATCAGTGGTGGATCTGTGTATATGAAAGCACAGCCTTATTTGTTGAACTTTGTTCATGTTATTGTTCCATGATGTTTCCTGGAACATTACCGGGTCACAAAGTGGGGAACCAGTTATAACAGATAACAGCAGAACCTTTTTACATTTTGACAGCTCTGTCTGGTTGTATCTCTGGTTGCTCATGTGTTTTAGACTCACAGTCAGCCTCTTGCCTCCAGTCTTGAGTGGCAGGTCAGGGTCCTGCCGACTTTCTGCCTCCGTAGCCACGGCCAGAGTCTCATACCTGAGAATGAGAGAGGTACACAGCTGCTTCAGCAAACTTAAAAATGTGAATCAAAGCAAATTCCTGCATTGTGTCAGTGTGCTGTTAAATGTTATTTTCTGAGTGCAGAAACATTTCAGATAAGTAACAGTATAAAATATTAGTGAAGTATATTTACTCTTCTATGACTGAAATCTTTTTAAAACAGTTTTTAAAACACAAATCTTTAGCATCTTTGATGCTTTTTCATTTGTAACTTATAAGGTTGTAACCTTATTTAACAGTACGACTTCCCTAACTATACATTTCCCTTTGTTAAGTTACTCGTAAGCTGTCGTTGCAGAGTGTCCCCATTAGAATCCCCCCTCTTTCTGTGACTGTCTTGTGACAAATGTTCCTTCTCTAACCACCATCCACACCCTTCCTGTTTTGTATCTTCTCTCTCTCTTTTACAGCTTTTGTCCAATTAATCATCACGCTGTTGACCTGCTGTTCCCTCGGAACTGTGGTCAATCACTTTTAATCAGTGAGCTGTTGGCAGCTGGCTGAGGATAAAGTGCTCAGACTGATCTGTGTTCAGTTGATTTTGGCATCTTCAGCATTACAAGCTTTCCAGTAAGAAGCTGGCAGTCAAAGCAGCTTGGCGGGAATCTATCCTTTTCCTCTAACACCTGGATGAACAGAGAGCTTCAAACCCAACCCAGCCCGACCCCAAACCACAGACCAAACACTAAATAACCGATGATTTATCCACTCATGTTTCTCCCACAGTGTTGCATATTTGAACCGCAAACCTTCTGTTAATCAAAGTTGTCAGGTATGAAATCTACCCTAAATCCTAGGAGCCATAATCTAATATGGCTGCCACTTAGCTGGCATCATTACTGACTAATATCAGCCGTTCTCAATTTAGGACGACACCAATTCTGCCTTTAGTATTTTTTCTTTGCTAAAGGAAGTTTTGACAACATAACACTTGCTACTTGCACAATATAAAAATTCACAATTGTTCATGTTTAATCCTTGATCACTTGTTAAGTGAAAGGTTACATATTTAAGCTTTTTGTATTTTTGCCTTGTGTTAATATGTGCACTGACAAACAGGCTCCTCAGTTTCCTTTCTTTGTTGCATTAGGAACCAACAACATCAAACATTTTTTATTCTCACACTTGGCTAGTTGAAGACTGAAACACCTTATTGATCTGACCCTGATGAATGTCACTGGCTGAATTGTCATTACTTTGGTGTGTGGCTCAACATCCCCATAACCCTCAACTGTACTTTATGTCTTATCTTAATCAGAAAATGTTTGCAGGATAACACAGTAAATTAAGATTTTCATCTTCATGGTAAACATGTAAAAATTAACTCCTACACAACACATTTCAATACTGTCACTTTTTCTGGAGATCAGTGTTTGTTCTTTATAATGATTATAATATATTTCCCTGTTTTTATTTTATTTTACTTTTAGTGTGGGAGAAATATAAAACTGTCTGCTCATTCAATTCCCCAATAACTGTGTTTAATACAGCAAATGAGGTTTCCTGAACTTGAGTCTTTCAATGCAATACACAAGACTTTTTGACGTTTGAACTCATCCATACAGTAGCAGTACTGGCTGCTCTTCTACGAGAAACAGTAAGTAGACTAATGAGCTGCCTTATGGAAGACTGCCAGTAAAGAAACCTTTTCATCACACCGTGACCATTTCCTGGGGAAGAAAATGGACTGCAAAATATATTAAACATGTCATGGGTTTAAGCTTTAAAGCAACACTCAATGGATCGACAGGCCAACTCCTGTTTGATTGAAAGGATTAAATTTAGCCTAATAATACTAAAATAACACCATGAAATAACCGTGTTCTTTCATTCTGTTTCTATATTTCAATTCCTGCCTTCCCATCCCATCTTAGATTTAGGTATTTGATTTAAGTATTACAAGAGAGGGTAAAGTCACAAAAAGTCTTGTGTGTACATGAGAAAATTTGACAAACCACAGAAATCTGATTATTCACCTGCATGTTTAACATAGAAGGATGGAGAACACCACACACACACACACACACCCCGTGCCCAGTGACACTTAGGAACATTTTGTGGGCTTGTGTTTGCAGTGAATGTAGTGTGCTCTCTTGCAGTGTTTGTAGGGCTGTGTGTGCAAGTAATGTGTGTGTTTGTAGGTGGTATCAGTTATCATGCAGAGTTTAAGACACTGAAGTTGAGGAAACAGACACCTCATTTATATGAAAGTGGATCCCTCTGAAAAACTGCACAAACAAACATCATATACATACACACTGTACGCACACACGCATACATACACAAACTATATAAACACTCACTACACGCATATACTCCCCGTGTCATGGATAAACACAAACTAAATCTCAAAGCTGACGCCAACACACATACACTCACTCAGAGCAACCAAATCAAGCTCTCATTCATCAGGGCAGGAGAAGGTCCAACAAGCTAAATAAACCGAGTGAGGTAGAACAGTTTGACCAGTCATCTGACATTAAATGAATAACAGTCAGCGAGGGCCTGACCCCATCATCTGATATGCAGCATACTGTATAACAGTCAGCAAAAACATAACATCGGTGCCTCCTTGTATAAACGTTTTTATCCTCAACAGTTCTTAAGATGTGAATCTGCATGACTACAAATCACAAGAGGCAGATGAGGATGCTTTTGGTAATTTGGTGAACCGACCTTTGAAGAGGACTGTAAGAAATATCTCAGACAAACTGTAAAGTGTACAGAGGTAAGGGTTAGGTTATCACTACATACTGTGATGTGTAGCTAACACCGACTTGTGATGACAGAACTATGAACTACTAGAATGATAAATTGATTAACAAAAATTTTGGAAAACACATGCGATGACGTTGCCAACTAGTCGACAATTGAAGTTGTCTGCAACTAATTTGGTAAATACCTCCCTCCCACAAGTAGTAAGAGATTCCCCAGATTAGATGTCACTATGAGGACACTGATATCACTACCTGAAGCAGCAAAAGGAACTCTTTTTTATTGGATTACAAACACTGAATCATTGCCGTGTTGATCACTTTTCTGTTGCTGAAGGTAATGATAGAGCTTATTTTAACACCTTACAGGATGTGTTCATGTTTTTGAATGTACTAGTTGTCATTTTAATTACAAGTTAATTATAAGAAAAGTGAACAGCAGTGTAGTAAGGGCCACATGTTAAATGAACACTATGCTGGTTTTAGGACTGTAATGGAAACAACAAGCTTGTTGCTATAGTAATGTACTGTCATGTATGTAAATGTACTTAATAATTTACTACAGTATGTGCGATGCATTGCAGGGGTGTGTGTCCTGTGAGAGCAGTGAAGTCAGTGTTTCCACAGTGACATCTAGTCTGGAGAATCTCTTGATACTTCTAGGAGGGAGGGGCAGATAACAAACAGCTGGGAAAAGAAAAAGATGCATACTGTACCAAACATACCCCCACAAAACCTGTAAAACTTCTAAAGGCCCTCCAACCTTACCTCTCAATGTGAGGTACTGTCTGATCAAACTGTGTGTGTGTGTGTGTGTGTGTGTGTGTTTTGGTCCATCCAGACGAGCTCTGCACTGAGAGCAGATTCCTTTCAGACAGTGCAGCTTTAGTCAGAGCTGCTCACTAACCACCAGGAGCTAATCATCAAGACAGAGGATAACGTCAGATAACATTCATAGCTGCTGCTCTCTAAAGACTGGCACTTACAAAAGTATAATACTAATAATGGTTGATACTTTATTGATCCCCTTGGGGAAATTGTTGTTTGGACAGCAGCCAGATAATACATATTTCAGAGTTTCAGTATCTTGTCCATGTACACCTCGACATGTGCCCTGGCGGGACTGAGAATCTAGCGGCTTACCCTCGGGATTGAAGATGATAGTTCTACCTTCTGAGCTCTGATCATTCATCACAATGTTGGGGAATTTTGTTGACTAACGATCAAACAATGTCTGAAATACAAAAGTGGCCATCTTATCACCAAATGATTAAAAGATCAATCACAACCTTTACCTATATTTCAGCTACAGCTGAGCTTTAGATAAGGCCTTAGTAATGATGTAATGATTCTCCAAATCCATGGTTCAGTCCATACCTCGATTTTTGTTTTGTTTCTTTGGGGGGTTGGGGCTTCGAAGGTGAGTAACCTACATTCTCTGCTGTCCCTGAACGCAGCACAT
Source organism: Ctenopoma multispine (assembly GCA_034779795.1). NCBI lineage: Eukaryota > Metazoa > Chordata > Actinopteri > Anabantiformes > Anabantidae > Ctenopoma > Ctenopoma multispine. The sequence goes on from JAUYWH010000008.1 coordinate 1,840,157, forward strand.
TGAAACAGCAGTTGATAGGCAGCTAACTCTATTCTGGTCCGAGCACAGTGCCACTTTCTTAGCATAAAGCTTTGCATAGCTTTGAAGGTACATTGAGGTGCATCACAAATCAGTAGGGAAAAACATTTTTTGTCATGATACTATTAGTATGAGTTAGAATAAACACGTTAGTCCATTATTTTTGTTGTGTTTACGTGGATTTGAAAGAATCTTCTCAAAGTAATTTTTTTCTCTTTCATGTTAATTTTATCTCCAGTTATTGAGGTCATTTTACCCAAAAACATACTTATAACTCTCCAGCTGGCGTGCAGACGACACAGTGAGGAAGCTGTCTGTTCTGGAGTTGTAGACCAGCGGGCCGGGCAGGAGAAAACCAGGAAGGAACCTGCCAAAGGAGTAGCTGTCCTGTTCGAAAAACATCAACATCCCATCCATTGACTGGATACACAGGGAGTGGTGACCTGATGGAGAGAGTAGACAAGGGAGATGATTGATTTCTCTTATCTTGTTTAGATTAATATCACTACATCAATCAATCAGCTGGACAACAAACAGGTATATCTACAACAATGTTTGACTGGTTAGGTCATTTACCAAGGAAACATGCCAAACAACAGCCAGTTTCCTCTGTTACAAACTGTAAATTTAATATCATCATCTGTAATATTCATATTCATCAAACAGCATTAGTTTAATATGAATCTGGGTTTGTTAAATGCAATCTATGGGCAATCATGCCCACCTCATACAGCGATCGCCCAAGTGTGTGGAGGTGCAAAAGTAGGCAGGTTTTCAGCTTCTCATCCAACACTAGTTTTTCCACTCTTTTCACTGCTGCTTCTATCAAATGCAATACCATGAACACTTTTGAGGAGTGACTGTCTGAAATGATCCTCCCTTATCCCCACTGGTACGATTAATCATTCCTGGACTGTTTGTGACAGGCAGGCCTCACCATTCGAAGCACATGCACCGTAAACACTGCATATAGTTTATATACAAAATACAAGATCAGACAGCAATGCAAATAATCTACTGCGATGAACACTGTACAGTCTGAAATCAAATTCACTGCTATAAAGGCATTACAGTTCCTATACACAGCCTGCTTTATGACCACTCCAAGTCTGCTCTGTTAAACGTGTGCATATTTAAATCCTAGCAGAGCACCAGCAAACCTAAACGACATTCATGGCTTCTGTTTCATTTCAGCTTCGATGTTGCAAGGTGTGTTTCTTTCTCTGGCTGAATATGATATCTCCATTAACACCTCTACACACACATGCACGCACACCTGGCTCTGGGTATGAATTTGAGTGTGAGTGTATGTGTTTGTTAGAAAAAGCCAGATGTAGGACTCTAACACACACAGAGCCATAAAGCAGCGAGGCTGTATGACCAGAGAACTATAATTAGGCCTCAACGCACTATTAAAACTCACACTGCCATCAACTAGAGGTCAGGGAGACAGCCATTTAAAGCGCAACACCCACACACAAACACGCAGCAAGGATTTGAACAGAAAAACCACACGCTCCTAACACACCTATTCTGTGTAAACGTGTGTATGTGTTTTAGTGATGAGTTCAGGGTGGCCGTTAACACAGTGACGGACACGGTTACTCACACTGCCCACATTCTCTGTCAGTGCAGGTGTGTGTGACACAATCTTTGATAATGAGCCAACAGCAAATGCTGCAGAGGGATATACATTTACATTCAAGCATCAGTGTGTGTTCCTGTGTGTGTGTGTGTGTGTTCGGTGTAACGTCCAGTAAATAATATGTCTGTAGCAGGCCTAATAGCAGACATAATGAGAATCTGCTTAGGTATGATAACATTCTGCATATGTTACATACAAAATTGAGGCTAAAGACTTGTTTTTATTAATTAACTTAACTTTCACATAGCTTTGTCACAATATGCCCTTTATATCCATATCCCAATAATACAGTTCTTTTAAAGATATGGTCAGGAAAATAGTAGAAACTAACAGATCCATAAAATAAAGCACCACAGAGTTCTAATATCTGCCAGTTTTATGTTCACTAGCCATTGTTCTCCTCTCTACAGACAGAACAGAACACCAAGAACAGCTGGATACAAGAGGAGTGGGCCTTCCACCCAGAGAAACACTAAATTGATCTGTCAGGTGTCTCATGGTTGTTTCCTTCCTTGAAGTGCAGCACGAGGGTCAAAACAACACACACTCAGACAGCACGACACAGCACTGTATCATCAATAAGAAAATGAGAGCCAGGCTGAGCCATTATAGCAACTGTGCACGTGTAATTTCACATGCCCACGCCCAGGTATAACGTGTCAAAGAGCCCAGTATGAGAGTGCCGACGCTCAGACACAGCAGAGGAAACAGGCCTGTATTACTGTCATTAATAAGACATGTTGAACAAGCACACAGTGCAGCCAACAAAGCACAGAGGCTGGCCGCACATTACAGTGGGCACTGCTTTGCCTCTGTGTGTGTGTAAGAGACACAGAGAGAGTGAATATGTGTGTGTGTGTGCGTGTGAGGTTGTGGGTGTGAGCAGAACGAAAGTGTGTAGGTACATGTGAATGTGTGTGTCATTACACACTTGAGGACCAGAGTGTGTGTGCCAACTTGTTTTGTGCATGTACATGTGTGTGAGAGACTAAGTGTGTATAACTATATGCGTTTGACCAGAGCTTGAAAAGGCCAGTGTGTGTGTGTGTGTGTGTGGCCTGAATGTGACCCAAACCCAAAGGCAGCCCAGCTATTAGAGCAGTATTAGTACAGAGCTGCTATTACAGCGCCTACAGCACTGCTAAATGGATGCTATTATAGACCAACAGACACACGCACAAACGCATTCCGCGTGCACACACAGGCGTATTCACGTGCAGCGGGAGCAGATGCTGTCCAAATCCAAATGATGATTGGAGATGGTTGTCTGCACGCACAAACATACACACTTACAGTACATATTCAGCCATTGCACTGGACTTGTGAGCATCTCTCTTTTGTTAGTTAACTGTCACAGAAAACACACTCCAGTGTGCATGTTCCTTTATTGATGAATATATTTCAGTACACTTTTGCATAAAATACCACTGTGAAAGCAGAGAAAAGCACAAACAGCAAGAAACTAATAAAATGCTGTATAACAGCAGAATCAAAGAATATTAAATATTTGTCACTTTTGTGCTGCTATATATTTTTGTTTAAAATACTGTATAAATCCAAGTCTTCTCACGGTCAATGTTCTCAATACATCTAAAAATAAACTGTCAGTGGTAGTATATAACCTGTTACTATGATGTTACCTTTAACTCCTGGTCATCTAGAATAAAAAGAGATTCATTATGTCCAGTGTACTAACCTGGTTCAATAATGTCAAAATGGCAAAATTGCATTTCACAGTTTTGCTTGACTAAAGCCGTAGTTCATGATGCATAATCTCAAATGCAAACATGTTGTACTGTAGCTGACCTCTGACCCTCCTGATGAGAGAACCCTGTCGGTTAAATTAAACTTTCCCTCCAAAACATTATCCTAACCTATGGTTGTATGAAGGAAGATCATTCTTGCTATAGCAAATGCAATCCCAGGGCCTGTACTCCCACCTAGTGGTAACAACAGGAAGGAGCAGGGTGAGAGAGGATAATATCACAGGGGAGAGGACACAGTCCTTGTGTTTCTGTGAGCAAACACCATGTGTGTTTAAAGTGCATGTGTGCAGGTTACATGTGTTGTGTTGTACTTCATCTGTACACATTTATGTCAAATGTGGACTAATGCATTCATGCAAACCTGTAACTATCTGTGTGTGTGTATGCGTGAACTACTGTGCATGTGTCTTGGCAAACTGTGATATCTGGCAATCCTAGACAAATACATAAAACTTTAAAAGTCTCTAACAGGAGCGAAGGATGGAAAGAGAGAGGGAGGGTTAAATAGCTGCTCTCTTTCCTGTCAGTTTGGCTTTTGGAAAAAATAAGCAGGGGAAAGCCCTCGAGTAGTCACCATCCAAAAAAAACACACACGTGCACACACACACATGGGGAACCCCCTTTAAAGCAAAGAAAATGGCATTTCCAAATAAAGGCTGTATTTTCAATGTGTATGTGTGTGTTTGAGGAGTGAAACTTCCAGACTCTGTGGCCTGGCATCACATGCCCTTCATTCACTCAGTGTTTACAGAGAGTGTGTGCGCGTGCATGCATGTGTTTGATTGATAGAAAGAACAGTGTAGACTCATTAAAACCAGCTCCTTGGCCTGTACTGAATGCACGTGCGTGGTGTGCATCATGGACCTGTCTGTGTGTTTTCACGTGCTTTTTCTGGTAGTGCTACACTGCACATTGGATTCTGGAGTTGCAAGCTCTTACACAAACACACACACATAAAACATGACAACTGAATGTTCAACCTGAAACTACAGCATGTTCTACCCTCAACCCTTTAACAAAGTCTTAACTCTCAAATACCCCTCAAGCCCAAAGTGACAGTGTAAACATGTGCATCTGTGTTTCATTACTTCTCAGGTTACCACGGTTTATTAATCTGACATATAATGCTCATAACTCCAGAATTAATGAAACAAAAATGTTTGTACTGCTTGCACAAAGGATGTACAAAGGAATGAGTCACCACTTTGCAGTCATTGAAACAATAATGGAGTGATGGGGCAGAGAACACACAGTTTTATTTTAATTGCACAAACATGCACAAACATGCAATAATAAATCACAGTTTCAAATGTTCTTTATCATCCAATTTAAGTATTATTCTCATTACATCAACTTTAAAAGGCTAGAAAATTCAAATCAATCAGTGCAACTTGATAGCTAAACTATTTTTGAAATTTCACGTCTAGAGATACGTTACTTTAAAAAAGAAAAAGTGACATTCACCACACAGGGGCTGAGGTCAGTTAAACAAAGCACACATGCACACCCTGGGGAAGATGCTGAACATGTAGCCAAATAAAGTATTTAAAATGTTATGTATACCTGTGACTCCTCCAAAGGTGCCATATGTCATGTTGCAGGCTGTTCTCTGCAGGTTGTGTTCATAAACCAACTTAACCTGGTACTGGTCACCGTGCTCCACGTTCCCTGCAGTGCCTGCATGCACACAGATAGAGAGAAAAAAAGTGTAAATGCTGTTTTGAAAAGTGAAAGTAGTTCTCACTAAAAAATATTTGTAACAATCTCTCAGTGTTCATTCAAAGTGGGAGGAGATCCTCCTTACCTGAGATAGAGTAGACTGACAGCTTCCTGGGATGAAGAACAGCTAAATGAAGAAGCTCTGAACACCTGAAAAGAGAGGAAAATATCCCGTTACAAGAGAGGCACAGATACAATCCGAACTATAACCCATCCATTAACTCCACCGGCTTTCATGTTAAGCTGTCATTGGGCAAGTCCGTCACACCTACATGAACTTCATAGTCACCAATTAACCTAACTGCATGTGTGTTATAAGTTTGCAACCCAAAGAAAACAAGAACTTCTCTGAGCTTGAGGATTCAAACCAGGGTCCTTCGAACTGTGAGGTCACAGTGCTGACTGCTACACCACAATGTCAACAACATTTGTGTATGTTCTACCCAAATAAATCTTACTGTTCATCATGTTTGATTCAAACATCTGGGTATTGACATTTTGAACAGAAGTTACAGAAAAGTAGCTCCATTTTTTCTTGCTCAAAGACACCAGGCAGATGTTTCCTGCCACTGTGGTTGAACCCATGTTTTCAGTTAAAGAGAAGTATGCACTTGGTCATGCAGCACTGGTCATGGTTGAGGTGTAAGTGATGGTCACACTGATGCTGATCCTAGATTTTCACTTCTTTACTTTACTGCAAACCCACAGAAAATGACTTTGTCCACTTTTTTGGCCCAGAAGAAATTATGTATTTTAACTTTTAACCACATTTGTAGTGTTTGTTGAGAGAAGAACAACAGGGGAGGAAAAAAATTGATCCCACAAGTGTTCTCTCTTCCTTGAAAAACCACTCAAGTCAGTGCAGAGACAAAGCCTTTCACCATCTGCCTGCCTCGGTCTACCCCTGACAATATTTACAACGTGCCTCTGTCAGGTCCAGCTTCCAAAATGGCCACCGCTCTCTGAAGGATGATGTGCCGAAAACTGCAGGTACCAAAACACAACATCTTCCAAACAGACTGATTTAGTTGGATTCTATTCCCAGTGTGTTTATGTGGGAAGCCTTCGAGGCAAACCACCAGAGATTTTCCCAGAAACCTCACTTTCCAGGAGGTTGAGAACCTCACTTTCCAGGAGGTTTCTGTGCAATGTGAGGTATAGTGATGAGATCAATGGCTCAAACAATGCAGCACTACAGCCACAAAAAGGGGAGGGAGGGGGGGGTTCGATCATCTGTGTAGCTTAACAGATAAAGGAAGGTATTTATGTATAATTTACTGCATATTTCAGACTATGAGTCAGATTGGCTTGAAGAACTGAGTGCACACTTTCACCACAACAAACAATAGCTGTAAACTACTTGCCAGTCATTCAGTCTTTTTGAAGGTTTGCAGCTTGATACTTACATTCCACTTAAACCACAGTGTTGGAACCATGCAAATGCCACTTATGATCAGCAAACTGATGTATCCTTTATCACTCAAGATTTCCTTGAATCAGCTGCTTGAATAGCATAAACATCAATCAATCGTTTTAATAGCTGCTGACATCTGACCTCAAGCACGTGTAAATCTGTGGAGATGTACCACTGCAGAATAGCTGAGTGTATGACATCAAGAAAAGATGGGTTTTATTGCTTATGCATTCAACTTTTCACCTACAAGATAAAAAAAAAACATTTCTATAATCTCCCCTTTGTATTTATTGGTGTTCCACTCTTTGTTCCATAAATGCCTAAACTACTTTGAAGATTAGAGAGTTAAGGTCCGTAGGTTCTTTTTCGGTTCTGAATACCCAGGCTTTAACATATACGTTACGTTTTACAGAAAAGGCAAAAAAGCTCAGGGTTCAGGGTACATGGATCACTGGGTTCTTTTTCCTTCTGAGTTAAATATAACACAAGTGGGATAAAATTCTCCACTAACTAACATATACATGACCATGATCGCTTCATCCCACGTCATTCCTTTCCCCACATTATCCTTCTTCTTCCCCACTTTTAAATTGTCTTTGGCTGTGGGGGTTCACTTAATCATTGCTGTTCCAAAACAAGTCACTTTTACTGTGGACACATTTCTCTTGACCTTGAATGGGAGGGGGTCAGCTCTTAAGATCAAATTATTCAGTACAATAACAAAGCAAGACGGGGCCCTTGTGTTCCGACAGCTCTGTTGGCAACTCAGTGGTTAGCCTGGCATTATGAGCACAACTATGTTTGGGCCACTGGGTGGCTGATAGATTGTGGTAAATCGTGAAGCGAGAGAGTGGTTTGGGGCTAGCATGCATCACATGGAAAAAAAAGACGTTAATGTGGCGGTAAGTAACAGCAGGAATGGTTTTTCGATGAATGAAAAAAAGCAGCGTGATGAGTTATGAATGGGTTTCTGTTTCTGCTTGACATTTTAAAGTAAGGTTATATTATAAGCCGTATAATGAATGCTTATAATTCACAAAACGTCATGACATAGAGCTAAAGAAAGATCTGTGATTCATTCCTGGGCAGCAGAACACATGTGTAAAGCAGAGATACGGCTGTCACGGTGGCCAGGGTGGCTTCCCTGTAATCTAAACCTCAAAGGTTCAATTCCTGCAGCTCTGTGTTCTCTCCAGCAATTTTCTCAGACCTGCACATTAACTACAAATTCTCTAACAATGTTATTTTTAAGTTTCATAAATCACATCAACATAAAGGTGGAGGTCTGCATTCATAAGACAATGACTTAAGGTCGCTTGGACATTAGGCTAATGCCAATTTGACCTACAAAACACAGGTGAACAGGAAGGTAGCCAAGAGGTCTAGAGGGAGAGCTTACAGACTAACAGCACTATCAATGATCCTGGTGTTAAAGCACAGATCTTTGGTGACCTAATTTATCAGTAGTGGCACAGTGATAAGACTGAAACCAGCATTAATAATAAGATCTCAAGAAATATGACCAAGTGTGACATAATGTCTTATGAAAGGAAGAAAAAAGCATACCACAACATTAACTAAATAAATAAAATGTTCTGAGGTTTAATTTGACTGAGCATAAGTTGCACTAACTCACTCACTCAATTAATCATTGTGTCAAATTAAATATCACATCTTTTAGATGATTAAGGAAACAGTAGCATCAAACAATCCACCATGGCTGCAGTACATATCCTTTCTAAGCCTCTGCTGGCCTTGGCTCAGGTCTGAGAGGTCTACTTACGAGACAAACTTGCCCACTTCCACCTGGATGATGGCATTTTGAAGCTGCACTTCCAGAAGTTGGGAATCAGCTGGACCTCCCTCACTGGACTTATTGGCTTGTGGGGAGAAGATCCGCAGCATCCCCATGTAGCTACCCACCACCAACTTGTCTGCAATATTATAATGACAGATAATGGCAATTGGAAAAGAAAGCAAAATTTTAATTATATAACATTGTTTAAAAGATAAACTAAAAGTGTTTCAGAGAACAGTTATAGAAGTTATATGTCAGAATAGAAGTTAGTACTTATGTTATGAGTTACATGTGACTTTGAAGCTATTTGGACACCGCTTGTCTAGTGACTCTAAATGTCAGGCTCATAGTTAGAAGGAGATGCACTGCATTGTGTCACAACACTTTGGCTAGACAACGGTTTAGTCTAAAGAAACTTACAGTAACTACATTTAGCCACTAGTTATTTAAAAACTGCAAATACAGTATAAAAGCACAGAATCTATTTTGTAAGGTAACACTGATAAATGCTATAATGATCAATGCTGAAACTTTTCATCTATTCATCCATTATCTGTCACAGTCATCAACAAATTACATTAAATTTACACATTCTCTATTGTTATTGGCTTTTGTTTGAACACTGTCCACTCTAACAAGAGGAGTATCTGATTTGAATTCGTGCATCTTTTTCTTTATGATGCAATTGGTAAAAGTGCTGTGTATGGTTTGTGGGTGTCACATTATGGTGTGAAGATGTCAGACTGGCGGTTAATGGTAAGTTTACGTAAACAGACACAATAAGTGGTTAAAAAAGGGGTCTAAGCATCTAAAATTCAACATGGGCATATTTAAAGTGGGGGAGTATGCAGTATGTGGCTGATAAGTCACTTCCACACTAAAACATTGATGTTCTGCGTGAGCACGGTTTCTAAGATCACTAGCTACAAACACACCATGTCCTGTGCCACTGTTGTCCACGTCTCCAACACACAGGCATCCCTGGTCAAACTCCTCCCCCTCGCCAAGGGCTGTGGACCACCAATCACGGGCCTTGAACAGAGACATGCTTCCTCTGACTGGACAGAGAAAGACACACGTGGGAAAGGGTTAAAAAGGTTATATTCCCTTTGCTAAGAATGTGAGTAATTTAGTGATCTTCTCCTTATACATTGTGTAAAATGTTTATATTTTAAAATTAAAGCAATCCATTAAGAAACACACAAAGCTAGAAGGACACTGAATTATTGACTTTTGCCACATGCTATTATCCTCTATTCATCAAGAAGCTCCAAAAGAGTAGTTGAGTGATTAAGTCCCTTGCTCAAGAGCACCACAACACAACATATATTATACCAGCAGAGAGCAGAACCACCGATGTGATACAACAGAAACACATGTTTAACACATAATTAAGGTGAACATAAGTGTGGAGCTTGGCATGGTGAAAACATGCCAAGCTCATTGCACATATAAAACATCCATGCATTAGAAATCCGTAATAGAAAGAGTAAAAACTGATATTTTTTCTGTTGTTGGAGGTGCCCTGTCAAGAGGTTTACACGTGTCTCCTCTAATGGTTGACTATGGGAATTTGCTTTTTGCTTTTTTTTTTTTTATTGTAAAACCATGTGTGGCCACTGGGGAAACATTGGCAGCATAACTGCGCTTTAGCGCCACATCCAACTCTCATAATACATCCATGGCTGAGCTCACCACAGTGCTTACGCCATACTGACACCTGGATCCAATGGCAGAGCAGAAAGCCAGGATAGAGTGTGAGGGGAAATCAGGAGAAGAGTAGGAGGGGGGAAAGAAGCTTTTCTCTACGCTAAGTGCTGAGCAGGTGGAATGAGCAGCTAATCCACACAGAGAGAATCCTTCCTGTCTGCACAACACTGCTATACAGGACCACGTAGCTGTTAACATTGCACCTTCTACTACAAAGATATTTTATGAAAGAGTGTGAGGTATACAGAAGAGGATGGAAATATAGAGATCTGTGTTTTTTTTAATTAAATCTGAAAGGTATTACACTTCAAAACTTAAAGTGAAATACTACACACTGTGCAAATCTCTGTGCGTGTAACTAAATTAGAGTATCATTCTACGACTTTCTGCTTCATCGACTCTCCGAGGCCCCATCTGTTGCACATCGCCTACACATTTTGCAACTCCTTTTTTAAAGTTAAATGAACTATCATATGTTTAAGGAGCATGTTTAGGCTTCCACGTATACTGCAGTAAAAACCATGAAGCTGTGGCATGTAAACCTGCTTTTACAATCACACATGTAGAAACACAGTCACTGTTGTGTGCCAAAAAGCTTCCACGTAGGGATCAACAATGTGTCACATCAAAAACGGACTGCAATAGCTCACTGTTAGCATGTGTTGTTTTCCAGCTACAAACCCAGTCAGGACGTGACAGCACAGGCATATGTACACATATAAATGTATATAACAGCACACTGTGTTAAGAATAAAAGTGTTCCTACTGGAACCTACAGCATAGACACAGTACTACAGTTAAGGAGGAGAAAGAAGATAAATTAACGACTTAATTAGCATTAGCGTTAGCTGCTGTTTTCCACTTTGTGTACTCTTTGGTTTTAAAGGGACATGACTTGACACCTGTGGGTTTTCTGTTGGATACCCAAATGAGTATGAGTGGCAAATGAGTCGTCTGTAACTGGGAAACAAAAAAAAATAAAGTAAGTAAATTAGCCATACACGTACTCGGAAGCTGTTTTAAGTCGATTAGTAAAAACGTGACATCCTGCTTAGGTAAATTTGTTTGCAGCTAAAGCTAAGCAAGCTGAATTAACTAGCTTTAGCGGGCTAATTAGCTAGCTCTCCAAGTTACCTGGGAACTAGCTAGCAGGTCAACAGCAGTGTCGATGCTATTTTTAGTGCTTGAATCAAAACGCGCTCGGGTTTGTTGCCGAGTTTTTCTTACCTTCACGTACACGAGCAAGTCTGTAAAAGTCGACGCTGTGTTCCTCGTTTTTCACACAAAAATCACATTTTTCAGCCTCTTGCTCGCTGCCATCGTCCTGTTGTCATGGCACTGACGCTCAACGGAGAAGCCGGTAAGCTGTGCGCAGGAACGGAAGTAGATGGGCTGATGGGAATTGATGTTTTCAATCTTCAGGCAACAGTATTGTTTCCGTTTTTGAATTAATATTTTTTTTTAATAATAATAATGGCATGGTTTTAATGTTTCGTGCTTTTGTTATTTAAAAATAATAATTTAATCATTTTAAGGCGATAGACTGCGATATTGTAGTTTAAGCAACTGATTTCATTAATAAAAATATTTCCCACTGGAAGGAAAAAAAAATTAATGAGCCAAATGTTAGCAATATGACCGTAAAATAACAACCATGTGAAGCATTATTTTTATGTTCATACACTAACTGCGTAACATGACATAGCATGTCCAAATGGTGAGATATAAAGTACATGTACTGTAGCTAAAGTTAAATCTAAATTATAAATACATTTTATGTATTGTGAGTTATACATCACATGCATAATACTATGTAAAATATTTTAAAGTTAAATAAGATATTAAATGATCAGCAATAAATTCTGTTGAGTTAGGGGTAGAGGCTGGAGAAAGTGCAGTTTGGTTCCCTGTTGATATGTTTCTCCTTTAATCTGAACCTACAACCTTGACAGGTCTATAGTGTGAGTGGGGCCTTGGCTATTTCTTTTCAATATGTCAGTGGGGAAAACATATTATACTGTAGTTGTAATATTAAAAAAGGTGATGTACTCAGTAGGGCCGTATGAAAGTCAGCACAATCAGCTGTCTTATTATTATCCATGAACTGATAGCTACTCCATCCTCAACAGTTATCTCTGCGTATGAGCCACGTGTTTATTAGGATTTGTTTGCTTTTTTTTTGCTTCATTTCAGCGAGTTCTCTTAACTTTAACTTTACTGCATGACTGTTTCATATTCATACGAGCCCTTCAGGAAAATGAAGGGCTCGTCCGGGATTTGAACCCGGGACCTCTCGCACCCTAAGCGAGAATCATACCCCTAGACCAACGAGCCACACGTAAAGTGTGTTGAACCATGGATCTCAGACTCTACTGTACTTGCCACGTTGTCCATGGACCACTCTGCTATTATCTGGGCTTCAAAACACTCCTTAGATTTCCTGGTGGCTGAGCGCCATCTACAGGCGCTTTTACCACGCTGCAGCATTTCTACTGAACCAGGCAGCACCGGGAATGTGGAGGACGACAAAATAACTGAATTATAAATAAACGAATGAACGAATAAATATATGCATTTCTAAAATTATACAAACTTTAAATTAATAAAGGCTGAAAATAATGTTTAACTTTGAAATACACCTACATTTATGAATTTCTTCTTTACTTCTTGTATTTCTTTTTTCATATACATTAAGCAGGATTGGTCAGCAGATACGTATATAAACAAAAAAGAAGAAAAGTTTGTATTTTTACTGAATTTACTGATGCATTCAATAAGTATTTATTTCTACATTTATGTACTGTATCTATTTATTTATCTCTACATCTACAAGTAATCTTTTGTCCTTTATAGACTGCGTAACTATTTTTTCTGTGTATGGAAAATAATGGGTTCTCCCATTAAAGACAGTTTCCCTAAACACTCATTGAAATATTGCATGATAAGCGTTTTGATTAAATCATTATTATTATTATTAACTATCACATCAGACTACAAATAACCTTATTTTTCTTTTTAAATTTTAATCATTTCATATGTTCTATTGTGAATAACGTGCGTTGAGTTTGTCGGCTTTACAATTTGTAATCTTAGTTAACATCGCAGTTTGGAGAGGGGTATCATTAGAACTTCTTTATGACGAAAAAAACACACCTTTCATTCATTCAACGCAAACCCTCCCCAGGTTTAAAAAGCTGGGCTCGTCCGGGATTTGAACCCGGGACCTCTCGCACCCTAAGCGAGAATCATACCCCTAGACCAACGAGCCGCGCACAGAGCACATCACAGCTACAGTTTCTGAGTTTCTAAGATGCCACGTTGTTGAGTTTTCTGATATCTCCTGCAGATGTTTCCCAACTTCTCCAAACGACCGTCGTCAGCGCCCCCCTCAGGACAGTTCTGGTACTACAGGCCCATCATGCTTGTCCCACTGAAAAGTCAAGCTGTTCTCTGTTCTCTTGTAAGTTTCCAAGTCAGAAATGACCTAAAACTCCACAGAACAAAAATACATTCACTCTAAAGTTACTGTTTTTATATCACACTTTGAGCAACTGTATAAAGACACACTTAGGTTAATTTAACGAAATAAATTCATTCATGCATATTAACTGTAAAAACAATACTACCATTCAATCGCCGAGTACATGTCTATTAAACCTATAAATATTAGATAGTATTGTACTTCACATTTAAATTCCATTAAGATTTTAATCTACAGAAGATCATACTCATTCATAGCCTTAAAAAAAAGACATTTTATTGCATTTTCTACTCACATAGTAAAAGAAACAACACCTAGTTATAAAAATACAACACACTGGTGCTATAATGCAAATGCCGTAAAACAATATACATTATGCCTAGATATACAGTATGACATTATTCCCCAGTTTTTTATATGTAGATATATATATCTATCTATCTTAGTCTCCCATATCTTTGACATAAGCTTAACAACAACAAAAGGCAGCATGCAGGTGATAGCAGCACATTTAAAACACGTGATCAACAGCAAGGTCAAGGAGAACATTCAACACACTGCGTTGAGACGAGTGCAGACGGCGACAACTCAGCTCTGAAACTCCCGAAGAGACAAAGAATGTATGTTAGAGGTAGTGCTCAGTCTAAGCCAACAGAATAAAAAGGTGATGATTCTTACTGGGCCACAGACAGCGGTGTGTTCACTGACACAGGGAAATAAACTACACTTTAAATATCCTGTAATTAAAACTTCTGTAATTACTGCTAATGGCCACTGGGGGTCATCTTTGGTATCACCTGTTGTCTTTCGAAGTGAACACTTCACCTCTTCCATGAAAGTTCCAACTATGGCATAAAGAACGTCTTCTTCTTCTTCTGTGCTGATGTGGTGCAAAATGAACATACTGGGTTAAATATGGTGATGTAAACATGGCTTTCTCGTTTATACACCCACAGATATTACTGCCACATGTGCTCATGCAGGAATCTGCTTCCCTAATACACAGTATGTAAAGTGCGTTTCCTCTGATCATTTCAGTCCTGAACCATTTCGTCTCTTAAATTAATACTGTCAGTCTTCATTATTTTGCTGCTGTCAGCAAACAGTTTTATTTTTACTTGGAATTACATTTTCCTGTAATTTACAAGTCCTTTCTGTACTTAGCTAAGCTAAGCTATCGCTCACTTACAATCCTGTGACTTACAATTTGTAATAATAACAATGTGTTGATTCTAAATGATATTTTTGTATCTCAGTTTTTGGCATTCTTTCATTGTGGAACGAGTCAGAGAGACAACACCAGATGGACCAAACACACCAGAGAGAGGGATTGATGCTGCTGTGTGGACTTTAAAAACAGTTCATTCAGGAGATGTAAAACGTCTTTTTAAAAGGCTGTTAGGGCGGGAGAGGGGTGGGGCAGCGGGTGTATCTCAGCCACCTCTGGACCAGTGGAAAAGTTTTAAGTCCCCAAAGCTGGAAGAGGATAATAAGAAGGGGAGGAGTGGACTAAGCAGTACGTGGGACTTGATGGTGCAGTTATAGAACCTTCTGGAGGATGGCGTTGGGCACTTCCAGGGTCTCATCCTTCACCAGAACGATGTCATAAGAGTCCATGTATTTGTCCAGCCGCTCTTCCACCTGCGCAACGAGACAAGCGAAAAAATGTCAAGAAAAACTTTACACATACTTCTAAAGCTAAAGCAGGCGTCAAAACAAGCAAGTACACAAACTCTGAAATGATACGTTCTACATTTTGCAGCGTGTCCGACCTGAAAAATGTACCAAGAGTGTTACTTGCTCGTTTAACAACAACTAAATTAGCTGTACCTTGTCATTGAGGAAGCCGATCTTGAGGATGTTTTCCATGTTGGGTACTCCGTCAGCCATGCTGAGGTCCCCCATTGAGTCACCCATCAGGATGATGTTACAGTTTTCCTTCATCTGTTTGAAGTACTCTGTGTTCCGCAGGGCGCCATCATGCTTGTTGTACACGTGGATCAGTTCACCTTTGAATCCCTTCAGGACGCCCTGCAAGAGAAACAAGAGAACCAGTGAGTTAGGTGAGCCCGTACATTTCTGTAGTCCTGAAGCTGACACAGATGAAGACAGAGCTGTCTGTCCTGCACGACTCACATTGTCATCAAAGTCCATGAAGTTGGAGACGACTTTGACGTTGGGGTGGTAGATTCCAGCCTGATGGAGGATTTCCTCCAGGACGTCTCCTAGGCCGGCAGAGAAGATGAAGACAGGCACATTGTGCTGGTGCAGCCGGTCGAAGAACTGTTCAAAGCCTTCCCTGAAAGCAAACACGGAAAGGTACGAGTCAGCGGCAGCTCTGTCACTCTGCTGTTGGTAAGCACCACACACAAGGCTGGTGGACTGAGATTCCAACGGCAGTTACCTGAGTGCAGCATCAGACTCTCTCACCACCTCTGGTAGTTTGTCTTTTTCTATCCGCTGCTCCACAAGTAGTGTGTGGGACTTGAAGTACCTGCAAACAAACATGCAGAAGAAAGGTTTCTCTAGATGTTGTTATATGAAACACACTGACTTTTCTTTGTGTGTGTTTGTGTGTGTGTCACTTACCACTCTACCATGAAAGGGAATTTCTCTTCCATGGTGAGGTGAGGGTCGATCTCGATGGGGTAATATTTATTCTTCAGCTGCAGCAGCTTCTGCCTGCACTCGTCTGTTATCAACTTGCAGTTATCGATGATGTCTGCTCACAGAAGCAGGAGTGCAACACTTTAATGCATGTTTCAGAAGAACGTGCTGGAACTGGAGAGTTTGAATTTAAATGATGTGCTTACTGTGACACGTCGGACAGCGTTTGCCGTTCACAGCAAACTTGCTTAACGTCATGTCGAAGTCTGTGATGATCTGCAACAGAGTCAAGAATATTTTGTTTAAGAGAACCAGAGAAATCTGTGAATCAGACTCATTAGATCCTTGTGTTTTGTAGAGATTTAATTAGGTCGCTCCCCGGGGACCAGCTCAGTTTATTGTGCACTATTTTAAACCTCACATTAAATCTATCACATCATAGCTTATCTGAGCCAGGCGGGGGTGTTTTCCCCCACATGACCTTCAGTGCCACCAGGTGGTGCCATTTCACAAAAGCAAAGCCGACTAGGGTGTCATCAGGGCTCTTATGTTCTACCTGTAGTTTGGAAGGTCCTCCTTTGATGAGGCCACAGATGATCTGCTCCACCCTCTCAGGGTCCCTCATGTGGACTGTTGTCTTCTCAAACTGAGGCATCTGAAGGGAGAGAGAGAGGTTATTACAACCCAGATGTGTCAATCATGAAATAAATTTGCTCCTGTCAAGACATAATGGGACATGTTGAGACATGTCAAGACATGTAAGACAGATGGGAATATACCTCACACACCGTACTGTACTACACTGTAACATTACTCCAACTAAAATTGATGACATTCTTCTTCAGTGCTGCCTTCAGTGTATTTGAACACACTGTTCCCTGGCGTATGCACACACTCCCCAGGGAGGGTGAGAGAGGGGTCGACTCAGGGTCATGAAACGGCTGATGTTTGGAATCTGTCAGCGTTTTACTGCAAGCTGAACCATCACACAGAAGCAGCTTCAGTTCACTGCCTGCTTTTCTGCTGGTTAGACATCTGTATGAAGATTAGCCTATTAAGCAAGAAGTCATTAGTTCATCGGAAAGGAAGGAGTGTGTTAAGCTGCTCCTGACCTCCAGTATCCATGTAGCCTTGACAGTTGTTTGGATGGAGTCTACAGAAATGTGAGACTCAGTGAGACTGTGAGAACACAAACTAAAAATAAAACATACTTCCTTTACTTTCTCTCTCACCCATACACCCTTGGTTATATAAGCATACATAACCACTTCCTAAACTCAGAAAAACAGCCAGATTCTTGACTGACAATAACAGGTTTCTGTAGTTCTCATCCAGGTAGCTCTGACCAAATGTTCTAAAAACATGCAGTGACACTGTGCTGCTTACAACTACAAACTGTTTTCTGAGTACAATGAATGTATTATTCCTGATGTTCCTACATCACAACCATTTCAAATATGTCATATAAAGGCATTAGAATCTGACACGAACCACGAACAGGCTCCGTTTCTGGGTTCACATTACAAGCAGCAAATACCGAGGTCAAAGGTCAAAGCATCCTCATCACAGCAGAAACACGGAGCAGGATTTTGTTCCGTCTCACTAAGAATTTGCAGCACTGACAGTTTTGTTTCAACAGTCGATGTGGCGCAAAAGCAGCACACACACACACACACACACACACACACACACACACACACACACACACACACACACACACACACACACACACACACAAGCTTACCTCAGGTCTGTTGTGTCAACTGGAACAAGAGCAAAGAAAAGATTGTGTGGCTGCAGAGACCTTTTATATCCACAGCAACACCCACAGAGGGAGGGGAAGTCACTCGAGTTAGATTAGACAACGTAACCCCTCCCCCTGCACAACCAGGCTCTAACACACATACATCCACTTACTGCTGCCCACCACAGTACACTTGTTCCAGTAATGTGACCTCTGACCCCTTGGAAAAGGGACCTTTAAATGCAATCAGAGGTGGATGTACTCGCTTCAGCACTACAGCTGCTGAGCACACACATTTTAACAACACACACACCTCCCCCCTCCACAAACATGTCAGATCAGATGAAAGGTCATGGAGGTCAAGGTCCAGGCGCTATAACATTTGTCTTTCACACATCTTCCTGCTGCTGCTTCAGTATGTTGGTTACACAGATGAACACATGAAGAAACTGGTGAACTGCGGCGTCTTTACATTTCTCTGGCTGAGTTTGAACATGTCCACCTGGTTTCAATCTTCTTTACAGATACACACACGTCATGTCTCACTATACTTGTAAAGACACTCACTCACATTGACTTGTGAGGATAAATATGCAGGTTGATCAGGTTCTTATGTTAGAGCTGCCGAGTGACCCTGAGGCCAAAATATGTCAACTCAACACTTGTCTAAAAACAAATTTCATAAATAAATTAATTAATAAATTCTAACACTAAAACAAATATTAGAACTGATCCTGCTGTAATTAGTCAGACAAATATGTTAAAAATAGTAAACACCTGTTACATAGTGAGAAGAAACTATTATCATCACCAAATATGACAACTTAACATAACTGTATGTTAATTTGCACACAGTCACCAGTTAATGATGTCACTTCACACAACAATGGGCTCATTTATGTTAGAAAATAATGTTTAAAAGACAGAGAAACAAGGAGACGAATAGATGCGGCAAGATGCACTTTGAGCGTTGATACATTGTCGTATCATATCAGCGGTTCCGAGAACAAAAGAGATATTTGTGCACAAGGGTTCAAAAGACATCTGAACCATTGTGCAACACTGACAATTTGTTCTGAGATCTTTTTTGGCCAATCAAGGCCACAGTGTTCACTGCCCTGTGGAAGCTGCTGCAGCACTCACTGGAACAACAAGCGATCTGGTCCACTCCCCTGCTGACCCCGACTCCCTCGCATTCCACGACTCCCGAAGTCTAGGTCGACTCTCTCAGATTACACCTCGCCACAGTGGCTTTGTATCAACATCTGACATGAAGTATAAAAATTACAGCTACAAATTCTCGAGCAGAAGATTATGGCCCCACAGCCTGAGTAATATCAAGTCAGATTGGGTTTTTAAGTTTGCACCTTGACCTGTCAGAAGCTTGTCATGTAGTGATTCATGCAGTATTATCTTACACAAACAAAACAAGAAGTCACACTAATCCTTAGCTGGATGCCTACAAACAAAGCAATAAAAGATCGGACTCAGGTGAGGTCAAATCTAATTCTGGCCGCAAGAGCCGCTACACCTGTTTTCTGCTCCAAAAAAACAAATAAGAGATCAACAAGATCTACAGAAAACGGGTTCCAACGGCTCCACACACTGGAACCTCAGCATGTGAGCGAGGTTTGCAACATCGGCCTTTCACATCAAAGCAAAGGTGCAGCTAAAGTCTCCACTCCGAGTAATGTCAACACCGTAACCCGCTGTGTCAGATTAGCATTGCTGTGGTTTAATTATAGCCCCGCAGGGAGGGTGTTCTGACAGCAGCAGCGTGGATGTCAGTGTTCTCTGGCTTCAAGTCAATCGTCAAATCATAATAATCAATCAATTGATTAATCAAATCAATAAAAGATAAAAAACTAAGGAGTCTGCTTGTTGATTTATTTTGAAATCCCATCCAGCTTTTCTCAGAAATTCAACCTGATCTAAACGAGTCTGAACAAAGGTTCAACCTGTGGACGCAGCCTTAGCCTGCAGGGGTCAAAGGTCATCCAGGACAAAAACGGTGCCTCCTCCACCCAGTGACTGGTTATACCTCATGAACAAGCAGCCTACAAGATGACTGACGTACTCACAGTACTGCTTCTTCTGTTACAAACACCTGTACTACTTCTACCCCCTCAAGTAATACAACTGCAACTGTATTTACAACATCATCTCTCACTACTAATGCTAATGCTAACAAAACCTAGGTACCACTAATTCTACTGATGGTACTTCTACTACTAACACTACAATTAGGGGCGATATTGACTATTTTTTTATTCAAATTTTTATAAAAGACCATGTTCCAACCACAAACCAGACGTGTGTCCACATGAACAGCTGCTTAATTAGATGTTTTTCACATTTAAAGATTTACGAAACAGGAGCTCCTGGAAAATCAGGATAACGCTCAATCACAATCACCACGGCCTATTCTGCCCAGCAAGCTCAACAAGTCTAGTACTTTAATATTTGTTAAAGTTTTGTGTCAAGCTGCTTTTTTCTGTGGAGGTCCCACCCACCCAGGAAGCTGCTTTGTCATGCTGGAAGCCATCTGTTGCTACAGATAAAGCAGCGTGACCACTGCAGGAAGCGTCAGTCACTGTACCTGCCGCAGTTCAAGGTTCACATTCTGCAGAAACAGAAAACTTCACAATATCTGTCACTTTTCTTTGTGGTTCTCTCTAATACACTTTGTAGGGACCATTATTGTTAACCACCGACGGAGGAGCTTGGCAATGACCCCACTACCTGACCTGACTTTATTTCACCATTTACAAAGTGCTGTGAGAGTTTGAGGAAAAACTCTTCTCCTCCTCTCGTCTCTGGGCAGAGGTCAGGACTCAGCTGATTACTGCCTGCAATGACTGGTTGCTATGGATTCACTTGGCTAATGAAGGTTTAGGTGTGGATGTAAATTCTGGTGATTCAGAGTTGAGGCTCAGTCCACTGCAGCAGTCAATACATTTAGTTATTGCAGGAGAGAGCGTCAGCTCCAACAAGTACGAGCTCACTGAAACAAAGAGATGCTCGTCATATTTGAAACACTCTCATAACAAGAATAAACATGTTCTGTTCTATTCAGTCGTCATTAAACCTAATGTAAGTGCACAAGAAACCCTTCGTAAACAGTGAGCTGTTTAAAGCATTTTTATCCCCCTGGATAAAGATCACTAAGCTCAGTATCCAGATTATGACTCACACGTCCACCATGACAAACATCACTCGTGATCTATCGTGTGATCATAGTTATACATTTTTAATTCTTGGCCTGGATGAAGCTGAAGCTCAAACAGGGAATAATGATACAAAGAAAACAACTACACTCATTACAGCCTCAGACAGCCTGCTGACAGATGATTCTATCCCAAATTCAGATTAACACTGAAACAAGATGTTTCTGAAAGTCGCTGGACGGCTGTAAACTTAAACCATGATGGTTTATTTGGGAAGGAAAGAAAAAGCTTTGTTTTTCTGTGTATTTTTTGTTTTATGTGAAATTTTAAGGACTGTTACTGGTTTTCTTCTCTGGACACCGACCGAGTGTTCCCGCACAGCGGCCACAGCGGCTACTACTTCCCAGAGATCAACATCCAGTTTCATTCAAGACCCTGAATGAAAGGAACGGGATCAGAGAAAAGGCCTTTTACTCAGATCAGGTCACATGTGCCACAGCAGGAGACGATCAAGATCAGGACACAGACAACTGACGCCTTGAGTTTGTCCTGGTGGCTCTGGATGTGAAAGTTAGCTGCTGGGTTGACTGAGTCGCTCGTGGTCAGGACGTGCACAGAGTTAGACTCTAATGATGTCTGCATGCCGTGTTTATTTTGTTAAAACCCTGACGGACTGGTTATAAATGTATGTGATGCTGCAGCTTGCACAACACCTCATATATCCTGTTAGCAACCATTAGCTTTAGTGAACACTCCCACCCCGGCTATAGCTATTTACTATAAGGTACTCAAAAGAGAAAAGCTTCTGCATCTTTGCATAAAAACAAGTGACAGAGCTTTGCAGTGTTTGGCCAGGTCAGTGCTGCTCTCTGCTGGACAGCAACGACATGCAAAGCCCCTCTTCACTTTCTTTCCCTGCTGCGACATTATTTGAAGGCGGCGTAGAGATGTCATGTCACAGAGGATCAGCAGTCAGAGATTTCTGGGTACAAACAGAGAATCTGCTGATCTTCATGATGGAGAAAATGCTAGCTGGTGACCTCTAAAAAACAGCTGCTCTTTAGAGAGCATGCGCACAGCAACGTGCGGCTCCACACCGTGAACACAATGGAACAAGATCCGGTCCACGGTTTCAGAATAAAAGCGCGCATGTGTCACAACATCCTCAGTTGCATGGGTGAAAATCCACCAGTAATAACAATGTAATTCATATATTCATAACAATATCAAAGAGAGCACGTAGAAAAATCTCAGTAGAAAAGTTTGGCATTCATGCCTGGAAAATGACTTAATATAATGTCTGAAGATTGAGTCATGGCAACTGGACTTCAAAACAACAACAAAACAAGCTGCACATTGACCGTGAAGGCGCGTGTGGTCTTATTTTGAAGGCCCTCTCACTTCCTGTTTCTGATCCAATCTTGACGCAGCCCGGGGGTCCGGTTCTTACTCACCATCTCTATGATCCTGGTTTTCTTGCCCGCTCGCTTCTTCTTGGCGACGATGTACTGGGCCAGAACCACGCCGCCCAGCAGAGCACAGACGCTGGCGCTGGCCGCGGCCCCCACCTTTACCACGGCCGTCCTGTCCATGACGGTCCGCCGCTTCTCCGCCGATGAGCCCGCCGCCCGGAGAGTCCCGTCCCGCCTCCTGTCAGCAGGCGGCTTCCTACTGGTGTAAACCCCGCAGCCAAAGATCGTCTGAGCACGACAAGACGTGCCACTCTGTAGAAGTTTAAAACCCCACCGAACCAACGTCTTAGTTGGATGAAGCAATACACTTCATAGAAATATCGACAACATATTATAGCAGTCTACACGTATATTCAAACTACACTCACCTTATTCCCACTGATACAGGAACTCTTTTTGTGTATTCAAAGTAGAGAAAAACACAGCTCTACTTCAGCAACTCACCCTTCAGTGTGGTTCTCCCCCTCTTACATTTCAAAATAAAGCTCATTCCCGCTCGTACAGGAAATACCAAAACAAACGTCATTAAATTTACAGCAATGCCAACTCAAAGTTTATACACAACGTATAGGCCACAAAGTCAATATTTTATCCATAATTTGAGTG
This sequence comes from Ctenopoma multispine, assembly GCA_034779795.1. Taxonomy (NCBI): domain Eukaryota; kingdom Metazoa; phylum Chordata; class Actinopteri; order Anabantiformes; family Anabantidae; genus Ctenopoma; species Ctenopoma multispine. The sequence continues at coordinate 1,863,304 of JAUYWH010000008.1, forward strand.
ACTTTGTCCTTAAAAACATTCACACCCCTGCACATTTCATGATTTGGACCAAATCTGTAAACATTTCTAAAAAATTTTACAGTAACATGTTGAAATAAGTTGTTATCCAAATAAGTCATCAGAAGATGTTTCTATAAACTTTTATACAATACAAAATTAATTTTATATACTCCATCCTCTTTAAGTTACATAATTAAGTGGCCATAAAAAGTCAAGTAGTCAGCATTTAGGTTCTGAACTTTTTAATTTCCACAAACCACAAATGTAAAACGACACAGTGCAGAAGATTGGTGTGTGTTTGATGTTAAACACCTTCCTATGCAGCCGGAAAAGTGATCCAGGTTCATACTATAGTGAAGCACCTTGGAATAAGACGATCTTTCTCTCTAATCTGTTTGCTCTTTGCCTCTTTCACTGACTGGTGCTGCCTTTGGGTGTGAGGATGTGTCAGCGAGCAAATATTTACACCACTATACAAACCTTCAACATGAATTATGATGGAGAAATGACTGAGCTACTTTTGCAGTTTTTGTTACATATTTTATTCTTCATGATGAGATGAGACTTAAACTATAAAAGTGAATTAAAAGAACAAAACAGGAAGTAAAAATACAGAAAACATAAAGACAAATATTCTTTGAGTGTGCGGTAGCATTCTTATTTGAATCCTAAAAGAAAGGAGGCTCTGGTGACACTTTTCTGACCAGTTGCCCAGTATCAACAGAGCTCTTGATTTAACTGTGCACCAGCTCTTATACGGACTGTTGCACATTTTATGATACAGTATTACATCAGCACTTTGCTTTATGAGTGTCCTCTGAAAGTGCATTTGTACGTTGAATTAATTTAAATATGTTTATCATCTGTTATAGAGTTTTAAAGATGACATTATCTTCTGCAGAGTGAGTCATAAAGTACAGTACTGTAATTTGGAGCTGGTAAGAAGTTAACTTACCTTATCTGCACCATAAACCCTATGATGACATTTTCTTTATGGGCGGGAACAAAAAAAACTGTATAATACTGTTCTGAGTAACGCTTAAGTTTGCTTATAAGAAAATTCCACAGGGCAACTTTAAAACTCATCAGCTGCTGCAACCACCAAGCACAGGGATCTCCGAATCAACTGGGACTGAAACTTAGGGATCCTACTTCAGGTAAATCTGCATACACACTCAGCAACACCTCTTTATTTGAGGTTCTAGAAACAGGACTTGCAACCTGCTGGAAACCAGTAGCTCTGCAGTGTAAAGATACATAACAGACAACTGACACTGGGATATCAGAGAAACAGTAATATTTATTGTTTGAGCTGCAGCCATGCTGTATGATACATGTGACATTTATAACATTTTAAAAGCACAGTTCTGGTAGCCATCCAGAGAGAAGAATTAAAGACGAAGACTGTGTGACAGAATGAGTCTTGTGAATTTGTGAAAGTCTTGGAATGCATTACATGAAAATAAGAGAGCATAAAAAGCTCTACTGTCTGAAAATAAATAAGAGCAACATCTCATCATTTGAGCCACACTTCACATGAGGGGAGCAGGTTTCCTGATGATAAAAGATTTGTAGGTTAAAAGCAAAACAGTGAAATGTTGTGATCCTTCTCTCTCACTTTGTTCTGACTTATTGAGGAAGAACAAAACCAAATGAGGGCCTCCGTCTAATCTAAAGCTTCCACCACAGTGTAGTCTTCTTCATCTGCACCATCCTCACCAGAGGTGTTTTTGGAAACAGTAACTACTCCACTGGCCGGATGCCTTTGGCCTCTTCCATCTTCCTCAGGGTCTCATCCCACTGTGTGAACTGCTTGGACAGCAGGAACATCTGCCAATCAGAAGTCAGAAGTTAATGGGTTAATTTAAGAAGGTAAACATAAAAAAACTAACCAGTGTACCATTTTGTTGTATTCCTCAAAAAGCTTCTTCACTTCCTGGGACTGAGCCTCAGTTTGGTCCTGTAAAACAAACATAATGATTAAAACAAAACGAAACAGAAAGAAAAGGCAAATGGAGAGGGAGAGACAAGGAGCGTTGTTACCTGCTGTTTGATGTGAATCTGTGACAGACGCTGCAGTTTAGTGGCGTGTTCTGGTACATCTGTGAACACCATAAACACAGCTAACACATGCTTGACGATGAAAGTACTTACGCACACTTACGCCTAGTTTCATCTGGCACAAGTTCAATTTGATACGAAACAAAACACAAATACACCCTTTACCATCAAACTTTGGACTCTCTGATCTCAAGCACATCAACACATCATTTAAAAGATCCTACAAATTTCAGTCATATCTCTTATATTCTTTTTAGAACATGTGGATATGAAACAGGTTAATAATATCACTAATAATCAAGGAACAAATTACAGAACAGAACATTGCTTTGTCCTTTATTTTTAATGGTGTCCTACAAAGTATAACTCACCCCTGATGTAGGTGCTGTCCAGCAGTGGCTGCAGGTTGCTCACCTGCTCCAGCAGAGCCGCCTGGGAGAGAAGGAAGTCCTGTTCTGTGCACACAAACACACAACAGTATCATAGTCAGTCTGAATCACATATAAAATATTTGTTTAGTTTTCTACAACAACATTTTTTAAATTACTTATATTATTATACAATAAGAGAAAGTTGAACTCTTCACATTACCATTAAACATTAGAATTACAAATTTGATGTCACATCAATAAATAATCTCTGATTCATTAATCTCTTAATAAATCTATCTTGAATTCTTCCTGCTTCTTACCAGCGAGGATGAACTCCAGCTTCATAGAGTCAGGTACAGTGATGTGCTCTGTGAACTCAGGATCCAAGTACTTCACAAGGTCTTCAACTGCAGCACAACAACCAGCAAACACAGTTTGAAATCTGACCACAAAAAATGCTCACAAGCATTGGTGTCACATTTGGAATTTTTGGCTCGCACATAACATATTATACATCCTGTTTATTACATGTACCCAGCTAAAAGTAAGACACTTTAATGCCAACAGTCCAGCACTAAACCCCACTGTGCTTTCATGATGATTTTAATGCTGTCTTTCCTACCAACTGTGTGATTATTCTGAAGGCTGGACACTGATATTTAAATATCGATTATTTAGTACTCCCATTTATACTAATGAGGCCTGGCTTCTCTGTATAATGTAGAGCAGGTCTACAGCACTACAAACTCCAGCCTCCAAAATACCCGTAAAGTTTACCAATAATCCTCTGAAAAACAGGAAAAAAACAGAAAATTAAGCACTGTAACGTTCATGAAGAGAGGCTTTAATGCTGGACTACATTGGATTTCATTCAACAAACTGAGCAGAATGCAGAATGAAATACTCACTCTTCTTGTGCAGGATCTTTACTCGCTCTCTCTTGTTGGCTGTGTTTGTCAGACCTGCCTGAATTCTGGTCAACGACTCTGCACACTGCAAGACAGGTGGCCCTGATTAGAGTTAATACTTTGATACATTTTACTACCAAAGACCCAGAAAAGTCATTTGAATTTATGGCATTCACATGTCTAAATGGCACTTTTAGGTTGTGTCCATTGTTTGATTTCAAATTGAATAAGCTTAAGCACAGAAACCTGAAGAACAAAACAATTTACTTGTACTGGACTGCACACTATCTACATTTAAAGTCTCATTCTGAGTATTGCTGGAATATACAGTTTTTATATTACTGATGAGGCACTTTCTCCACCCTCTGTTTGTTCAGTGCCCCTTTGTAAGTCATATCATATGACTCTGCTAAGATGCCGAACTTAGTCAGCGAGTCAAAATAAAAATACCATCTTTCAGTTTACTTAACTTGTGCATTTGAGAGAGTTTCAAATAGATAAATATTAGGTAAATCCCTGCAAAGCAAACATTTCAGTTCTTTTCAGTGTCGGATAAATCCTGCTTGAGACAGTTAAAATATCCACAGTGAACATCCATGCTTTAATGTTTAAAGTGAACCTTTAGCTGTCTTGTCACGACATGGATTGTGTTACATTACTTTTCTTCTTTTCATCACAAGTGGATTGACCCTTGATACTATCTTTCACTGATTGTAAAAATCAAATATTAACATTTGAGGAGTTACAACAGCCAATATCTGACATTATATATATATTTCTGATAAAACTGAACAGGTAATACAACATTAATTTCGTCGGAAGGTAGACCTCTGATCAGAAGGAACACTTAACGTATTTGGATGTTACAGGTAGGCTAAGACTCACAATGACACCGTCATAACATTACCAGTTAGCTACACCTTAACTATTACAGCTAAGCTAAGATTAAACTAGTTTGCTAAAATCACTCATACATTTCTGATTTAGCTAATAAATGACTACGGTACTTTACTTAGTGGCTCGTTTAGCGCCAGTCACTGGTACCACATTTTAAATACTCTGAAATCTGAGTCTATCTAGAGCTAATGTGCATTAACTAAAATAGGGCGTTTATCAAGGCGTTAGCCTTTCCAGGCTAACAGATAGCTAGCCTCAAAACTAGCACCTCACTAATTGAAAATGACATTTTATTGGACGGACCTTAACAGGCTTTCCACTTTTGTTTCTTCTCTCGCCATATATACGATTCTCAAGCTCCCGAATACGCATTTCCAGGTTATCCGTTTCCAATTTCTTATCCATTGTTAATGCTATAAACACAACAAAACCCAAACAGTCTTGAAACGTAAGCTAGCCGTTACGTATTTTACAAGCGGCGTCGCAGGCGATGACGTTTTTAAAATATATTTGGATTTTTTTTTACCATTAATAACTGCTACCGTTTTTCAAAGGGTCCAATAGATGTGTGGAGATGAAAATAAATGGTATGTTTAATTTATGGGTTATTTAAAAAAAATGCGAGTTGTAAAATTGTTTTTCTGTCGTTGTTGCAGTGAACGGCGTTGTTTCTAGAGGTCGCTGTTTTGCGGCGAGTGGGATTTTTTTGTGCTGTTTTTCCGGTGACAGAAGGGGAATGACAACACCGACAGTTACGGCCCTTCTTCCATTCAACCTGACTGCTAAACATCGACAGAGAGTAAGGTTATCTCACATATCACTATATGTTCCTCGTTCACTGGACAGTTTTGTTCGTGTACGATAATAACCTTATCCAGGAGGCAAGCACATTTGTTTCCTGTAAACAGTGTTGTAGGATGTTTTCACTTGCTAAGTTAGCTTACTTAGCCAAAAAGCTAACGTCAGTTTGTGCCTTACAGTTGCGTAGTTTGACAGGCTTGGAGTTAGTTAGGAAGTGTAGCAGGTGAATCTCTGCGTTCTCCTGGGGTATTACTTAGTAATAACTTCACTGGCGAATTACTAAAGAAATGCATGGCGTACCTAAGCTGAATTACTTCTAGTTGGCACTAGTTTATGTAGCTAGTTACTTGTCTGTTTTGCTCTGCTGTGTTGTTCACAGCTGGACGCTGTCTGCCTTTGGACTTCGGCATCTGTGTTTGGGGAATTTATTCTTTATGTGCCACCGGGAGCAAAGGAAGCATGGCAGATGACAAGGACGTGTTGAGGGACGTTTGGTTCGGTCGGATCCCCACCTGCTTCACTCTGAACCCGGATGAGGTTACTGAGAGAGAGGCCGAGCCTTACTATGTAAGTTCGGCTACCCTCTGACTTAACATGACCACTTTATCTGATATCATTTTGTGAAGATGGATGCAGATACATACCACACAAAGAAAGAAGAAAACACAAAATCATTATCTGCATATATCAATATGGTGTATACAGCTGAAAAGTTATTCCCTTATATGAAGACATGAGAGCACAAGAGATCTGTAAGGCTTAAAGTCTCACAACATGCTATGTAGATGCTGTTTGAAGAAACATTGATTGGTCAAGACTGTGTTTTTCTCAGGGTAATGGATTGTTGTCCAGTGAAGCTACTTACTCCTTCTTCCCAATCATAAAGAATGAATGTACTCACAATTCATCCAATATTAATTGAAGCAATGAGTCTGGAGCAATAACACAAAATAAACTGTGGATAATTTTAAAAGATGCCTATAGACTGCTGTACATCCTAACAGTATGGTGTAACGACAAGCCAAACTGTTGACAAGGATGGATTCAGGCCATAAAAAACTATCACCGATACTGTGAAGGAAATATCACCATATTCTCTTATTTAGCCCTTCAATTATTTTAGTTTGATATTTCTTAATGTTTAGGCTTATAGTTTTTGATCACTGATCCTCTTTGCTCGGCTCTAAAGACTGCATACCGATGTGACTTACCCCTACGGTAAGCCACATCTGCAGTTTTCACTCTAAAGGGAGAGGTCTTTGAGTTCCTGTTATATAGCTTAATTTAATTTGCTATTATCTAGTCTGATGTTGAGGCAACTATACAGTAATGCCTCCACCGGTGCTGAAGAAGCACATGATCACTGTGTTTAATATTTCTCACTTTTGTTGTTGTTTTTGCTTCCACCACTATGGAATTAGATCTCAATACACAAAGAACATGGAGTACATTCTGCTTATGCTAAAGTCACAAAAGTTACTTATTGACTCTCACAGTTAAGCCAGCAGAGGCAGTGTAGCGTAGTGTATCAGGCTATACTGTTCTTATAAAGCATCCCATCTTCTCCCCTGTTGTCTAGCTGCTGTTACCCAGAGTAAGCTACCTGACTCTGGTTACAGACAAGGTGAAAAAACACTTTCTCAAAGTGATGAAGGCCGAGGATGTGGAGGAGATGTGGTTCGAGTATGAAGGCACACCACTTAAATGGTGAGAAAACAATTAGATGATTTTTAAATTCTCTATCGGGGGAAACAGGGTTTGGTACATAATGACACGACACTGGTAGATTTTAAAAGGTGAAATGTTGTTACCTTGAACCTCTGGTTGTATTGTTTTATGGTTTATATGGCACGTTGGTGTCAGAAGTTTAGTGGTTTCTATATCAGATATTCTCTTCTTATCATTTTGTGTTCACTCTCATTTTGCCTGATTTTTCTTTGCTAGGAGATTTTTAGGATAATGTCCTCCAATAAAATCCTTCTGAGCCAACTCAGCCAACCCATGTCTTATAAAACATGCACATACAGCTACAGATTACAGACATGTGTGCTGTATTTGGCTTTCAGAATAAGAATAAATGTATTTTGCTTTCTCTCAAGGTGCGAAAATCTGTTTTTATGTGACTCTGTTTTTCTTCTTGTTTACTGTTGTGCTGCTTCATGTAAACATCAACTATAACTATAACAGTGTATTCACACTACTGTTAACCCCAGTAAGCAGTTGCTGTAAGTCAGTTTGTTCACGGTTATCACCGAAGTATCATCTTGTATTAACTGTGGAGGCCTAGCTGGTTTCTTACCATGCATCTCTGACTAGAGATCGGTAGGATAGACTGCAGGAATGAAGTTCTGCCACAAGGTGCCAGTATTGCAACACAGACAGTAAATTACAGCTGCTTTAAAGTCTCAGTAAATCCAGTAATTAGAGAAAAGAAACATGCAGTGTGTTTTGTAATTGTCATAGGAAAAAACCAAAATGCTTGCTAGATTTAGACTCAAACATGAAGTTCCTCCGCTTTTCTTACCATGAATTTCCCATTAATCATAAATGTAAAAGTAATGGGTTTTTAACAAAAATTTTTTTTAGATTTATCTATTTTGTGTGGAGTATTCTGGTTAGCTTTGTTATTAGTTTTTCAACTGTTATAATCACATATTTGGTACAGCTTGGTTTGTTGGTGTCATGAGAACTAAATAAAAAATGATTAAAGTAGTTTGTGTGCGTGACTGACCATTAAAATACCTAAAAAAGATAGTCATCGGATTTGAAGCTGCAATAAAGAAAAACATCCCATCCCTGCTGACTAAGGCGTAGTAGTAATAGAGCCACCCTATTTCTATTCTAAACACAGGAAGTGACATATAAAAAAAATGCGTGTCTGTCTGTACCATTTCTGATTCCAGGCACTATCCAATTGGAGTTCTGTTTGACCTCCATGCCTCCAACACGGTATTACCTTGGAACATCACTGTGCACTTTAAGGTAAAAGCCAATCAGAGTGTGTTTGTGTATACGCGACACGTATAACATCGACAAAATTCTGTTTCACTTGTGCAAAATAGTGAAGTGCTTGTGATTTTAGCACTTCTCACTGTAGTTTAGTGTTTCACCAAATAGTCTTAGATAAACCTGCTACAATCTTTGCACAGCAGCAAAGAGCAGACAGACTAAGTTCATTTCTAATGTCCTGCTATATTCTGGATTTCACCTGCTACTCTGGTGGCACAAAACAATAATGTAGCCTTAAATAAATAATCTAAAAAAATCTTGTGATTATTTGTCAGAATTTTCCAGATCATGACCTGCTCCACTGCCTGTCCAACTCTATAGTTGAGGCTCACTTCATGTCCTGTATCAAGGAGGCCGATGCCCTCAAGCACAAGAGTCAAGTCGTCAACGACATGCAGAAGAAAGACCACAAACAGCTGTGGATGGGCCTACAGAACGGTGAGACACACATAAAACACATTTCTTTAAGTAGCTGTGAATAAGTGTGCTAAAAGATAAGAAGCGCGCGCGCGCACACACACACACACACACACACAAATTCCAAAAACAGAGTCTGTGAGCACCTGTTAGGGAAGTGACACACAATCATACGGTAACATATTTTCTCATTAACACTCAGATGTTGTCTCCCTGTTCACACACCTACACACAAATTCACACATGCTTGCACAAACTGCACTTAATCATGTTCTATGTTGTAGCACACATGCACATATTTTTCTAATTGTTTCCAAGAGATTTACTCATTTCTAATGCTGTTTCCACAGAGAAAGAATGCATGCAAATAGATTCACAGATGTTCCTGCACATACACACACAAATCTCTCTGTGGTCTGATAGCAGTCTTTGAAACTGCCATGTCCAAAGCCTCTCCCACCAAAACACCCCTCAGCTTCTCTTTCATTGTTCCAGATAGGTTAAATTCCTAATGATGAATAGTTGCGATGCCAGTGTTTTGCGTAGGTGGGGCAGATGCATTAGAAGCTTGTGATGTGGAAGTAGTCACTGGAGCAGATGGGATGGATTCCCAAGTCTGGGGTTTGTGTGAAACTTTTGCTCTTCTTTAAAAAGCAAAACCCAACATGCGGCATAGAATTCCTTAAGTAAGGGCAGGTCAGGCTGATCAAACAAAGCAACAATAAACACTTATTGACCACCCGAGCTGTAGCTGCCCGCGGGGCCAGTCAGGAAAATATGTGACCTTTGTTTTGATCTATATTTGGATCCGTCCTCCTTGGTTTGAGTAATTATTAGCAGACATAATCTTTTCTGACTTCCATGTAACATCCCATAGATGAAATATACACTGCTTTGAATAGATCAGTTTAAAATGATGTTATAAATAGGACAGCCAGTGATGGTGATGGTGGTAAGTATTGATTCATCTGTTCAGCACTTTCTTAATTAAACAATTTATTGTTTAGTTGAATGTTAAAGTTGTGTTGTCTGAATTAACAACTTCAGTGATAATCAGACAATGTAGATCAATTTAAATATCAGATCTAGTTCTCAATATTAAAAACAGTAAACATGTATATAGAATATATTATACTTATGATGAATTTGTCTGGTGAAATACTAAAACTGCATTCACTGTTGGGATGGGAGATGCTTTCCATACTTTACTGCTGGGATGGTAACGTTGATGGAGTTAAGGTTAGGGTTGGGGGGGTTAGATGGAATTTGTCAGGGTGCAGCTGTTCCTTCCTTAATAATGTTGGTACTCTCTAAAATGTCACTTCTTCAGCAAGTAATAAAAAAAGCAATAGTTGAACATAAACTGTTTCCTCACATATTTGTCTCCATTAAATTAGCTAATTTAAACCACTGAGAGTGTAGCTCATGACATAAATGAGTAATATACGGTTGAAATGCAGTGATGCAAATCATGGCTCGAACACTTGAGATAACTTGTTGTTTTGAACAGGTTTGTAGAAAAACCCAGGGGCTTCAAAGCCACAAGCAGTTCAGCTGCATTTCTCTCTCACTTTCCCCTGAAACTAGAGAAAGAAATGTCACGTCAGTAAGGGAAAGACTGATTAAAATATTAATTTAGGAGACAACAGATAATGCAATGACAGTTCAGGGTGTGGCTGCCGTTATGGCGTTTTCTCCCTGAAACTGTTTGTAAGTCCATGAAACACAAAAACAGACTCTATGTATGTATGTATGTGTGAACTAATTTAAAAACAAGGAGTTGGCCTTACTTGTTACACATGAAAGTGAGAGATGAAACTGTATTTAAACCCAAACTTTCACATCCAAAAGAGACAAGAAACAGAGATAGGTCGAACTTTCCTCCAGGAGAGAGAAACTGAACCTTTTCAAAGGTTCATGTCAAAGCGAGAGGTGGGGGGGGGTGGAGGGTTTGAAACCAGCACATGCAGAGTAGATTCATTTTTGATGATGAAATGCTGTCTTGTGGTTAGAGGACCGAGGTTGAAGCTCGTGTGTTTAGCAGGGATCCTGCCTGATGAATTGTCCCCACCAAGACACATAGTCTCCATCAGCTTTTCAAAGTAGCTCCTCCGTCCTTTTCTTCTGTGATGGGTGGATGTGTTCATGTTGGTGTGTTCAAAGATAATGGGCCATCCTAGTGTGTTGCACATGCTTTACACCATAACACAAAAATATGTTGTTACATTTTCCATGGTCTTACTGCCTTAATCAACCAGACCTGCAATAAACTACAAGTAACGTTTCTTGGTAATTACTTGGTGTAATTCAAATGATTTCAGGAACCTAAATATGTACTGTTTTGTAAAAACCTCAGAGATATTATGAAGCCTGTTGTCCAAAACGTGACAAACAAGGGAAATTCTCTTCAGGGACATTTCTAATAAAACCTCTTTCTGACATATTTGTGCTCGTCCATTTCTTGTTTTGAGGATGTGTCAGAAATGGAGGTGTTTACATGTACTACTGTTGTAGTTCCAATCTGATTTGTTTGCACTTCTTATTAAGAAATGTGGATAATTCCATACGCTGGTTTTGAGAAACCTGTATGTGCCTCTGTAACTAACTTAAATTGTTTCTGAAGACACTATGGTATTAATCAGTGTTGGGTACATTTGAAATCTCAAGATTAAAAAAAAGTAAAACAAAATGTGAAATATCTGGTGAAAGAATAACTGTTCTTGCACTTGAGTTTCACTATTCAGTGCTACTGACACTTTTTGGTCTGTAGTGAAAAAGTTTTGAGGTTTGAAACCCAGGCCTGGTGAACATCTTATCCAGGTTTCTGTTTATTGCTGTTTGCACAGGTGCACCATCAGACTGAGCCATTTAGTGCAGGTAGTTAGCAAAATGTATGTGAGATATATATAGATATATCTATAAATATATCTGTAGATATATCTATATATATATAGATTAAAGATGAATACAATTAGAATTGCTGAAGAATGTTTTTATTTTCACAGATAAGTTTGACCAGTTCTGGGCCATGAACAGGAAGCTGATGGAATATCCCACGGAGGAGGGAGGCTTCAGATACATCCCCTTCAGAATATACCAGGTAATATACACCAGTAAAACCTTCCCTTTCATGATAGTGTTAAGATTATTTTTAGTTTGTACAGTTTAATTCGATCCTTATAGAATAAAGCTGAGGTTTGGCAGCAGATGTAGTAGCACTGAGCCCAGTAGATGGAGCCAGATGACTGCATAAAAAGTCTTCCATGTTGGTGGGAAATCTCCTTCAAATAGACATCTATTTTACTTTACAGTTACCTACTGTTATCTGGAGTCACACTTATTCAAAATATGCAGTTGGCAGGTAAAAGGTGATAGAATTGACTCTTTAAACATTAAGGTAATTGTTCCTTTTCAGTTTGAGATCCATGACTCACTTGCAGTCAGTCTGAATATAAAATAAAAAAAAAACTGTCAGGCCTATTGTGCAACAAAAAATTGGTTACATCATTCTCTTGACATATTCAATGCTCAAGGAAACAATAAGACATTTGTATTTTATCTTAGTTTGAAATCAGAAACAGCAAAAACAGTGCATCCACGCTTGACATAATACCCACTTTACAACATGAGTAAGTGTCTGAGGTGCAGTGGATTTTTTTATTTCATTTTTAAGGTGAAGGATATTTCTCTATTCTCCACAAATAACCTACAGACCACGCTGATAGTCGGCCAACATGGTGCCGTCACTGAGCGTCTTTAATTTTTGCATTGTGTCCTGCACCACCAGCACTTGACGGACCCCTGTCGGCGGTCTTTTAGCTGACTCAGCATGTTGAATCTGCGACCTTCCCTGTTGGTGAGAGACTCCTCTGGTTTACGGCTAAGCCTAGTGAATCGCTGCACAAGAAGAGAAACAGAAGTGATCAAAGCAAGCAAATAGTGTAGTTAAGAGGGCACAGATGGGACGCTCTTGTCACTTTTCATCTTCATCCGGTACAAGAATACTTTAACAACACGTTCATCTGGAATCAAGAAACTCTGTGCTGAGTGAAAATGCAACAAACACTGCTTTATTAACAGTGCGTATCTACCTGCTGGTATGGAGAGTTAGGTGCAGGACCTACGTGCTAGCTGGCCCCTTGCCTGTGTTTTTTTTTGGTGTGTTTAGTTTCACTTTTTTGCCCAGACTAAGGCGATGATAGGTGATGCAACAGTCACCCTTCATCACTGTTAGTTCTCTGACGTTGGATTGGTGTGTGTCTCTCCCCTAAGAGAGCCATTACATGTGTACATCTGCAGACAAGTTCATAAGTTCACTGTTTTACAGTAAAAACAGTGCCAGTCAGAAGTGTGTGGGATCCTGGGTTCTTTTGGGAAGTCATTCATTTATTCCTGTACATTAAATAACTATGACTCACCTCTGTTTGAATTGTCATAAACCAGTGGGAAAGCCTCAGGGTTCAGTTCAGGAGCAGGAGGCGTTAGCAGACAAGTGGCCTCAGGTCGGTTGTTCTCGTCAAGCCTCTGCAGCATTTTCAGGTGAAAAAAGGAAGGGAGACATGAATAAGCAGCTGATTCTCGCCTGGAAAAAATGAGCGTGCTATGAGCCAGACAGTGGGAGAAAAGTGCCACGCTTTGAGTTAAGTGTTGGAGCAGATCCAGAAATGTTGGAAAAGTGCAGAGAATTTATATCGACAACTTCCAGGGTTTGGCATAGTTGAGGACTTGCACATAATGACTGAAGATCGTTTAATCTTAATGGACACTGAAGAGCCTCATCCAATGCAAAGAACTACAGATTTGGAAAACATCTGGATCTTTGCAACACAAACATGTTGACAGTCTGCTTTGAGTCTAGTCAAATCACAGCAACTAGAAAAGGCCCTCTCACTGTCACAGAGCTGTGTAGAGGAGTTAAAACTTTAAGGCCTGTCAAGTCGTGTTAGGAAAAATAATGTAAGGAAATGGAACCGTGCGCAGAAAAAAGAACTGACTTTAAATGAGTGGAGTGTCAGGTTATGAAACTGAAAAAGATTTGTAGAACAGAACAGGACTTAAGCATTATGGTTAGTTACAAGAGTGACTTTCCGACCAAGCATATTTTTTCCATCTTCATATGTGCTGTGACCGCTGGTAATTTCCCACTGTGATGATTTATTGTCAACTTTATTAAGTTCTTAATGAGACCTGTTGGGCTCCACATGTGGCTGCATTTACATATTTGCCACAACAAGGGAGGAGGAACAGCTGCCAGTCACTGTCAGCGCTGAGTGTTTTGCATGAAATTCAAAAAGCTCATAAATGATTTTGTTTTTACTTTCACATCTTCAGCATGTGAATAAGCCTTTTTACACTTAGACAAAAAACATTCTTGTGTTTAGTAATAAAACATAAGTCTTTAAAGTGGCAGACTGAAACACGCAGTCCAGCCAACACAACCCGCCCTCAGAGACATGCACTTGTTGCTGCAGCTGTAAAACCATGTAAGTGCTGGAGGGTAGACAAAAGCCAGACCGTTCCAGATTGGGGTGTTTTTCACGACTGAATTGAAAGTTTCCACGGTCATTTATGAGCAGAGTTGGTTTCATGACAATTGAAGCATCAAAGCATCAACTGCTCTGCGTGATTTGCAAACACACTGGAGAAAATAAGCTTCATTCCTAAGAAGTTTGGATTGTTTTGGAGATGATGTGGTTTTCCTCTTACAAGCTGCTAAATATTTACAACCAAAGAAGGCCTGGAAAGTCTGGAGAGGAGTGGAAACTCAATCTGTTCATAATGATCCTAAAAATACTCGTAAAGTCAGTTTTCTGAAACTACTTTCACTGTCCTAAAGTGCCTTGTGATGATCTGCAGAAGTTTAGGATTTCTGCAAATGTTTGCAAAAAATGTTTTGTAGGATCATTCCAGTTGTTTCTATTCTTGACTTTGTCTTTTGTAGTTTATTTTATTGTTTCAACTGAGGCTAAGAATTAAGATTAAAGCATATTTAACTGTAAGTGAGCAGGAAGTCACTAATAATCCTTTATAGCACAGGAAAACTGATTGCACAAAACCATGGCAGGCATGAAGGTCAGATCTGCACCAGAGAGTCCGTCTGTTGTTGTTGTTGTTGTTTGGGTTATAATTTTATTTTTTTTTAGCCCCTCACTATTTGCATTTCTCATTTTATTTGTCCCCGTGGTTAATACACTTAGTATTTAAAGGGATGTGAGTAAAGATAGAAAAACAAGCAGAAGAACAAATAACTTGAGTTCAGTGAAAAGTTTTACTCTGCAGAGCTCGTAGCGTTGCTAAGAAGAAAATCCAGTGTTTTGTTTGCCAAAGTTGTTGTGACAAGACTAAACATGATATCGCAAAACCAAGAGACTCACAGACATTTACCTTGGAGTGAAAAGAAGTAGACTGGAGAGGTGAAAATAGGTGCAACGGACAACAACAAAGCTGTTTTCACTGTGGACGACTTAACAGGAGACTGCTGTATACCGAAGAAAGATCCCCCCTCCCACACAAAGACACATGTGCACACACAAACACTCACACGCGCGCATACTCTGAGTATTTCAAAGCCAGATTGTGGTCTTTAGTGTAAATAACATGTGCTGTATTTGATGCAGACAGAATTAATGACAACACTTGGTCCAAATAACAGAGAGCTCATTTCCGTCTGGCCTGCGCTCCTTATGGAGACAAAGATACCTCATCGTCATGGGTGACACATTTGTGTTTTGTGTATGTGTCAGCCCTATGTCCTGAAGGCCTTTCTTGGTCATAAATGTTAGATAAATTTCTTTCATTTAATTTTACTATTTCAGTTTTACATAATCTCCAGCATGGTAAATGTGCACACATGTAACGGTGTGTATGTGGAAAAATTATTCAGTCCTATGAGCATTTTGGTGTTGATCACTGTTGATCACTCACAATTATTAGCACATTAACCCTTTATGTCTGCATATGTATTACTGTTTGGATGTAAACAGAACACGTCTTCTTAAGCTTCTGTTTACGTGTTGCCTGTTCATAGATCTGTCATTCAGTTGCTTCGACTCAAACCCTTTTTGTGTGTTTTTGTGTGTGCTTGTGCACATCGTCCCGCCACGCCCCTCGTCTCCTGCCAACAGCGGGACTTGTTTAGCTACTAGTGTATCTTCCTGCACCCGCTGTGACGCCACTCTGTGATTCAAAGAGCCAGAGGGGACTGACGGTCTCGCTGTACGGAAAGTGAAAATTACTATGCTTCTTTTAAAGACCGCTTACATTGTTGCTCTACAGGTAAACCTCTCTGTTCTCGGTCCGTGACTCAGTGGTTACACAAACCCCTAATGCAAGAGCAGGCAGTCCACCTCCACCCACCTCTGTACTGCTGTGTCGTTGAAGCTGCCTTCTACTAAGAACGCAGGTTTAGTGCCTTCTAGATATCTTGTAATGGCTGACTGAAAGGAGGGGGAGGTGGTGACTACACAGACCATTACAAAACATGGGAATGCTGGAAACAGTTGTGTGTAATTTTGCCGAAGGCAACAGGTGATATGTCTGTTGTACTGGGTAAGAACGGGTTGCCACATTTAATGCAATGTTTTTTTGCTGAACTGTGACTGTCACTTAAAAAAAGTTTTGTAATCACTAAACAACAGCCAAGCAACGAAAAAGGCTTCAGAATCTTATGGTGTTGTGTTGTTGAACCGATGTGTTGAACATAAAGAACTGTAGTATAATTCATGTGAACTATGAGGTGGAAACAGACATCTACACTATGAAAGAAGATGTGTGGAATTAGATAGTAAACAAAAAAGTGTTTAACATCCTGGAATATGTTTTATATTTTCAATTCTTCAAACTAGCTACCTTCTGCTATGATGGCCGCTTTACACACTCTTGGCAGCCTCATGAGGTAGTCACCTGGAACAGTTTTCTAACTCCCTTGAAGGAGTTACAAAGATGTACTTGTTTGCTGCTTTTTCTTCACTTTCCAGTCATCCCAAACCATCTCAATTGGATTTAGATCGGGGGAGGCAAGGTCATCTGATGCAGCACTCTGCTTCTTGGACAAATATATATATATATATATATGTGTGTAACCTAGAGGTGTGTTTGGAGTCATAGTCCTGTTGGAAAACAAACGATGGTCCCACTCATTGCAAAGGGGATCGGATCTCTGCAAAATGCTGCGTGCCCTCAATTTTTTACTAAGTTGCCAACAGTGTCACCAGCAAAGCACACCCACACCATCACACCTCCTCCTCCATGCTTCACGGTGGCAACCACACATTCAGAAAGCGTCCGTTCCCCCTCTCTGCGTCTAACAAAAAGTTAGTTAGATCCAAAAATCTCAAATTTAGAGGGGAAGGTGTGTCCAGACTTTTGACTGGTGGTGTATGTTAATCAGAAAACTACTTGTAATGCACTAAAAGGGAACAGCTTCAGTTCAAATATGTGCATGAAATTGATGGTGCCAAAGATGACTTGACAAGGTTTGTATGAACACAAGGAGGCTGGAAAATTAATAATTAGCAATACCTTTGTTTATTAAGTTTTGAATATGGACCCAAGAAATAGATCAGCTCTAAAATGTGGGGTGTGTGAAGTACTGCAGGTCAACCTAGCATGCAACATTTGAGCCATAAATAATTTAGAATTCAATTCAGTATCCCTTGATGGAGTTTCTCCTCTACAGGTGTGGATTTCAAGTTCTGGGAAAATGACCACGTCTAAAGATGAGGTTGACATTTTAATTTACAAATGGATGATCTCTGACTTCAGTGGAAATGCTTTCTCTCATCCGCCTGCTTCGCGGAAACTCGTACTGATTGATGGCACTGTACCCTGTTCATTGTTTTACCATCAATTAGGCGGATTGAATCCCCTCCATCAATTAGGCGTCGTCTTGAGTTCCGCTGCTCTTTTCACTCAAAGAGAGCGAGCCATCTCTTTTCACCTGAATCCTAATGACACATCACTCTCTTTGTGTTGCCATGTGCCACTGTGCCAGCTAGGGTGTCACGCCAGCTGAAAAGAAAGTGTCTTAATCCAAACAGTATCATGCTTCTCACCCTAGGGATCAATAGCCCCTTCTTTGTATGGCGACTGTCTCAATTATTCAGGACTGGCTATTTAAAAATGCAATGAAGTAGCTGTCACTTAGCACACTCTCTCTGCTCTGGCTCCTGGTGATGATCCCACATGCAATGCCATGCTTCCTGTCAGTGACTCAGTCTTTCTGTGTAACCTGAGCACCAGCTTCACACCTCCACTGCCACCTTCTTCTTGCTGGTTCACGGCTGGCTCTGTGGTGTGTAGTTACCGTTTGGTCACTCGATCGCCGTCCCTGCCGGTTTCCTTTTCACAGCTCCATGATTAGGTCCCTATTGTGTATCAGACTCGCCGTTTGACACCTCAGGTTGGGTATCTTCCTGTACCATATTTCCATTTTTGACCACAGCTTATACCATTGTTCTATTCAACAAAGTGGGAAGAGCAAGCCATTAACAGTTTTCAAAGTTTGAATCCCATTAAATCCCCTACACTATTGATAAAAAATCAAGGGGAGATGAGCTCTACTGAAGGAGGGTGCCTTATTAACCAAATTACATACAGAACATAAATTAATGCCTGATGGGAACCACTGGATGGTATTTAGTGCTTCTCTCCTGCCCTGGGAAACATGTCACTCTGTAACTAGCAGCATTTTTAACTTAACTATGAAGTGATGGAGAGGTCCTTTACATTTACATGAACATATCAGCATGTTAAAGAGATAAATATAAGGAGTTTGATTTTATTGTATTTACTTGCAGGATGTGTTTAGAATTTATGATAAATCAAAAATGTTAACAGTATTTCAACATGCATATGTGTTGATGGATGACGTAATGGACATTCACAGTACAGTTTGTGGTTAGTGTGTAATCTGTTCCGTCATTGTACATTCACAAGCTTTCTATTGGAAACTAAGCTTCTGTTCATTAACAGTTCAATTTAACAACGGATGTTGCAACACACCTTTCATCTGCACCTTTTACATAAATGTCTCAGTTTGACTACTGAAATTGTTCGGCAATAGTGGAGGGTAACTGGTGGAAACCTGTGGTAACAGTGGATTATGGGAAAGTGGGTGTAGAAGAAGGAAAAAAAAAAAGAGTGTGGGCTAGGCATGTCGGACAGTACATTTGCAGTTCTTTTCTAATTTCACAGTCTACCCACAAAAATACATCTTCAAGTTCATTCTCATTTTATATAACTTTCTGTTGTTTTTTTTATAATTTTATGTTTTCTTATTTAAATTAGTGACTGTCTCAGGTTAAGTTAATTTTTATTACTTAGAGTATAAAACCCCAAATCACACATTTACCTTTAGAGGACATACCGATCACTACAGCATGAGGCACCTTCTATCCATGCACTCCTGAATCAAAGTCCATTACTAGCTTGGGACACATTTTATTAGATTTTTGTCTAGTGTGTGCTGGTACTTTCCCACCATGTTTCCCGCACCTCTCACACATGGAATGTTGTGACTGCAGAGTCTATCACTGCCGAACAGTCATGGGGATGTTTTATGCATACGTCACATTTGTTTAGCTACCCCATCTTGACATAGTTTACATTTTAGGTATTCAGATTCAAGGTGATTTGCATTGTGGTTAGCATTAGGATAAGCGTCCGAACTCAGATGACTCTGATGACAATTAGCTGATAGTGAGGAGGTTACAGGTCAGGGCTACTGTGCGTCATTGTGACAGTATGCCTCTGACTGCAGAAAGAGCACTTGGGGCGTGGGTAAAAAGAAGTGAGAGTAACAATGGAAGGAATCTTTTTCAAAGAGAAGGATATGGAAGAGCGGATATGATTAATCTCTGCACTGCATTTTCCCAACAAGACTGTAGATGTATTTACTTTTGCAGTTTTTAACTGTCAAGTTGAGACTTTAGCCAGAGAAAAAAAAATCTACTTTGCTGAAATGTCCTTTAATGTCACCATCTCCATGACCCTCAATCTCTCCGTGGAGCAATAAAAGAGAAAAGATGATTTCTTTTTCAGAGAACAATAGACAGTTTCATGCACAATATTATGATTTACTCCACTCTCCATCTGAGAACATCTAGAAGAGTTTTTAGTCTGGTTAGAAGCTGACTCTACTGCCAAGTACATACTAACACAGCATTTAATGACTTCCAGGTTGATTCTGATCAGTAAAACATGTCAGCGTCACTTGTAATGTCTGATGAAATGCTGCAGATTGCTAAATATCACATTCTGAACAGCCTGACCGATCAAAGCACCACATTCCCAGCTCAGCTGCACATACTGTTCATTCAAAGCGTTTGCGTGCATACGGGTGTGGATTCTTCCCATTGTCTTAATCCTGTGGACTCTCTTTATCACCATAGAAATTTCCCTTAGGTCATCTAATATGAAACTGATTTACAGGATATTTTGTCTACTTTTTTCCCGCAATTCGCTGAATAAATGTAATTGTTTATGAGTGAAATAATTAATATTCTACATGACTAAACCATTACTTTACCACATCTTAACTTAGCAGATCAGAAAATGGTATTTAATGTCATAAACACTACAAACTCCAAAAGTGTTAAAAATTGTGTTTGTCATAACATATATAAAAGCTAATTAGCTAGTTGTAAACATGATCTACACCATCACGTTCCTCAGGACTGTCAGTGACTGTACCGACATGCACTTATATAACCGGATTAGTCAGGTAATGTGGGTAAGAAAGAAACAAGTTAACGTGCGGTTAAGTAACCTGGCGACTGGAAATCCACATTTCTGACAGGAGATGAGTAATCTTATTTCTCATCCATCTCAGGTATTTTGGAGCCATGTCTAGCAGATTTTATCTGTGTGTTAAAAGAAGAAGCCTCTTCCTGACTGAATAAAAAATATATAGGGCGTAAACATCTTATTAATACTCTTACTTCTGTGTTCTAGTACTACTCTTAGACTTTGAACTGATGTTGTTTTTGGATGCATCACATGCGTAACAATATTCAATTCAACTTTATTTGTATAGCGCCAATTCACAACATAAGTCATCTCAACGCACTTTACAGTATAAGGTTTAAGACCTGAAACATTATATAAATATTTACAGAATAATGTAGAAAACCCAACAGTCCCACCAGAGCAAGGACTAGGCGACAGTGGAGAGGAAAAACTCGCTATAATGGAATAAACCTCCAGCAGAACCAGGCTCATATATATCTGAAGATATCTGCTCAACTGCACCCTGAATTTGTATATTTGTGTTGCAGTGATTGTTAATTTGCTGTGTTCTAATTCATTACAGACAATTAGCGACAGACCGTTCATCCAGAAACTGTTCCGGCCTGTTTCATCTGAAGGCAATACGCACACACTTAGTGACCTACTGAAAGAGATGTTCCCAGCTGCTATACCAAATGAGGGTAAGTCATCACACACACCAAACAGTGACAAGCTGGGAGAAAATATTGTGCATTTGTCCTTTTTTGATAATTCACAGCATAATCTTCAACAATTTGTGGTCCTCCTCTTCAGTGGTCATATTTTTATTAGTGATGTTAGACTCACACAAAATCATGCTAAACATCACCAGCATTAAGCAGCAAGCACAGCAGCAGCCACGTTTTAATTTTAGTTTCCTTATCACATATAGGCCCAGTCGTCTTCCAGAAGAGAGAGAAAAGAGGCTCGTCTCAGGTTTATTTTATTTACACAGCCGCACGAGTCATGTCAGACATCCACTCTCTCAGATAAGACACCCACAGAGTGGGGGCTAGATGAGGGAAAATAGTGGCAGTTGGAAGAACAAGTGAACAAAGATGTGAGAGGAGAGGAGATGGTGGGCAGATAGGGAGTGACTCCAGATCTGATGTGATGTAGTCCAGCAGGAGGATGCCAAGAATGCCGCGAAATTAACAGGTAGATGGAGAACATTTAGTTTCTTTAGTATGTCATAACTGAGATTTACAAGACCATGTTCACTTCAATCTTATATCTGAAAGTAAGAATGTAGGATTGCTCCTTAGAACTTAATGCCAACATCTTGGTCGGGTAAAATAACACAGATCAACAAAGGCCTATGAGTTACAAATATTCATATTCTAAGAAATACATCCTATATTTTAGTACAACATGTAACTAATTATCGCAAAGTAAACCAGTTTTTATCAATGTGCCCTGAAATAGACTGCTGTGGAAGAATAAACAAAACTGGATCCATTGGATATTTATCTATTTTTTTACAGATTAGACGACAAGACACAAACGGGCATAAATTAGGTATTTAAAATATAAAATACACATGCCAAATATCTCATATTTGTGTGCAGCACGTAAGTAAAAAGGTTAGCACTGTCCATATGAGTTATGAGTTACTTTGTTGGTAACAATATACAGTATATACTATATATTATCCTTGTCAATCTGCCTGTAAACAGTAGGCAGAACCCTTTAATGAACATCTGCTCAGCAGGTTTTGGACATTAGCCCTCTGTGCACTCGTTTCATACATTTAAGTTACAGCTGTGGCGTAGGTGTGGTGATAATGAAAGAAGAGATGAGAGAGTGAGGGTGAGCAGCAGTCTAAACAGCCAGTGTCTGCAGAGGAGGAGAGAGGAAGTAGATAAGGAGACAATAGTGTGTTAGGACAGAGGACCCGCAGGAGACTCACCTGCATGGAGGAGACAGAGCCATTAACACCTCCCCCGCCACCCTCCTCTGTCTGCCTACCTGTCTTTCCAACATTCACTCCCATTTTGTCACCATAGTGATGGTGACATCTCATACTCACACTTGTATAATTCAGTAATTTTCTTGATGAAAATGTCAAATGTTCTAAGTAAGTGTTAGCTGTTCCATGCCCCATTTGCTAAATGTTATAGCACACTTTTTGTTGTTGTAGTATATAAGAACTTAAAGGACTTTATGGTTTTGTACTAGCAATAAATAATGTATTTTTATCTTTAGTCTACTTCATACTTCAGACATTAAGGTGTGTGGGTTAAACAAAAAAACGTCCCAAAGGTAATTTATACGTTTAAGTACATCATGCATTTGTGTCTATAATTAGTATTTAACTTACAGTGGACCAAAATGACAGTGTGAAAAGAACCACTCGTGATAAATCTACTGAGACCTGTCACCTGAATCTACAGCTTTTCTGCGGCTTTGTGAACTTCAGTTCATTGTTTAGGTGTTCAGCTCATAGCGTTTCTGTTTCGGTTCACTCTCACCACCTTTCATAGCATCGTTTTCAGCCACAGCAGGCAGCTGTTTTCAGGGAAAAGGCTCCAAAAAACCCAGCGCACGCCACCTGTCCAGCACCAAAGGGGCACAGAGACAGCAGCAAGCGGTCGGTAGAGACCAAAATCAGAGCTAAAAGACTAAAAAGTGAATAATGCTGGTTTGCTAACTAGCTTATCATGTTAACTTAAAAGGCAAATGCTATGTTCACAACTAGTTTGTGCTTTCCCCAAGTGGCCCAAAAATAGTTTAAATGACAGATTATTTATCATCATTGAGACTGCTAAGTGTTTCCAGGTGGATAAAATACCTGGTTATGCTAAGTACTGAGTCTCTCCTCTTTTATTATGAATCCAAGTAATGTGCATGCAGATAGCAGGCTCACCGGCAGCAGATCCTATCAGCTGTAACTAAATGTTAAGGACTATTATTTGCCAAAACACTAAATACATAAAAAAGTCTAACTTACTTTGTTTTTGGCTTCAAGCAGCATGGAATACTTTCTACTGAAAATGTTTTCTGACACTAATTCCCTTTAACTTCTTATTCCTATAATCTGCATCATAGTTTTTGGCAAATTTTAAAGTTTGTTTAAAAATGTGTGTTACCGTATCACAGAGACATATCCCCTGACTGTCTTTAACCCTTTTTCCTCTTTTTTTCTGTCTCTTCCCTCATCTAAGACTCTTCCTTCCTTTGATCCTCTGTCTCTCTCTCAAGTGTAGTCCCCAACATCTTACCTGTCTGCTGTAGACATCTTTCATGTCTTTGACGTTAAATCTCTGCTCTCCTCCCTCTGTGGAGTCTGCCAGCCTACCTGGCTGATCAAGGTGAAAGTTGCCCTTTTGTCTCTTGCCGTTTGTTTGGTTTCCCCCTCTTCCTCGGCTGGTAGATGAGTCGGGTGATAGCCGGGGATTATGGTGGCATGTTTGGATTACAGAGAGCGGGACGTGTGTTCAGGGATTGGTTGGGGCGGTGGTGTTTGGGTGGTTTGCTGGTAGTATTGTTCAAGAGTTCAGAGGACTTTTTTTCTGCCTGGACCCTAACGCATAACACAAAGAAAATCTGGGGTGCTTCTCTGATCTTTTACACATCAAATAACAAGGTTTTTCAAACAGCCTTCCCTTCTGTTGTGTCTGAAAGAGGGTCGGTGTTGACCCCTGTGGGACCAAGAAACAAGTTGCACCAAACAAATGGGGGTGGCTTGAGTTAAGAAGTAAGACGAAGGGAATTCCCAAATCATCCGCAAGCAATAGCTGAAAAATCTGTGTGGCCGTGAGGCTGATGTAGCGGGAAACAAACACAACATAACATATTACTGTAACCAGCGGTCAGTACTGACGTCTGTTGGAGCTGTCTTGTGTGTATGTTTTGTCTTTTGCACCAGGTGTGTCGTTGAGCAAGGTTTTGGCAGGAATTTTGCTTAGGCTTGCATAACAAATCACAGCCTAAAGGGTGACGCTGCCCACACATGACATGTGCATTGACAGTTCTCGTAAGCACTGCTTTTTTCTTTTTTTTTTTGTTCTGGTTTAATCGAAGGTGAGCCAAAAAACCCTCACAATAATTATTGTCTGTGAATAATCAGAGGAAAGCCCCCAGCCTTCTCAACCCCACCCTGACCCCTCCCTCCTGTTTAAGTGACAAATCCATGGACCATACTTTGAGCATCCACCCCCGCCTTCCCTTTTTCTCCCACGTCCCCCATCATAGTCACATCTGTGGTACAGCCCACTCACTATTGGCAGGCTTCCCCAGACAGGCTGCATCAGCAGCCAATGCAGCTTGTGCTGATTAAACGGGCTGGCTCACTTCAGAGGCTGCAGGGGGAAGTGTAGGTTTCAGTGGCTGCTTTGATACTGCAGATAGTGGGTTGTGTGCAAAGGCGTAGAAGATGTGCAGCAGACAGGGGAATTCAGAATGGCTCGAAAGCCTGCTCGATGACTCCGTCTATTGTTGATGTTGTTTGATTGTGGTCAGCTGAAATCTGCTTTCTAATTCTTTGTAAAGCTTTACTGTAAAAAGGCTGCGAAGCTGTGAAACATTTTGGTAGACTTCAGGGAGGTGTTGGCACAAAGATGAAGTTCTGTGTATGCTTTCAAATCAGCGAAACATTTGGAAAATATTTTATATCCTCACAAACACTCTGGTGTTAGTCCTGGTAATATTAAAAAATGTCAATTCCCAGCCCTATGTTTAGGATATAAAGGCCAGCAACAGGTGCCGTGTAAGTAACAGGAGTGAACATATAATATCATGAAAAAGAACCATTAGACTAACAAAAAATGCAAAATTAACAACATCAATTACAATATCAAGTAAGATTTAGTTGTAATACGTTTCAGGTAAAAACCTTTAAGCGTTTTAGGATTTTAAGCATGTCAGTTATTTGGCATCACGCAATTTAGAAGAAACGTCATATTGAGCACATGGGAGATGAATCTGTATTTACAGATGTTTGTGTTTTAGTGTTTAATGCCATTTAGGTTGGAAAGAGAAGTGAGAGGTGAGAGGCAGGGATTTGGAATATTTTACATAATATGAAAGTTAGAGTGCAGTTTTCAACACATAGTAATAGCGGACTGGAGGCGTGCAAAATGTTGTTGCATGCAAGACATTGCTGAAATACACATTTTAGAACCACAGCGGCTCTGCTGTTGCCACTAATACGGGAAGAATGACTTAATTGAAAGTGCTTACTGTGGAATTTTTTTCATGCCACTTTATTCGTGCTGAAATAATGATTTTCCACATTTTTTACAATTTATAGACTACATACATAGTTTTTTACTTAAAAGAAACAATTGGTGTAAACCAATTGTTTCAGTAACAAAAACAGTCACTGTAACAAACACAGTCACTTTGCCAGTTGGAGTTAGGAAGTCAGTTGTTGTTTCTGTCCAGCAGTCAGTCAGCATTTGTTTCAGAAAGCCTGTGGAAATCTGAATAGCTGCCAGTCATGCAGTCAGACTGTGTTTGGCTGTGAGGACAGTGTTGCGTTGTGGTCTTCTCAAATTGTGGTTGGATTTGCTCAACTGAGAAAAATATGTTGTCTTGGCCAGCAGTCATGTACCACTCAACCACAGGGTGTGTGAATGTGTGTTTACGTGTGTTAGTGGATAAATTAATTAACTTTTATATGGTTGCTGCTACTTTCTTGTGCAGATTAGTTATTAATAATTTCCTTGTGGTGGAGAGGGAGGGAATTAAATATGAACAGTGACTTTATTAAACCGCTGACTATTTCTGGTCTCTGCAACTCTTAAAATAACCTTCACATATAGGACATAAATTTGCCTTTAAATGCATTAAAACTGTAAACTGTCTCATGATTCAGCCTTTTTTTTTTTATCTCTGTATCGTTAAAAGTGGACATGTGCAGTATTAAAGTATCACAGTATATAGCAGTATATAATTGAGGCCGATTATATATTGAAATAATAATAAAAAACAAAGAATTTAAACAATAGACCGGTTGTTTAATATATCGCGGTCATTAGAGCTCTGTGAGTTGACATTTTTGCCTAAAGCTGAAAGAAACACCTTACATGTCAACACTGATGCTTGTTGGCCTCAAATATAATTATATAATATATATATAATATAATATAATAATTGTTCCTGCTTTTAATGGTCAGTGCTGTCGTTCTCTAATGAATCACAGAACTGAGTATTAGTCATATTGGGAAAACACCTCTGTAAATCCCTATTCCTGTATGACATTCCTCAGTGTTATTGTCTCTCTCATGACACATCTGCTGCAGATCAGTCTACCTGTACTTTTTTTGTAACCACCTTTACTGTAATCAGTTGTTGTGTACTACATTTGTGTTTTTCCTGTAATAGTGTGAGGTGAGAAGTTACTGTTGTATTTGGAAATGTCACACTGCTGGCTGACAGGTTATTTCTTCTCAGCTTCTTATACCTTAGACAGCTGACATGCAGTCTGGCACAAAGGAATGATGCACTGTTAAGCAACCTTAAATTTCAAGACATCACTTCTTTCCCTATAAAACTAGTAGTTTTCCGGTGGTGTTTTGTTTTGTGTGAGTATGTAGTAATAGATTTTTTTTTTTACTTTATTCATACACGCTTTGTCTTTTCCTCTGCAGGTTTTGCAATGGAATTTTTTTTTTATTGCAGCATTACAATTATAATAAAATATGTTTTAAAAGCAACAGATGATTCAGCCCTAACTTGCAACAAGGATCCTTAAGCAAATGCAAACCATGGAGGGTACAGCTCATGGTTAACACTTCAACCACAGGGCCTGCAGGTGCCCTCTTCTTTTGGAGTTATATTTAACTTCTTTTAACGTAATCATCAGGAAGATTTTTCTCTGCTCGACATAAAATCCTGAATTATTGCATATATTTGCATATTTATATGCGCTCCCCTTCTACCACTCGGATCAGTTGTTGTAAAGCTGTGTTCTTAAAATATATTTATATGATTAAATCGTACAAACTACTTGTCCACCAGGATGGAATATTTTTTTAAGTTTACCAAAACATAACATAAGCTCCTTACATTACATAAATTACATTAATAAAACAGTATTATGTGTAAGTTTCAGGGCACCATGGAACACAATTAATCACCATTAATTTTTTGTTATTTTTTGTGTGATTACTCCAAAATAAATGCTATTATTGCAATTCATGGAGTCTCATCTGAGCTTCATCTTGCATAAAGAGACCATTATCCTGCAGGATACCTTAATAAACCAGGTTCAGAAGCTGCACAGCAGCCTGAAGCTATGATGCTCCTACCGGGTGCAGGTGTTTCTGATCAGATCACATTTCATTAACAATTAATGCAAAAAAACAGGAAATTGCAAACACTATCATTACTTTTCTCTTGTGACTGTATTTGATGATAAATTTGTGTCTTCTGTGAGACATTTTAGACCAGAGTTCACAGTCTTTGGTTTCATCTCTGTTGTCTTTTATTGCTTTCACGTCATGTTGGAAGTATCAGAATGAATTTGCCCAGAAATATATCCAGCTACCAGTGAGTTAAATAGTAGGTTTAATGTGTAGAGAAATGTGTGACTAGACTGAAAGTTTTAACATTTAAGATTACTGGAAATAATGAGAGCAGCTTTGTTTCCTTTATACGATAACACAAAAAGTACCGTATCTGTTTTTCTTGCTTTTGTGGAAAAAGCTTTTGTGCTTAGCAGATCACAGCTGTTCTAATGTCACAGCTGTTGACAATGTGTTTGTTGCAGGAAATCACACTGTTGACCAAAATACAATAAGCTGAGATATAACTCAGATTGATCTTATCTGTCATCCACTTTTGTCTTTCCTCTCACATTCTTCTTCTACATGTCTTAATTATTAATGTGTGGGATGCAGATGCAGGTGGCTAATGTGATGATCTACAGTAATATATATTTGAGTGGGCATAGTGCGTGTGAGTGCTTGAAGGGCGTGGACCATTATGAATTTCCCCCATTTCTCATAGTGAGACCGCACGTCTACTTTACCACATCTTGCTGCCTGTTACTAGGCAGGACGGGGGCTAAAGGTTAGAGTTAGGTCTGAAATGCCACGCAGAGATGGACTGTGTGTGTGGGTGTGGGTGTGCACATAAATGTCTTTATTTTCTTGTGTGGACTAATTTTGTTCAAATACTATTCTTGTGAGGACATTCTAAGTTAGGATGACGTCAAGGGTTAGGCATTTAGTTATGATGGGTAGGGTTAGGGTAATGGGCTAGGGCAGGGTAGGCAAGCCTGGTCAGAGACAGCTACTGTCCTGCCTGTTTTTGAACTTACAGCTCTCATTGGCTGAACACAGCTGCCCCAGGTAATCAGCAGTGGGCAGAGAAGAGAAGGAAAAAGATGACTGATGTGGCTCACTGGGTCCAGGGTCACCTTCTCCGGGGCTAGGAATGCATTGTGTCTGTGTGTGTGTGTGTGTGTGTGTGTGTGTGTGTGTGTGTGTGTGTGTGTGTGTGTGTGTGTGTGTGTGTG
>JAUYWH010000008.1:1892097-1938498 GCA_034779795.1 Ctenopoma multispine
TGTGTGTGTGTGTGTGTGTGTGTGTGTGTGTGTGTGTGTGTGTGTGTGTGTGTGTGTGTGTGTGTGTGTGTGTACTAGAGAAAGTGTATTCTCGCTATTGCTGTCATATACTGTAGATAGGATCACACCTTTTACTTTCTGTACTTCTGAACTGAGCTGAGAATTGTCAAGGTTTTGCTTCAGCGTTAAGCAGCTAAAATACTACATAAAATACTACATTATCATTTTTAGTAAGTAATCCTGTACAATCACTTGTTGTAGGTAAAGATTTAAAATGGTTTAATGGTTAAATGTTTTCAGGATAAATCCTAGATTATTTTGAGAGGAATTACACTTCATTTTTATATTCTTTTACATCCAAATGTATTAATCTCACATTTTTCTACTGCCAGAGGAAATTCTTAAGCCCAGTCCATAGTAAAAAAAAAAAGCACGTCTGGTGGAGAAATTGAGTAATCAAAAAAAGGAGATGCTATCAATAGTAAAAATGAATTTCAATAATGTAAAATCAGTAATCTACACAATGTATGGGCGGTTTGTGAGTTTTTATAATTCAGTTGAGCTTTTGTCCTCATATTCAAATTGAATAATATATTGTTATATTTTATATATAAATAATCTAATGTAAATTGTGACTAAAATTCCAGAACTTTGTTTTTAATATAGAGCCAGTAAAGTTAATGCTACCACTCCTCATTACCTTAAACTAAATTCCATACATGTACTTGTACTATGTTTTTCAGTGCTTACACCGCCTTCATTTTAGTGTCTTATTCATTTTTGTCTTTCACAGTACATGAACAGTAATTCTTGTACTACTATTACAGTTAGTGCTTCCTCAGCTGCCCATCAGCTTCATCAGTTCAGCTATCAGAAATCACACTTCAGAATCTGCCTTCTCTGGTTTCTAACTCATAACAGCCTTACCTTTAGATATCATCGTGAGGCTGCAACAAGCTTAACTTCTTCAATCAAGAGGAAATTGTATGAGTACAGTGCCGGCTTGAATTTAAGCTGGTTTCCTTTTTTTTTAAAGCTTGTGGCTCGGTGGTTTTAGTGCAGTAAGCCAACAATGCAAACAGCTACTCCACCTTTACCACTCAATTTCTTAGCATCTTTCAGACAACAAGTTGCTTCCAAGTGAAACACATTCAGCAGAAGAAACTGACAAAGTGTCTTTGTTTTAATCAACAAACAATTAAATACATTTAATTAATAAAAGAATTAGCTTGGTGGTGCACGTATTTCTCACTTTGAATACAAATTTGTTTTTGAATTCATTTTCTCCTTCCTTAAGCTACATTAATCAAGCTGGGGTTTTTTTGTTTCTTTTTATTCTGCAACCGAAGTCAGTCCACTCTTCACCTTCTGGTTACACCACAACATCCTGCATTCACCAAATGTCAGTTAAATTTGCTGGCAAAATGAGCATGGTTTCCTGTTTAATCTCCTTTAGTTACCAATCCATTCTTCACTTTTTAGTTTCATCTGTGTCTTTCATCAGCCTGTGAGACTGAACATTAAAACATCAATCGAGCTGAGCATAGTTGTTCTGATGGGGCTTAAGTTGACCTAATTTAGCTTATGTGGTTTATGTGTTTTTATATATAAATAATAAAGCTAAATATTTTAAAATATATTTTTTATTTAAATTTTTTATTTATTTTTTTTTATTTCAGCAGCTACCAGAAGAGGCAGCCCACCCTTCACCTCTCACACCCACCTCTGGCCTTAATGTGCACATCAGTAACCTTCACGAGGCCTTTGCTGAGCACGTTTCTTGCTCTGTCTTCCTCACATTCGTTTGTTGCACGTAGCTGTTTGACAGCCAGCCAGCAGGTGTGGGGTGGAGCTGCTTCTCAGACCGTCAGTTAACGGTCTGCCTCAACCGTCCTCCTGATATTACGTGGAGCTAAAATGTCATGTAACCAGTGGGTGAGCAAGGGCAACCCGTGAGCATGTATTCCTGCATGTCTGAGGTCAAGAGTGATGTACGGGAAGAAGCCCATCACTGTCTGACTTTCCCACGCATACACAGACCTGATCATGTATGTGTGAGTTTCCATTATTAGCTAATAGCTGAGGCAGCATTTATGAAAGTTAAAATATTTTAAAATACTTAATTAAAAAAATAGAAAAATACTGAAAAGTATAAGAAGTTAGTAGAATTAAAATATTTTAAACTAAAATCCAGCTGCATTCACTGTTTTTATATTAACTCACACTTTGAACTTAGTTTCTGTTTTACAGCTGGTCAGACCATGTGTCGCCTTCAGGCCCATTCACTGCAGAACTGCAAAAATGTGGGTCTTGAAACTTGAATTAGTGCAGAACTGAGAATCATTTTTTGTTTGTCTTTCGAAAGGTGAGCATTTTCTTTTGTATTAGTTATGACTAGTTTCTGATGAATTTAGACGAATTTAAACTGATAAAATCAGTTTAAGTCAGATTTGTTTAAAAGTTAAACCACCTGAACTTATATTTTTCTTAATAATATTTTTTTTATTAAAAAAGTCTTAATTTTTATTAAAAATACAGGTAGAGGTAGTTTATATAAGACCTGATGAATTCAGAGAGAACCCTAACCCTGTAGTTTAAATTTTTTGCTGAATTTAAACTACGAGAAATAAATAGTTACTCAAGTCAGTTGTGCGTGTTGGGTTATTTTAAATGTTTTTAGCCTTTGACCCTGTTATTATATAAATTAACAGACCAATAGGCCATCATGATAATTTGGCATATGAGTTATTTTATTTTCAAAAGCATGAAAGTGCTTTGAATACCTGCACACCAACTGTCAAGTACATATGTGCAAATATAAAAATAATAATAGTTGAAAAGCTGTAACAAATAAAATGCGTGGAATACATTATGTAAAGCCTTGATGTTGTGTCTAGTTATAACATTATTTATTTCTTGTGTATAGTATTAAATATTCTATAGTTTGTTCTTCTAGACCAATCATGTAGACTTATTTTAGATGCTTTTTAGCTCTTAGCTCTTATTTAATTAAATAATTTTTCTCATTTTTTTTGTAAAGAGTTTAAGACTTTATTAGATAGTTTTAGTGTAGAAATTACAGAAAAAAAGGATAAGATATTTGCAAGAAATGGAAGAAAGATCACAGGTTGGATGATGAGTGCCTTCATCTGTAAGATACTTCTACTGTTTAAAAAAAAGACATTTTAATTAATACTACAAGTCAGATGGTAGAGCAGTCATCCACAAACTACAGGGTCAGTGGTTTTTTTATTCTCTCTGATCCTCCTGCACAGGTGTTGTGAAGTGTCCCTAACATGTAAGTTACTTTGCTTAAAAAAATATATATCTGTTGACACAGGAGACGTTCATGTGCAGTACTAAGTATAGGTCACCATGTGCTCAGAGCCTGGTACACAGTCACTGTGGTTAGGTGCACGAAAGCACAGCAACATAAGTTCGAAGAGTAAAATAGGAAAACAACTGAAAAACATTTGTCTTCAAAACTATTTCCATGTGTCTTTCATTTGACTCCTCCTGTAGTTGCTCTTGTCTGTCTGGCTTCAGCACAGGCTGTATGCTAAAACATTTGCAGCCCATCATTCAGTGGATTTCTTTGACAATGCTTCTCCAAAGCCTCAGAGACTTGGTGCATCTGACAGACTGGGTAGTGACTAGGAAGTTGCTCGTCATGTATGTCTTGGCGCCTTAACTGTGCGTTCTGTAGCTCAAACTTCCAGGCCCAGTAACTGTCACTTAAAGAATCAGAAATCAATACTTTTCAAATCACATAACCCCGGAAGGTCGAGAAGGTTTTAGAAAGTTGCTGATCGTAACGGACGACTTGCGGTTGAGGCCTTTCAGTGATGGGTGGGGTCAGTTACAAGAGGCCAGAAGGTGACACACACAGAGTCTGAAACTACAAACTGTCAGAGTGAAAGTTTAAAATTCGAATGCTGACAACGACAAACACAAAAACATTCAACTGTCACTTTACTCACTTACTTACTGCACAACTGAACACCCTCACTTTTGCACTTGTACTTTCTCTCTCCTCTCTCTCTCTGTGCCTCTCTCACCCACCACACCAGTGGTATTACTCGTGTCTGTGATGTGGTCTCCCACACCTCATGCTGCCATCTTTTCCTTTTTTCTGATGCACTGTCTAATTTTCTTTTCCGTCCACCTATATTTTTTACACGCTTTTATGTTTCCTCCTCTCTTTGTGTCTTTTCCTTCCTTCTACAGTTTTTTTAACACACTCACTTCTTCCTTTGCTGTCTCACTCATTTCTCTACCAGCCTCGTCTCCTCATATCTCTTATTCTCATTATCCCTCATTTTCAAAGGTGTGAACAGCAATCACAAGGTGTAGAATTCTGCAATCCTTTTTACTTCTCTCTCCATGCAGGTGAGCAGAAGCGGTACCAGGTGGTGATCCACGGCATCGAGCCTCTGCTGGAGACTCCTCTGCAGTGGCTCAGCGAACACCTCAGCCACCCCGACAACTTCCTGCACATCTGCATCATCCCCGCCCCCACCGACTGAGACCAGGTCTGCCCCGCCATCACTGTCACCACGATGACCAACCAGCCGACCCGCCGGGCGGCTGGTTTTCCCCGGGTAACGTTATCGTTTCACGGAGGAAACTCTGAGAGAACAGACTCTTGAACGAGATGGAGAGCAGAATCTTTTTACTAAACGTTAACACAAAGGATGTGAAGGTGATGTTGAACAAACCTCCTTCTCTGTCCTCTTCTATTTCCACTTCTACCACGACTACTGCTCCTTTTTTTCCCCACTCGGGCAACTTGTTTATTGGACAACGTATGGAAGCAACAGTGCTGTTGTTAAAGAGGTAGTTGGATGAGCAAGGAATCTCTAATTTTCTACTCTGCTCTCTTGCATCGTCACCTCCCCCTGTGAAAGGATGCTTCTTATTTTCCATCCTAGCAGACACCTTCCTCCCCAACTAGTCCAAGTCAAAGACTGTGCTGCTGACATGGAGACAGGATGGTCTGGGCATTCGGGAGTGGTGTATCAAGTCCTGCTGAAGTTGCCTTAGTTATTACATTTATGCATATTTATCATCATCTTTGTCCTCGCAAAACCGTCTGGATCCACACAGACTTGCTCTGAGTTTACATCATTGTCATGTCTAAAAACGTTTAATAACATTTAACAAAGAAGGCGCTACGCTATTTGAAGGTCCGAGGACCGTGACTGACAGTTGATTTCTCTCCACATAGGAGCTGGCTTGGAGTGAGCATTGGGTTCTACTGTTGAGTTAAAGTAAAAGAGGCTCAATACTAAACAGTTGGTACTGTCCCTTAATTATCATAAAATTTTCGTTCACAACAAATTTTTCTTATTTTTCTTCTTTGCTTTAAAGAGAAATTCCTCTTTCATAATGTGGTAACTTACACAGTAACTAACTATTGTAATGTGATTTCTCTGTAGGTGATGGGATTTTACAGCCATTAAAACCAAATGGAAAAACTAAAAATAATTTGATCTTAAACGAGGCTGCAGTTGCTTGTTCATAACTTGCTTTACTGATTTGCACAGGGCAGCTATTGAGAGTGATCTAGATATTTATGAGGCAGAGTATCGTGTGTTGGAGTAATGGGAACAAAACCTCACACGTTTTCAATAGCAGGTGTTGATTTCTCTCCATCAGTACAACACTCTCGAGCTGTTTTACTGTCTCTTTTTTGTCAGATTTGGCTCGGCCCTCTTTGTTCGATGCCAAACCTAAAGGAGCATCTGGTTTTGTTTCATTTTAAGAACTCGGCTCCAGTAATGAGACAGCAGGCTAGATTAACGGTAAGTTGACAGAAGGCTGCCCAGATTTGATCACTTCACTTTGCTGAATGTTGAGATAACAATTAATCAGTCACAAGTTTTTTTTCCAAGTTGTTTGCATCTTATCAACCTTGTCTGTTTTTTGTTTTTTTTTACATCTGTTCATAATGAAATAAAGTTATATTAAAGCATTCACCTAACAGTGTTATCCAGAATGACTTCAAATAAAAGTGAGTTGATTTAAATATTTGTTGCTGATTGCAAATAATAAAAAAAAGTGTGTAGCAAACATCAAGACTTTACAGCACTACTCTAAAACGTAAAACGTTTTACCTGTTCCTAGTCCTGTTTAGTATAAAAGAATTATTCTGTGTGCAATGACAGTGACCTGCAGGGAAAACGTACTACAATATGTAGTTATGGGGACTCAACCTAGCAGTAGCATGACAACTTCAGATTGGTTAGAAAGGAGAGCCTCGCTCAAAAACCCTTCGAAGGGATACATTCACAAGTATGAACAATCAATATGAGGAAAAATATAAAGTTACTATACTATATATACTGTACACTACCAGTCAAAAGTTTGGACACAGATAAAAAAATTTTGAAAGAAAAGCAGATTTAATGTCAAATTGATCAGAAATACAGTGTAGACATTGTTAATATTGTGAATGACTAATATATCAATTCAATATCATATTATATATAATATAACAACTGTCTTTAATAATATTATCTTAATATTAATAAATGTACTATTCCTTCATCAGCAAACATTAGTACTGTCTTCTAGCACGTTATGTTTGCTAGTGCAGATGTCTTAATTTAAAAGGTGAAGTGATCATTAAAAACTTTCCTGCAATGGTGTGTGTGTGTGTGTGTGTGTGTGTGTGTATACACTGTATGTACACTGTAAACTAATCATAATATGTTTCTTAGTTGTAATATTCAACTGCACATAATTCCATTTGTGTAACCTCAGATACCTTCACTTTCCAGCAAGGTGAAGATGAAAATGAAATTGAAAATCTCACCTTCTATAGTTATTAGAGCTGGGAGTCATTTAAAAGATGTCAGTACAGAGGAACAATACTGTATGTTACCTGAGTTTCAGTACTGATCCAAAAACATGAAACATTTTTACTTCTGCACTTATTTTATTCATTTATTTTATTTTTTGAGAAAAATAGCTGTGTAGGAATTTTGCATACAACTTTTAAGACTTACCAAAAAGTATTTGGTACCCTAATTTAATTTCAGTGGGATTTCACTGGTACGGTTACAAGAAATAGAATATAGAAATTACACAGAAAACATGGACACTAGCTCGCATTGAGTTTAAATCCTGACTTGACAAGTTGGATTTTATCAGGGCTCTTAGTTTGTAGTAACTCAAACTTTACAAAAACCGAATAGTAATGTGTCTTCTCCTTGTAAGTCGTTTTGGCTAAAAGCGCCTGCCAAGTAAAGTAAAAGTAAAGTAAAGACTCAAAAGGGCAGCAACTGTGGAGGAACTGGTGTCCTGGGGCCGAGAGCCTAGTTGGGGCCAACACATTGTTGGCGCAAACACTGGGCATGGCCAGTTCAACAATCTGGGATGCTCTTCCAGAAAATGAAACAAACCACCGGTGCATCGAGCAGCAGACACAGAACAGGTTGTGCAAGGAAACCGCTACTGACAAAAACATTGTGAGAGCTGTGACGAAAAACCCCAAAGCAGCAGAGGTGAAGGTATCACAGTCCAGCATTCAGAGACATACAGAAGCCATACCACAAAATGCAAACCTCCCATCAGCAGTGGGAATCATGTTATGTTCTATGTTTAATGGAACTGGGTCCATTAATCCAACAGAGATTCCGCGGAATAACTTCGAGAGCCGATCACACCAGACATCCGAAGAATCCATCTGAGCTGAAGCGGTTCTGTGAAGAATGGCCCAAAGTTCTTCCTGGATGTGGTGCAGGTCTGATCCACAGCTACAGGAAGAACTGGCTTGAAGTTAATTGCTGCCAAAGGTTGTTTAACCAGTTTATAAACTTGGTTTCACTTTTTCCACCATCACTCTGTGTGATTAATGGATGTGTTTCATAAAGACATGAAAGATCAGGACTAAGAAGTTCACTTACTTTTTCTTAAATCTATATAAATATAAAAATAAAACTTAATTTTTTTCCCCTGGTCTACAGAGGACGGTTTTAATCTGGCGCTCCACTGGTTAGTGAAAGTGTCTGGTTTTTTTTTTAGGCTTGAAGACAAAGTTATCTTCTCTCCCTTCTGGTGTTTTACCGTCTTTTCACTTTATCCAGCTCATAAAAAAACATCTCTGTTATGTGTTTTACTGCTGACACTCTCCTCTTTCTTCATCTCTCCTGGTTAATTATCTGTTGGCATTCCACTCGCTGCTAATGAGACCACTAAACTGTCCTGTCAGACAGGCCTCGGGCTGCTCGCTCTGTGTTGTTTGTGCGTTTGCTCACATCGAGACACACATTTGACTGTACGCTGTGAGTGTGTGATGTGGAGTGTACATAATTACAGGATCATTTATGGCCTCAACAGGTGTGTGTGTATGTGCATAAAGACTAAAATATACTAGTGTTTCACACACACAGACACACACGCATCTTTTGTCTCGCTGCCAGTCAGCTAATGTAAAGTGTGTGTTGTGTGAGTGATGTCACACATCATGTCATCACATCAGGGTTTCTCACCGCCGTCACTGCCGCTAAGCATGATGAGGATGGTGGTGAGTCAAGACCTGGGGCTCGGTGTGGGGTTACAGTATGTGTGTGTGTGTGTGTGTGTGTATGTTAATAGGTTTGTATTTACACTGCAGCCCCATACGCAGTGATGAAGAGTCTGTCTCACTCTGGCAGCTTGCTGACACACCCACATACACATTTTTATGGGATTTCCCGAGTTGCCGTCTGTCTCGCATTACGGGGGTCAGACGGCAGCTCGGGGCAGAAGAGAGGAGAGGGAGATGCTTAGTGAGGTGTCTGGGTGGAATGGGCTTCGTCTCCAACTCTTTCTTTCCCTCTATGAATCACAAAAAAAAAGGTGATGTAATTTCTAGGATTTAGAAAATTCTGATCAAAACATGAAAGTTCAAACCACAGGCTGATTTTTTTAAGGGTTGAATATATCAAAGTTTCAGTAGCCACTGCAGAGATTGCAACTTGTCCCGTTATTAAACTGACATTACTCAGCAGGGGGACAATATGTGTTTTTTTTCTAAAACATCAGTTTAATTCTAACGTCCATCTTTAATATATTAAGTGGATTTAAACACCAGGGGGGGTGCTTGTTTTTAAAATTCCTCTCAGAAATGTCTCCGTACCAACTGCAAACAATCGTCTGTTTGTTCCGATAACAGACAAAACTTTACCGGACAACTGATTTCCTGCAGATTCCGCGAAACTCACCAACACACACACACACACACACACATACATACACACACACACACACACACACACACTATTTTTAATAAGCAATGTGTGTCCTTTTTACCATCAGCTCTGACCACAAACTATGATCTCCAGCTCCACTCAGTCCCCTACAGTCCTGCCTGTTTCTGTGAAAACCACAGTTTCACACATTTTCTCTCTCACACACTCACACTCACACTCACACACACACACACACACACACACACACACACACACACACACACCTCCTTCTGCTTCTTCTGTCTCGGTGGGGGGGGGGGGGTTGGGGGGCCAGCTGTGCTCTGATGTGTATCAGAGATCAAGAAGCTTAACAGATGAGAGTGATTAGTGATGAAGAGGAAGTCATGTCCCGCTTCTGAAGCTGCACACTGAGATAACATGCAGTGACGTGAAAATGACAACATACTGGAAGTGTGCGTCTCTGCTGCACTAAAATGTCAGCAGGATGGAAAGAGAGAGAGAGTTAATGAAAAGCAAAGGGAAAGAGAGGAAAGCAGCATACATGTAGTGTTTAGTATGTCTTTGAATTATTACATTTAATGTTTACAGAAATGTCTGTTTGTAATATTTCTAGTTTGATGTCTAAGTAGTTTTGAAAGTAGGAAACCTCCTGTCACTGTGTTGTCTTCTTCACTTTGTTATTAAACTGCTCATAAATTCAGTTTCATAAAGTTTTCAAATGTTTCTTATTCTCACACACCTCAGAATGAGCTTAACTTAAAATTCATGTAACATCAAACCAAATAAGTCATGTCACATATGAGGAATTCTGATAAACAGTATTTATTCTGACTTTTTATTAAAGTCTGACTTGTTTCCTGAACCCCCGTCATAAGCTCCGAACAAAACCTGTAAATTGAATTAGTATAACTTTACCACTCTGTTGAGAAGCTGAGGGGAGAAACAGCTCTGACTAAACGGTTTTAGAATTTCCCTTCATGAAACCCATATTCACTCAAAACCTGTGTTGGTTTGATTCCTAAGTATCGCTGAAAGACAATTCTGTTGTCATTTTTCTGATCATCTGAAGCTGGCCCCTGTTTTGTTTCCTCTTTATCGCTAAAAATCCACCAACATGTGCTGGCTTACGTGTAAAGGTTATGGGGACTGGGAGTGTAATGAGCCATTTACTGACAGTCCAGTTTTCTCCCTTCCCTGCAGTAAACATCTCACTTTTTGCCTTTTACTTTTCTACATCATGGTTTAGCTCCTCAACAATACTCAGCTCAATCGCCCATTTGGGTCATTGGTCCGATCCCTCTCATATGACGTTTGTTGTAGTAGGAGCGTCCCCACCACCCCTTTTGATATTAGATGCCAAAATGATGGATGGCACCACTTATTTTCAAACCTAAACACAAAAAAAACTGGACAATAATTGTGCAAACAAAGCGATTTGGTTGTGATTCGGCATAAAGACATTTTATGGTTTGCGCGCTAAGTAAAAAGGTAAAGGTTTCTCAAATGACATGATATTTGTCACGTGACTGGAAACAATACATTACTGAACATTATGAAATTACAAAAATACTTACGAAACAAAATAAAACTACAGGTACTTTTCTAAAAAGTACTGCACTACATTTAGTAATGCAGTATTTAGTACTAAGAAGGTGCTCAACATGCAGAAATGTTGATGATGTTCACGTCTTGTTAAGTTTAATGTATGAGTCCAGCACAGAAACTGATTTTTAAGAAAACAATAATCAACTTTTAAATTTAATTACTTTTCACAATTTCATTTAATTCAAACATTAATTCTTAAACTGACTCTTTACTGTCATGTGATTGAATTTTTTTTTGTTTAAATACTCTGCATCTGTAAAGTAACTAGTGGAATAAAAAGTACAATATTTTTACTGGAATCATTGTGGAGTAGATGTAACATGAACCATCTCGATCTGTTTTACGTTAGGGAAATATCATTTTACAACGTATTTACAGTAAGACACAAAAGAATCGTCTCACAACAGTTACGGGAAAAATCCACTAATAGACGTCTTTTAAACAACCAGGTTTGCTTTAATGGAAATCTTACATTTCCTAGACATCAGATATACTTTCAGTTCACGACCAGCTCAGGAAGAATTTATTTATGAGTATGAGAACTTTAATTCGAACACAGAAGAGGTTTACAGCTTCGTTTTAACGGCTGATTGATGAGACTTTAAGTGACAAAAAAAAGTTGAGTTTCCTCCAGCAGATGTAGTAAACAACCAGAAAACCAGAAGCGTGTGTGCATGTCTCTCTGTCGCTCTATTCCTGGCAGTGTGACACACACACACACTCCCCTCTGTGGTTCTCTCGTTCTCAGAGGATGGAGGGACAGACGTCCATTTTTAACGAGAGTCCATGCCTTTGAAGTTTGCAGTGTTTCAAAAGGACATAGTTCACGGTTTCTCTTTCTCTCTCACCACACACATGCACGATCAGATGTCTGATGTCCCACCGTCCGACTTTCATGTTCTCCTTCTCTCCTTTCTCTCCAAAAAAAAAAAATCACTCGTCTCTCTCTCGTCTTATGTCTCTGCAAAAACTTTCCCCTTAACAATAAAACTCCTAAACCACTCAGCTTCCCCTCAAGTGTCGCACATAAAAGCACCCTCCTCTATTTTACTGTGTGGCCGAAAGTATGTGGACACCTTCATTTTACACACATAGTTCTGATAGTTGAGGACATTTTTGTGCATTCGTATGATGCTGCACGCTCGCAATTAGGTTACTTTACTTTACTTTACTTTACTTACAGACGCTTTTATCCAGGATTCAAACTCAGTGTCTGAATTCAACCTGAATGTCTCACTCATCTAAAGCATCAAGTTACGTATAGTATATCATGCTCTGGGAGATATTGCTGTTTGGTTGAATTTCCCAACAACAGTCATGTTGTCAGTGACCTGAGCATCAGCTCACAATGACGTGCAGACAACCCAGTCTTCTAAAAATGACATTTCTAGCTGAATGTCATGTTTCACGAATACGTGATCATAAAGGACAACTTGCAAATATGTTGATACTGAACATATCAAACACATTTTCTCTGTCAAATATCCATATATAACATTCTGTTTGGGCAAAAATATCAAATCTTGCAGTTTAACATCCAGAACATCCAATGGTACTGAAGTTTAGGTGCCATCGCATGAACAGATCGGAGTGCATGTGTGAGAGGGCCATCAAATATTATTCTCCTCAGAAACCCCCCCCCCCCCCCACCTGTTGGGGAGGGGGGGGGGTCAGAAAAACAAAACCGAAAATCTCTCTCCTTTTCCTGGAGGTGTTCTCTTGTTTCCAGTCATCCTCACCTACACGCACACACACACACACACGCACACACGCACACTCGCACACGCACACACACACACACACACACACACACACGCACACACACACACACCAACCTGCTATTAGCCCTGCCACCCTCCCTCTAATAGGCAGGTGCTGAAGAGGGAGAGAGACAGACAGAGACAGAGAGAGAGGGGATGACAGGAGGATGTAGATGATGGGGGCTGGCGAGCTTTAACTCTTTGATCTTTCTCTGTCTCTGTCTCACACACACACACACACACACTATTATTAATAAGCACTGTGTGTCCCTTTCCGCCCGTAGCCTTGGGGTCAGGACCAGTTTGCTACAAGTGTGTGTGTGTGTGTGTGTGTGGCTCCAGATATTTGTGCAAGTTTAAATCTGTACTCGACTTTACACTGAGACTATGTCACAAATAGTAAACTTACATGAGCGAAACATTCACAGTGTAATGCAAGAATCCTTGTTTATTATCAGTCCTTTAATCTAAATGACCATAAAGGTTTGTCTTTCTCTGCCCTCTGTGACCCAGAGGAGCATCTCCTGACACTGCACTCCTGTAGCGACAGACCTTCAGCATCATCATAATAAACATGCTGAGCGTGCTGGTGGCGGTCTAGTGGGCTTTTATCATCATGATTACAATAGTAAATACGCAGTTAAGGTGGATGGTTGGATTTAGGTACAAAACAATGTGGTTCGTTTTAGAGGAAGTTTGTGGTTTGGTTTAGTCTAAGCACATCATTAAAGTCAGAGCATCTTTGTTCTTACAGTTACAATTAAAAAAAACAATGACATAAACGGCAGCGCTCCATCGAGATGTTTAGTCAAACTGTCCCACCACAACGACCTCCTCACCATGCTGACTTATGTTTTCTGCACATCACTCAACTTTCTCTTTTGCTCCTGTCATAATTACTACTGTAGCTAAACGTTGCCTAACAGTGGGGGTCAGTTTCTAGGGGAGGACAGTGTGGAACGTTTCTG
Organism: Ctenopoma multispine; assembly: GCA_034779795.1. Taxonomy (NCBI): domain Eukaryota; kingdom Metazoa; phylum Chordata; class Actinopteri; order Anabantiformes; family Anabantidae; genus Ctenopoma; species Ctenopoma multispine. The sequence continues at coordinate 1,905,628 of JAUYWH010000008.1, forward strand.
ATCCACAGCTGAGGCTCAAGTCTCAAGTCGAAATGAAATTTCTCTGAACTGTCAATAAAGTAGTGATTGGACCTTCAAAATAAGGGATCTGCCTGCTTACGTCTCTGCAATGTTAGCACGCAAAATACACAATTTATGATGGTAGTCCACTTCCTTGAAGCCATCATGACCATCACACATGAGGATTCTGGGAAGATCAGGTGTGCTGTACGGACGGGGAAGAAGAGATGTCTTCTTTTTCTAAACCGATGACACCAGAGAGATGAAAATACTCCACATGCACTTTGACTGATCACGGCAGCATAAAAACATGCAGTGTCGCCTTTGTATTGTTGTGTAGTAGCACACATATTTAAATGTGCATTTTAATGTTGTGTGTGTCTGTGGATTTCACCTATTAGGATAGTATCAGTTCCTGGAACGATTCCTTTCTAAATAATATCACAACTCGAAAAATTGCACAGGACTTAAAAGAGGTTTATTTTTACCCAAATAAAAGAGAGAATACACAACAAACAAAAGTGAAAACACGTACGGGGGCTGTATGCAACATCAGTGTTGTCAGTCACACATGAATAAGGTGAAAACCTTCTCTGCAGCAAAGAAACCAGATGTAACCATATCAAACAAAGCCAGAGGGAAAGTGGCTGCTGACTTAAGTGGTGTCAGACCAGGTGAGTTCAATCTCCCTGACAACATGACTCCACCCTCCAGACACCTGCACAGGAAGCCTGTGCATGATAACTTACTGCTGATTACTCTTAGCAGCAACTCTGAGTAACCAACAAGTTAACGATAACAATTAAATCATGAATTCACCGTCTTCACACACACACACACACACACACACACACACACACACACACACACACACACACACACACTCCCACTGTGTTCCAGTAACCATATAAAAACACTGTGACCCAGTCAGCATGGCACAGACGTGGAGACGGGCGGCAGCAGCAGCCGTGTTGTTGATGTGTAAGACATGTGGACGATCTGCAGAGAGAGACGCCGGCTGCTGCGGTTTGAAGATGAAGAGAAGAAGAACGAAGCTCCATATGTGCAAAAGATTCAGAAGGGGGTCAGCAGGGGACATCAAGATGACTGCTTACTGCTGAGTCACCTCAGTCATCCTCCGCACATGTGTGACTGTAAGACAGTGTCAGACAGACACAGATTATTAACAAGGAAGTGAGTGTAAGACTATAAAACTGGTTTCAACCTTTGAAAAGGTTTGATCAATCGAACTGCTTTGACTTTAGGTGTAGACCTGGATTTATCCGACTTTACAATGTGTGGAAAGAGAAACAAGCAGATAACCATTCTTTCTTTGTCTTCATGCTGAAACGGCCTGAAATAGATGTTTTTCTCCCTGAGCAGAAAAAATTTAGACAAGTAAAAAAGACCTAAACTTCTATCCTAAAGTACCATGCAAGGTTCGAAGGAAGCAATGGAAGTACACACACAACAAATGTGTATTTATCTTAACTAAAGAAAGTGCAAAAGTTCTTACTGCTTCTAAAAACAAGAAAACATTCAGTGTGGGATCCGTCTTCTTTCACATGTTGGATGTATCTGCTTCAGTCCATATGGTTTCATTTCCTTTTTTACTTTTGTCTGATATTCATGATAACCAAATCAAAAAAGCTGAGATTCTATCTTTAGACGGACAGCGGGCTGTCGGGTAGTTTCCTTTTGTTGCTTGCATTGTCATCTTCTGAACCTAGATGACTTAAATGTAGGAGTGTGTGTGTGGAATTGTTTCAGTTTGCGTGTACACGTAGGCATGTGCTTTGGTGCATGTGATGGTGTGTGTGTGTGTGGCTTTAATATCCATGCGATGTGTGTATGTTCAAAGACAGAGAGGAGTTCGTGTTGGATTATCTGCTTGCGGTTTTTATGAGCCACGTGTTACAGAGCAGCTTATGAAGTCTTATACATACACTCACTTCCTGTCTTATATGGTTGTAAACACCCCCTTGATAACACACACCATGACAGACCGTACGCCGTCGTGTTAGAGGGTTAATGCTTTCATGCTCCACACCGTTTTGCCACATCACAAAGCTCTGAACATCGCTGTTCCATAAAAACATATATTCATGTTTATTTTCAGTGTAATGATACCTCAGATCACATTTACAGTATGTTTTTATCATTTGTGGTGTATAAGCGCTGCCATCGCGGGTGGCTGACTCAGTAGTTAGTGCCACAGCCATCCACAGCCTCATGTGACCTTATTGTGCCGATAAATGATTCGGATGAGATGAGAAAATGCGTCTCTCAGGCTTCAAACATTGTTCCCGCGTGTACGAAAACACAAATCGCACAAGGTCCATTTCCACCTTGTAAATGTGGCCATTTAGGTCAGTACATAAGACCACACGCTGCATGAACCGTGTCCGGCGCCAAACTGTTACAATTCATGACAAAGATTCAACCGAGAGAGATTTGTCTGTTTAATAAAAATATAAGTTACATTAGATTTGACAGTATTATTATTATTGTCATCCCATGCCGTAGTTGTTGAGCTATAATCTGGACTAAGATTACAATTCACAGAACAGGACCGTACACTCGCGGAGACAAAACCATGTTCAACATCTTTATTCTCTTCAGTAAAGACAAAGAGCAACCATTAGCTGAGGAAGCAACACTCTCATTGGTGACACACAGCAACAGGATTTATGGCAAACGTGGTCTTAATTTGAAGAAACATTTGGCTCCCAATTGTCTCCATCATGCTCTCATTTGTTTGTACTCGTGTTGAAGAGATGCTGCAGTCGATTTGAAAATGATCTATCGAGGTTTGATTGCGCAACATCCACATCTTAAATTTCAATGTCCACTCTTAATCAAAATGGACTCTGTGGAGGCTGTGATTTCCTGTGGCAATGCTTTGGGAGGGAAAAGAGAATTTCGGGGAAGTCGAGTGAAAGCACAGAGGGGGTGAGAGGTAGGTGGGTGACAAGTGTGAGTCAGCCGTCCTGACCAGTGACTCTCCTCAGCTGCGCCTGAGCAGCCTGATGATCTGCTGTGACGTGTTTACGGTAAAACAGCAGCCGGGACGATGCTCGGTTTCCGAAAACGCATGCAATGGCGTCACTTTGGAACGTAGTTTGGAGTAGATGGAGAGCATGTTTGTGTGTGTGGGTGCTGAAGGGTTTGTTTGGTTTAAGGTTTCGCTATGATAGAGACTAATCACAACATCTCACAGGAAACTGACACAAGATGTCCCGAGACAAATGATTAATCAGTGAATGGAGACATGAAAGTAAATGATGGTTTAATGTGTGTTTGTATTGTATGTGCATAATCGCTGGTGTGAGTGTGCATGTTCTTACAGTATTTGTAGTTGTACAGTAAGTGCATGTGTGTTTTCTCGTGCGTGCGTTGATCTGTTTCCTAATAATTGCATGTTTGTCTGTGTGAGTGAGAATGTGTGTGGGCGTGGGTGTGCGCGCATAAATCACAAGTATTTTCTCTGAAACGACGCCAGCTGTTTACTGTCGACTCTTCACTGCAGCCTCACAGTCTGATGCTGCATCCAGAAGAGACGTTTACAGAAATCTGGACCCCAAAGTCTCTGTCGAGGGGGAAATTTCTGCGTGACAGTGGCACGAGGTGGAAGGTCATCAAAGGTGTTGATCGTCGTCTGTCTGCCAGTCATGGAAACATATTTCTTTGGACCTAAGAACATAAACCGTCCACAATTACCACTGATCATAAATGTCTCACGGGAGCTTGTTCTTTTTTTCCAATCACCGCTGTAGTAAATGCCCCCACTTGTGTTTGGTAGGCCTTTGTGCACACAGACTGTGTGGGAGTGGGGTGCACCACTTTTCAAATCAGAGGTGGCAGATTTATCAGCATACATGTACCTGTGCTGCTGCTTTCACACGGCTATAATCTATTGAGGTGATTAATAAAAGGTCAGCTTCAGCAATTTATGGATCAATGAGTACTAGCATACAGACATTCTAACTTTATTCACACTGAATTTTTTCTTTTTATTATTACAATCTAAACACCAACTGGTTGGAAAGTGTTTCATTCGTTAATTATTTTGTTATTTATTCTTTTATTGCTATACATTTGCTGCAAGTGAAATAACTGCAGCAGAAAAACAACAAGATGTCTATTAAGAGCACAAAATAACCATTTTCTACCAAAATACCAAGCTTTGCACTGCATGCTTTGAGAGGATGACTGCATCAAATTGATAGAGACACTGTCTCAGCTCTGCTTGCAGCTCTGCCAAAGCAGAGCCCAAGGTGTCTACATATCAGGAAGGGAAGCTCTAATTCAGCTTTCTACAAGTTTGGAAAATAGACAGCACTCAGGATCCTTGTCAAACAACAACCAATCAGCAAATTCACACAGATTCTATAATCCAGAATCCATACAATGTCTGCAGGGCTGTATTTAAATATCCACTACTCTACCTCCACACAACAACCTTACACTGCACTATAAATGTTGACAGTGAGCACACAATGTGTACTTGCAATACTACAGTCCACTGGCCTTCAAAAACTGCCCCCCAGATGCCCCAACCAGCAAAAAATACATATGAAATACAACACGGCAGTACAACTGGGTAGCTATCTACTTTCATGCTGTACTATTGGTTCTAAATGACACCAGTATTCACCTCAGTTGACTACCAGTCTCCATGGACAGTTTCTTCTAAATCGTGGGTGTCCCTTTTCTTCAAAATTGTGGGTTTCTCACATTGGCAAGAAGCTGTTCATGTAAAAGGGAGGACTGTGTAAGATGAGATAAAATTTGAAACTTTATTAAACCCTCCGGGGAAATCGGATAGCAGATAAACAAACTTCGAATGGAAGGCAGACCTGTCGTTTCGATATGTGCATATGGGCCCGTGGGATATCCCCCCTCCTCCAGTGGTGGTAGGCGTCGTCCTCCCCCGGCCAGCGTCATGATGCTGAGGTAGTGGAACTCGCCATGTCAACGGGTGACTTGAGAAGTTTCCCTGATAGTAATAATAAGATCGAACAAACAGGAAAGAGCGATGCAGTGCGCAAAAGTGAAAGATGCTGAGTCAAAGGGTGGGGGCGCTCAGAGTGTTTTTAGTTGAGTGATGAGGTAACGGATTGATACTGCTTTCTCATACAGTGACTCTCTACTCTCTGTGGGATCTTTAATAACAAGGAGGTGGAATGTGTTTTTATCACTTCGTTTCCGTGTCACTTTGCAGCTGGCTGCTGTGCAGAAACAAAAATCAGGTTTGAATGCATGAAATTCAAATTAGTCAGAAATATGATTATGAATATGATTTTAAACATAATTGCAAACACTGAAAACCAGTGATTGTATTTGTATAATAATAATTTTTTATTTATATTATTTATCAAGTGCTTTCAAATGTGAGTCTGAGCCTGTCAAAAGGAGAATTTCTGTTACCTTTGGGAACAGACAATAAAGTTTTTCTATTCTATTCTATTCTGCTGGTCAGTGACAGAGAATCGGCCCTCATCCAGGCTACTGGATTACCACCGTTCAATCCATCATTATTATTCAGGAAGTATACAGGTTTCCTTTCTTCTACATGTGTCTGAACATATATTTGCATCTTCTTGCCTTCTGTAAATATATCTACTCCCTCTAGTGCACATTACTAATTCTCTTATATTTTTAAATTATTTTTATATATATGTATATATATATCATTTAAACATTTTTTTCTGTTGACCCTCGATCTGTTGACCTCTGGCCTCCCGACTGTCTGGTTGTCACTACAGGTAAGTGCAGCTAAATATCCACATTTTCTTGACGCTGTGGGGTTGAAGCTCTAAAATGAGTCATGTTGCCTGCATGTCCCCTGCATGCAGGATAAAAGACAGACCGCAGTTACTGCAGCCCATAGGGCACAGGGAACTGTTCCCATTTCCTGTTCTAGTCTTAAAGCGCCATTGCACGGAAATGGACATAAAGATTCATGACTTTCCAACAAACAGCCTGGTTAACTGCTTTAGGCTCAGTGGTTAAAGTAAGTGTATGTGAATCATTGTGTTGGAAGTTAAAAAACATTTTTAATCTCTGTTGTCTGCTGGTCTGTTTTTGCCTGAGCTGGTACGTGTGCTGTTTGTATCAGTCTCTTCATTTTTCTTATTCATCGTATATGATCATTTGCTACTCTTATATGATAGATTCATCTTTTAAGAATTACATTTAAGAATTATGTTCAAACTTTGCTTTATTAAGTGTTTTTTTTATTTAAATAATTTAGAGTTTTTACTTTTTAGTTAGTTTAGTTTTAAGTTAGGCTAGCTTGTATAGAGTCGCTATTTATCTACATGCTTTGCAATGTAGCCAGTAGCTTATTTAGGTTATTGTAGCACTGTGAGTTACTGTAGCTACAGGATTGATTAAATTCACTTTCATCTGTTCAAGACTTTTCAGTACAAAGCTTCAAATGCTGTTAAACTGAGTTTCTTTTACTAGAAACCTGTTATCTCTGAATGGTCTGCTCAGCCAAATGCTCTGAACTAAATCAACAGGATATAGAAGACTATTCAATCAAAATACTGCACAAAGAAAATGAAGGAAACACACAAAGCCATATGGTTTAGATTAGAGCAGTGAACATTTATATCATAATTTACACTTTTTGACATTTTTGCACATAAATAACTATGTAAACCAGAATGTAAACAGAGACAGTCCTTTGGGGAATTCTCCTCAGATGTTAAAGCTCTGACAAGAGAGAAAGAAAGGCTTTGGTCGAACATTAGTGAGAGAGAAAGATAACAAATCAGAGGAGAGACAGAAAGAGAACTAGAGAGTTCAGTTTGATGCAGGAAATCACAGTTGTTGTTGTAACATTAAGCTGAGTCCTAATGATATTATGACCAGTTTCATATTGTGACGTTGTACGCAGTGTTAAAGCTGCAAGCATCGGTACTGAAGTTATAAAGTAGAAGGAGGGGGCCAGTGCATAGAAGAAGGCCGAGGTGCTTTGGTGTATGCCAGTTCAGTAATAAGATGGCGGACAGCTGGGGTTGAACAAGGAATCATTGTTTCTCCACTGAAACATTAACAAGAACAACAAAACAAAAACATCTACAAAACAAGAGACCACAGTCAGAGAGTGAACACTTCATCATGTACACACAGTTCAGTTTAAGTCCTTCTTCCTGGTTTTGATTTCCCTTTTTGTGTTTTCTTCTGATGTGTGCATTTGAAATTAAAGCCAAGTGAACTTTGGTTACTAGCGTCAAGTGTGAATCCCTAAATCTGAGGATGTTCACTTCCCTGTTGTGTGTCGGGCGACAGTGTTGTAGAAAAATAAAACATCAGGAAGGACGAGGAGGGAACGGCTCACCAGCCTCCCATGTCCGTTATGTGCTACATGTTGAGCAGGCCGTGCCGCTCCTTTGGACCACGTGGAGAGCTGCACTCCAGTTCAGTTTGGTTTCTTCCTCTTCTTCAAGTAGCAAAAAAATCCAAAAGCAAATAAATAGAAAGCTCCCAGCTTCAGCTGTCCCTTAAAACACGGACACACGCACAACCAACACACACTCACATCTTCACATGCACACTGAGGTAACCGTTGTGAAAAATATACAAAAATGCCCTTTTTTGTTGAATTTAAATTAAGTAGGCATCAGAAAAGCACGTAGACATACTTTAGGGAAGCTTTCCAGCAGGATTGAAATAAAGCTCTTTTTTTTCTAAAGTAACAAATTTATGTGCCGTACTTTGGCAAGTTTTCTAACCCTTTTTAACCTGCTCTATTGTTTTCTAAATTTAAATAGATAAAACCCTGAAGAGTGGACACCTCTGATTCTATAGGTCAGAGGTTGCAGGATGGATATAAGCATAGACAGAGTGACTATCTACAGAAAAATGGCCACAGATAACAAAACATCATCAACAGAATTAATTGCCTTTTACATGGATTTCACTCCATCAGTGAAACCTTCAGTTCCACTTATTGCTTTCAAAGACAACAAATAAAAAGTATAATAAATTAAGGAGATTATATAACAAACAACTAATTAACCAAAAAAAACATTTGAAAATAAAGACCAAACAGTAATGATAATAGCATTATATTAATTACATTAAACATAAGTCCTGGGTAAATGATTGTCTCTAAGTATAATAAACGCTGAAAGTAGTCATGGGACAGTGTCTCTTGTAGCCCTGAGTACGTGAGTCCCTGATAGGTTGAAAACCTGGTGTAGTCTCGATGTCACTCCTGATGACGACCAGGTAGAGAATTAATATATTTACAGGTGTTGCTCCTGGCAACACTGTCCACTGTGAGTCACGCAGTCTTGACTCTTTGTCCCTTGGGTTTAAAGATCACTTATGCGTGATCCTCTGATTCCTGCTTGACGGTGACATTGGCAGGAAGTGGCGGAATGGCGCTGCTGTGCTGGATCTTGATGACTGACGTCTCATTCTGGAGCTTGTAGGCATCATAACCCGCAGAAAGAAGCTCAGCGGCGCTGCCCTTGTGGCGGGGATGAAGGTGAGAGGACTTAATGTCAGTCTCCCTCCACAGCATCCCCAAGACTTGCTTCTCCAACATGGCCTCCACCTCCACCCCTCCCTGAAGGTGCTCCAGCTGCTCAGCATGCTCACTGACATCGAAGCGCTCAATCTCCTCATTGACACGGTGCACCTCGTCCAATGCAGCCTGAGTGGAGAGAGCTGGACTGTTAGAGCCCGACTTCACTGCCAGGCAGTAGCCTTTCAGGTGGAGTCGCAGGCTGCACAGGTGGATGTAGTGGCGGTGGCAGTGAGGACATTTGTGAGGACGCTCGCGAGAGTGCAGGCGCTTGTGCAACTTGAGGTGGACAAACTGGGTGAACTTGGCGGGGCAGAGTTTGCAGTGGTAGGGCTTTTCCCCTGAGTGGAGGCGAAGGTGCGTTTTCAGGTTGCTAGTGCTGCTGAAGCGCTTGTGACAAACCTGGACAAGAGAGGAGAAACCGTCAGCCGCATGTAGCAACTCACCAACTACCCATTATATCTGGACAATAACTCATTTATGAAAGTCCATCATCTTCAGCATTTGTTCTCACCTGGCATTCATGTGGCTTTTCCCCTGTGTGGACCAGGAAGTGTTTCTGGAGGTGAGCCAGTTGGGTGAAGCCTTTGTTACACGTTTGACATTTGAAGGGTCTCTCTCCACTGTGAACACGAAGATGGACCTGCATGATGAAGAAGAGGCAAGAAAAAGTCTGCTTAGGCTTATTCAGATTTTGTGACACCTTGAGTCATCAGGGAAAATTAATGTAATGATAATAATGCAGTAGATCAGACAAGCAGATATGATGTTGAAAGAGTCTTGAGCCTCACCTTCAGGTTTGACAGCTGTCCAAAGGTCTTTCTGCACACATTACACTCATACTTGATTTTGCCGTTCTGCTTCTTTAGCGGGTATGGCAGTGCCTTGTAACCGGCTGAACCTGCGCCACGCTTCACTTTGGTCAGGTTGATGGCCTCCTCATTGGAGCAATGCTCGCTGGTGTTACCCAGCAGGGCTGAGGTAGGCTTGGTGGGCATCCGTTCGCTGGGAGGGGCAGTGCCTGCTGTTGGGGAGCCGCTGGAGGGTGCGCGGGCTGCTGCATGTGGGTGTAGGTGTCCAGGGTAAACGTGATGAGGCCCTGATTTGTCCTTCAGAGAGGTTGCAGCTGAGAAGGCACTGGTGGGCCCAGGAAGGAGGAAGTCTCTGTGGCCAGAGATGGAGGAAGGGTGGACAGAATCAGGCATCAAGAAGTGCCTTGCTGCTGTGTCAGACGGCAGGAGGGGCACATGAGTGGGCAGCAGGCTGCTGTAGACAGGGTATATCCTGGGAAAGATCCCTCCTACAGTGGGGACTCCACCACCAGGCAGAGGGTAATGATGGGGCAGGAGGTAACGTGAGTAGGGGGCTCCTGAGGGGTAGAAGGGTGAGGAGAGGGGGGCTGATGGTGGGGAGTAACCAGGGTATGAACCCAGTCCTGTGGTGTAGAAAGAAGCTGGAGATGGTGTTGGGCCTGACGGGCTCCCCTGAGGGCTGCTGTCTGGGCTGCTCCTTGCTGACGGGCTGGGCGTAGCCAAGGACTGGTTGCCGGGGGAGCGTGTTGAAGGGTAACAAAGTTGGGCTGGTTTGTGACTAAGGCAGTCTTCAGGGATGGGAGGATGGGATCTGAGGGCTGCATAGACAGCGCGAGGGTACAAGGGACGTTCAGGGCTGTTGCTACAGTGCGGGCGTGTGGGAAGCGGTCTGCTGGGTTCCCTCTTAGTGGACGAGGTACTGTTGGAGCCACGCAGAATGGAGAGGACGCTGTGTTCCCTCTTAGGCAGGGTGGGGGTCACTGCAATGGGGGACGGGCTGGAGGCTTCAACCAAAGGCTCTTCACTGCTCACCTGCTGCTGCTTGACATCATAGAGAGATTGCTCTGTTGAGACAGAGAGAAGAGGAAAAAGGTCAGCAGGAGTTCATCAGTTGGTGTATTCTTGGTCCCCCTTACAAATAAATGATTCCATGTTTAGCTGTTAAAAGTAGTAAAGTACTTCCTACTACATATGTATATGTATATCTATATCTATGTCTATATATAGATATGGATATAGATATACTCTGGTACATATAAGTCTCAGCAGTTTCAAAGTTGTTTTCAGTAGATGTGTATGTGTGTGTCACAGGGTTAAGAAACACCATAAGTAACTCGGTGGGCCAATTAAGGTGACAGATTTGACGAACGAGGGGAGTGAGGGGGGAAGGGCGGGTGCAAAAGACAGGACGTGAGGCGTGACAGCTCCCTTCGGGCATTGTGTGTGTGTGTGTGTGTATGCGTGTGTCTGTGGTGTGTGTATGTCTATAAAATCAAGATAAAATCAAAATGGTAGAAGACAGACAGGGCTGATGGAACGTTTCCTGCTAAAGATATCCTCAGTAAAAGCTTGGCCTCCACCTGCCCTCTACACAGAAACACACCCACCACATGTGACAAGGTACACACACAGAGGCGTCTGCAGACAAAAGCCTCTGTCTGATTTGTTGACTCTCCCACTTTCAGAGAGCACACACACACACGCACGCATACTTTTGATCCAGCTCCTAGTTTTTGCTAGCCATTTGCTATTGTTTCCAGGTCAAAGGTTAAATTAAAGAGCTTCCTCCTCAGTCACTCACACCTACTGTCTCTTCTGCATGATGAAAGAGTGGATTAGGAGGAAATCTCACACACACACACTCTAAAAGCCCTGAGATGTCGGCGAGCAGCACATCTTGGTTGTTAAATGACTGCAGTCGTGCTCTTAAAACGCAGCCAACTATTATCCGTAAGCTCATTTACTGCACAGTCAACTTTTTTACCACGAGGTCGCTCAGAGGGGAGTGTGTGTGAGTGAAGTGTTTGTGTGTGTGTGTGTGTGTGTGTGTGAAAGAGATGAAGGTTGTCAAAGTTAATCCTGAGTGCCAGCACTGGTGAAATTTGCTTGGACTCCCCCAGTTCACTCCCTCACACACCCACACACACACACATTCAAGCAGTGACCCTTGCATCAGTAGTATAGAGGCAGTGTGTAAACACTGAGGTTATCAGTTAGCCTTCCTCCTCTTCTTCCTCCTCCCTCCTTCCCTCTTCTAGAAAACAAACAGGGCAGCCATCTTGGAGATATCAATCTGTCAACACAGCCCTTCTGCCAGGAAGTTCAAGTAGTCAACAGAGGGGGTGGGAGGCCCCAACTCTACCTCCAGCACTCCCTCCTCCACCTTCTCTCTGGTATTTTAAAGTGGCGAATATATCAGGGCAAATGGCCAACACACAGTCACACATGCACATTGTGTTTGAGCTTGCATGTGTTCTAAATGAAAAGAGTGGGTGTAAATGCGTAGGCATGTCCCAGCTATGACTGTGTGTGAGAAGGGAGTGTGTTTTTGTCAGCAGAGTGGAGTGTCTTCAAACGCAACACACACACATGGCTAACAGGTGCTTTCAAGTGCTAACACCTAAAGAATGCTAAATGACGGCAACAAAAACGAGTGAGAGAAGAAGAGAAAGTGAGTGAGCTAGACGGCGGCGCACACTCATTTTGATCACACACACACACACACACACACACACACACACACACAACACACGTCTGCTTTTGCTATGACTGAGCTGGAAAGAGCAAAAACCAGAGAGACAAACATGATACATATAAACTGTAGATGTTGTCATACTCCAGGAAAATAATACAGGATGTCACCTGGTTTGGACTAGTGACTCTAGCGCCCCATTGGGACACAAAGTGAAATTTCTGCAGAATCTAATGGGCGGCAAGATTTTATCTGATCGATGAAGTACGCGTGTTCTAATAATCAACTGTTATGTCTATCTACTCTCATTGAAACAAGACTTGATCTATCTACATAGCTAGCCTACCAAAACATGACGCTGCTCTGGTAAGTTTTTAGTGTCGTAGCTACGATGTCCATAATGCCGAAGACCAAAACCTTAAACTCAAAATGTCCGATACTGCAGGTTAACAAGCTTACTTAAATATGTGGATTGCATTTCTTTAGTCCGTGGTACGACTACAAGGATACATGATAGTAGCTTCCTCTTCGTTTACCTTTTGCCCTTTTAAGTAGGTTTCACTTTAACGTAACTTAGTCAGAAAGATTGTGGTTTTCTTGGTTTTACTCAGCCGATGAGATTATTTCTGACTCTCGTTTGTAGAGCTAAAACTCATGTGGGCCACACCAACAGTCATAAGTCGTTTTGGGAGCATTGTGCTTATCAGACCGAACTGAAGAAAAAAGGCCCAAAGACAAAACTGAAGCTGAGTACAAATGTAAAAAAAGAAAATCAGTAAAAATCAGTATTCAAGTTTAACAGGAGCCTGTGGGACTCAATAACAGAAGACCCTAATTAAAGACAACTATATATTGTATACACACATAGATCTGGGAGTGGGGAAGGGAGCGGGGGTATGAAGTGGGGTTGAGAGAACCTCCTGCCTCTGTCCCCCCAGGTCATGCGCATTTTTCCCTGGGCAGTGGAGTCACCCAGGCTGGGTCTGCTGGTTCTCTGGCACATTAACACTGCTATTAGCCTGCAGTCACACCTGGAAACCCCTTAGCTCCCGCTCTCTCTCTCTCTTTGTGTCCCTCTTAGCTCCCCCTTTCTTTGATCAGCTCAGCTAAAGTGGATAAGTGCAGTTATTGTACTGCGTCATTGATGTGTATGACGGGTGAAATTGAGTGTTTTATGTTGTTTAGAGAGAGGTTTCTGGTTGAAATTAACATTTATGGGATTAATATTGTCTGTAAAACATTAACACAAAAGAGGATATATAAAGATGAATTATTGTCAGGTTCTTGTCACTGTGAGGACAGAGACATCTAACACCAGCATTTAGACATTTCTCACAAAAAAGGTCACTGAACACACACAGACACACAATTGTCAGGTCCTTTTATTGTAGTTGAGCAAGGCTGTGTGTGTGTGTGTGTATGTATGTATGTAAGAGAGCTTTCATGTTAAAAGTGGGTCTTTAAGTGTGTAAGACCGTGGCATTAGAGGCCATATCCCCCTGTCTGTGCAATTACACTGTCACTGACACACACACACACACACAAATACAAAAATACAAAAAAAAACAAAAAAAAAACGATGGCACTGACAGAGATGAAAGGTTGTTGGTCTTGTGCTTTTGTGCGTGTGTGTGTGTGTGAGATAATGACAGGCTAACTCTCAGAGAGGAAGGAGACAGCTACACTCAAACACACTGTTAAGCTTTAAGAGAGGCGACAGGACACAGTCAAGACACACACACCTACACTGTCTAATGATTTTGTGATATTTGATGTTTTTAATGATTAAAAAATCTGTTTTTTCACAGTAAAAGTCTTGCGATTTCTGCTGCAATTAGAGAACATAAAAAAAATTTTTTTCATTAACTGACTTCTTCCAAAACCTTATTCCATATTTATTGTAAATCTAGTGAATGTCTTGTTGCTCATTTAAATATATAAATAAAAACTTGTTAAAAGCCAAATGCACTTACTGAGTTTCTGCATCATCAGCTCTCCTGACGGCGGGTAGTGGAGGCGGCGGGCGAAGTCGTGGCAGTACCAGACGAGCAGCTCAGCACCGGCAGGGACGGGCTTCACCGTGTAGAAATAAATCTCCATGCCGTTCTGACACGCTGCCAGATTTTGCTCTGCCGCCGAGTGGGCCGGGTTCACGTACCGCATCCAGTTAGAACGAGTCTCATCCAGGCCGTCGACAAAGTGATGGAACTCTTCGTCCACGAAAATCTGGAGCAAGGAACAGAAAGAAAGTTGGTAGAAATATTAATATCATTAATTTATGCAGTTATATGTCTACAGGCAAAAAAAGACATTTTCATTTTTGTTTTGAATTTTGTGAATTCCCGTGGTCTTTCTTTTAGTTTTTTTGTCATTCAGCAGTTGAAATCAATTGAAATCAATTGAAAAAGAAGCAATGAAATCGTTTTTTATCTCTAGTATTTAAATAATATTTTTCTATACCTTCATTCACTTCCATTGAAAAAGTCTGGTTACTAAATAAATGCATGGTCAATTTTAAACTCTGAACACAGCAACAGCTAGATTAGTAAGTAATTAATTGAGCACATACGTTAATAATTGTTTCAATAATGAAGGAAGGAAGTAAGTATGCATTTAAGTGAATAAACAGTGGAAAGAAAAATGAATTAAGACCCAGTGTGACTGAGAAAATAAGTAAATTAGTTACTGATGAAGTAAAAATGAGAGTTTGGAAATAAAATCATTAAGTGAGTGATGAACTTACCTTAATAAAAAGTAATAACTAACAAAGTGACCGACTAGTTAACAACAACCTGTTTTAACACAAGCTACACTACATCCACCCATCTTATTTTTTTCTTATCTCTCCATCCTTTCATCCGCTCACAATCTTTCTCTCTTCTCCTTCATCTCTGATGTGCAGACAGCGAGTACATCGAGAACGACAAGATCCTATTTTATATTGAAAAGACAAACGACGAGCCGACTCATTTTCTGCTTCTCCTCCCCTCTTCTCTCTCTCTCTATGTCTTTCACTCTCTCTTTATCTCAGTCTTTCGGTTCTCTCGGCTCAGTGTGTCTTGTGTGTGTGTGTGTGTGTGTGTGAGCGCGTGTGTGTGCATGAGAAAGTGAGATATGAATTGAACACCTTTGTGCGTTAGGGTTTGCCTGTGGTTAGACGTATAGTGAGTCTTTTTTTCTTTCACTAAAGTCAAACGCGCGCGCACACACACACTGTGTAGGCGGTGGTCAGGTAGGTGGTTTGTGAGCGTATGTACTCTCACTGTCAGTTACCGGTAGTGATGGAGACAAATGTGTTCTACTAAACCCTATGCATATGTGTGTGTGGACTTACAGGAACCATAGTGCGACATGTTATTTGTGTAAAAGTGACATCACATCCCCATTTCTCTTTCTCAAACACAGACACACACAGAAAAACAGCGAGCCCAGTTTCCTGTTCCACTGACTGATTTTAGACGTCACAGGAAGGGGTCCCTCCGGCTTCTGAGGAAGTTTGTGTGTCTTTATTTGTGCGCGCTTTCTGTGTATATGGGTGCGTGTGTGTGTACTCACCCTCCAGAAGTACTTGCGGTTGGCGTCTCGTGGGACGCTGTCGGCTGTGTAGATCTCGCCCACCAGGGGACCGAAGCGAGTCCCTTTGGGGATGTACTCTCTGCTGCACACGCCGGCCACCTGCACGAAGACGCACAAAAATGTTACACAACAGAAGAAGATGGAAGATTTGTACACAGTTTAAAGACAACAAAAGCATATTCCTATGTTCATTTGTAACACTTGTACCTTGCTTTCTGGGTGAATGGGTGTGAAATGTGCTCTTTTGTTGGGTTTTCACAGTGGGTCACATGCTTGTAATAACATAGGTGGAGCTTTATTAATTCATTACTTGTCACTGCCATAACTGCCATCAACCGCTGACAGCAAGACAACTACAAAAGGTCACATGCAAAAAGCCACCTGACCACATGACATGTAAGTATCAATGAGCATGTGGGTGTTAACACAGCAAATTTCAATCTTGCCCCGTAAGCTCAAAAAGCTCAACTGTAACCTGTGAAACTGTTAAAGTTGATAAAAGAGATGCATCTGACCACACGGCTTGATGTAGATAAAGACATCTATAAGTGATATGTGTCATTAAGTGTAATTAAGTCTTACTGTGTGTCTGCTGTCAACAGAGACAGTGATTAATGAACCAACTTCATGCCTCCATTCATTAAAGGAGTGTGTGTGTGTGTGTGGCTGAAGAAAAACAGTAAAATCTCTTCTTTCAAATCTCTCTCTCTCTCTGCCTTCACACCTCCTCTTGTCGCCACATCAAACCAAAACCGCTGCTACTTCAGATGCTTAGAGGGGAGGGGGGGGGGGGGGCATCCAGAAATCTTTTGTTTCTTCTTCTTTTTTTTCTTTTTTTGGCCTTGTCTGATTCAATCAAAGAACTAAAAATGGGAGGAGAACGAGGAGGAGGAGGAGGAAGAGGAAAGCGAGGGATTATGTGGCGGCTAGACGTCAGGCTCCAGTCGTGCGTGGTAGAGAAACACACTCACGCGCATTTTCTTCATGCACAACCCACGCAAACAAACATCTTTCCCAAATTCCCTTGTTCCCTGCTAATGTGGGAAATCCCCCTTTCCCCTGTGTAGGATCAGACACATGTGCGCGCACACACACACACACACACACACACACACACACACACACACACACACACACACACACACACACACACACACACACTTTTCACTTATTAACAGGTTTTTACAATTTTCTTTCTCTTTCTTTCCTACGACCAAAACTCAATTGTCTTTGATCAGAGCAACAAACTGGTGTTCTCAGCTTTTCTCTTTTTTCTCCATCGTTGCAGATAAACTGCTGATTATCTGATAGCTGATTGGCTGATAGTGTATCTGCTGCTGCCTTTCTCTTGCTGGCTGTTTCCTCAGTTTCCCGTTGATAGGGCTCTGATGAGAAAATCTATGTGATCACGCTGCCTACAGTTTACAAAGACGCTCACAAATGGACAAAGTTGGGACCTTTTGACCCAAAGTCATGCGCTACACCCCCCCCCAACCAAACTGCAGCAGGATATTTATCGAATGTGTTTCGGTGTTTCAATCAGTGAGAGACACTTGGGCACGAGGTAAAACCAAAAGAAATATGAAAATAATCTTCTACTCTGAATCAAAAGATGTGAATGTACCTTAAAATCACTGCGAGCTGCTGTAGATTTGATATCTGAGGTCAAAGTTCATGTAACTCTGTAACTGCTGCTGAGTGTAATTATCCGTTGTGTTTGATGAGATGCTGAATTGTGCCCCCTGCTGGCTGCGAAAAGGAGCTCTATGGAGCATGAGACACACACAGATATCAAGCCATCGTCTTTTTCTCAGATGATGAATGAGTTTTAATGGATGTATACGAGCTGATGAAGTCACGGCCTAACCACACGGCGCACTTCAGTTACAGTGTGTGTGTGTGTCTGTGTGTGTGTGTAAATTCTGCTCCAGGCGTTTCACACACGCTTACGCACAGATTCCTCTCTGTGCTGTGTGTGAAGCTTTACGACGAGACACGACCCCTTCTTCATTACATGACCCAGGTCTGACTCATGTGTGTGAACGTACAGATGGCGTTCTCTCTCTGAGTGTGTGTAAAGTTGTGACTGGAGGTAAAGTTTTTTTGCAGTGTGTGTGTGTCTGTGTTGAATCTGACCTCTCTGCTGTCAGCTGGGTGTTTGAAGGCCAGGTTTCGGGGCAGTGACGCCTCAGCTCTGGTTGTCGTCGTCACTGTGTTGTCGCCATTCGACCCCGCGTCCCACGGCGTGTCTTTGACGATGTATGTGCACTTCTCCTCGAATTCTGCCTCTGTCCATCGGGTCATGTCCGCCTCCTCCATCTCCATCTCCATGTCGACGTCTGTGTCTGTCAGTGTCTCAGCTCCGTCTGAGCTAGAGCTGGTGGCGGTAGAGGCCATCTTGGGTCTGAGGTGCGAGTCTTCCTGCTCCATGGTGTGCGCCCCCTCACTGGTCAACATGGCCGAGCTATGAGAGGTCGCCTGGTGGAAACACGGGCAGGGAAAAAGTTTAGATTTTGATTTCACCAGTGAAAAGTTAGAAAAGCAACAAAAAGGAAAAGAGAGAAAGAAAGCAGAGACAGAGAGGTGGTGGACTAGTGTGTGTGTGGAAAAAGATAAGAAAAGAGAAAAACACAAAGTAGATGTGGGAGGAAAAGGATAAGAACTGAAAAGACGAAAGCAAGAAAAGAGAAAGATCAGCAGGAGACAAAGAGAGAGAGATGAAAGATGAAGAGAGAGAGAGAAAAAAAGACGAGAGGAAGAGCTGTGATTATTATGTGTTGTGACTCAGGGAGGAGGGGGGTCTGACTAACCCTGCTGTCACACACACACACACACACACTTAGAAACAGACAGGAAACAGTTTGACAAAAAAAAACTAATTTTGGAAACAATTAGAGGATAAAACATTCATTCATTCATTCATCCGTGATTCCAGAAATCATTAGCTCACTTTGATATAATCACCAAAAGATATCCAAACCCATTATTTCTTCTTTATGCTATTAGCTGATATGATACTTGATCAAACACACAACGACAATAATCTGTGAATTTAAGTTTTTCTCATTTCCATAAAAAACACAGCATTCGCTTTAAAACGAATCAGATCAGAGAGTTTTTAGACTTTAAACTGGTGTTTTTACTACTTATAAAACAACTAATTCTAAACCTTCAGCGAATTAACACGTCAGCTGTAATTAAAACTGGTCTACGAGAAAAAGTAGACAAAGTTTTACTAATTGAAAACTTTTCTTTTCTTTTTCTGTGTCTCACTCAGTTTAACTTTGATTCATTTACACACAGCGTAAGAGACATACACTGTGGTGTATTTACTCTGATAATATGGATGTAAAATCTCCTCCGTATCCTCCCTTTGTAGAACCCCCCCCCGCAACCCCTCCGCGTCTCCCTGGGGTTGAAGAAAAAGGAAGGAAACACTGTCTGTGTCTGAATGAAGCTAAAATTGGAAGCAGAGTGGCACAGCAGCGGAACCGGCAAATCATCCCGACTCCCAGCGTGTGTGTGCCTGTGTGTGTGTTTTGGTAATGGACAGTAGGAGGGGGGGGGGGGGATGAGGAAGGGAGCGCCAAAACTTTTCCATTTGGGGGGCCACAGCAAACAAAACTTCAAACATTATCCCACCCAAGACAATCCCACACACACACACACAGATCTCTGCGCAGGGACAAACATGCTGCTCGTCCCACGCAGACGAGCGGAAAGCAGCAGATCTTCAATGACCACA
This sequence comes from Ctenopoma multispine, assembly GCA_034779795.1. Classification (NCBI taxonomy): domain Eukaryota; kingdom Metazoa; phylum Chordata; class Actinopteri; order Anabantiformes; family Anabantidae; genus Ctenopoma; species Ctenopoma multispine. Next base: position 1,924,998 of record JAUYWH010000008.1, read on the forward strand.
CTCAACTCTGTGAATTCTTCTGCGGCCGCAACAAAGAAATTATTTCTACATCCAAGTGGCTCAAGACGCAGCTAACGACTTTTACTCCTTACAGAAATCAATTCAAAGTGCCTCTGTTTACTAAAAGGTTCTTATTAAGATCTCCTTCAGGAACCAGACACTGAATTCAGAGTCATGAGCCTAAAGTGATTTTGATGTTTTTGACCTCGTACATATCATACATAGCTGCTTTTTTTTTCTGGATGTGCAAGAAAATGCACGTGAATTATTAATAATGTCCCAAAAACGTGACAGAGTTGATGTAGTCTGTTTAAGTCTACATCCTTATTTTAAAAATAACACTCACACAATTCAAATCTCACAAAACCACAAAATCCACTATTTGACTTGTAAACTGCCGGAAAACCAGCCTGAAAACGAAATTTCTCACCGTCAGCGGCTGCACCTTTTCCCACAGACAGCACAAAAGCATTTGCCATTTAAATGAAGCACTTTAATAACTGGTCAGATACGGAGTTTCTCAATATTTCACCTCTGAGCAGAACTCTGGATCCTTTTTGCATAACAGCTGCAACACTGAAAACTAATAGTGAAACCAAGAACCAAGAAACAATGCACCTCACACATTCAGAGCAACTGAAATGATGCAAGCTGAGTCTGCACACAGTCTGAGGGATTTTAAAATTAATAAGTCAAGATGAAACCAGTCAGTGAAAAAACAATCAGACTCCTTCTTATTTTAAATCCACATTTTAAAATGACTAACATTTACCTCTGAGTCTTCATTAAAACCAAATGTAAACTGAGAAGTCTACAAAAAGGCCTTAAACTCCAAATGTAAGTGACAAACAATCTTAGAAAATCACATTTCAGATTAGAAAAATACAAGAAAATATTTTAAAGTAGCTTTCCAAAATTCATCACCAGGATTTTCTCAAAGAAAAAACATTTTAGAAATAAAAGAAATGTCAGAAACGAGCACAACAAATCAGGTTAAATATGACAGTTATAAAGAAAAAAAACTGGATTCAAGAGGCCGAGGTTGTCTTAAAGTTAAATCTTTTCATACAGTTCTGTTCAGTTTTAGTAATCCAGGTTTTTCAACTCCACTGCTAAATAAAAAAAAGTGAAAAACAAAGAGCAAAAAACCCAAATGTTCTTCACAAAAACTAAATAAAAGAAGTCCTTCAGCAGTCGTTAGTTTCTCCTTTCAGTGAAAATCTGAAAAGTCAAAGCTGCTCCGTACTCACTGTGTAACTTTGGTCCCATCCACACATAGGGACGACCGGTCAGATCCTCTAAATATTTGCGTGTGAGAGGACAGAGTGTGCGTGCAGGACAGGTGCAGTTCTCCCCCTAAGTCCGTCGGTCCAGCTCTGAGTGCTGATACTCCACACGGGTGCGAGTGTGTGTCTGTGTGCCAAAGTGTGTGTGTGTGTGATCCACTCTGTGTCCTGTGTTCAAATGCCTGACTCTCAGATGAGTTGGAAGGAGTCTCTCCTCAAGCTCCACCTCTTACCCCTCCCACTCCACTCCCCCCTTTACACACACACACAGACACACACAGACACACACACACACACACACACACACACACATGCTCTTCTTTGTAAGGAAGCAGCAGCAGGCGCTTTCACCTGAGGCCACGAGCTACACACACACACACACACACACACACACACACACACACACACACACACGGTCAAACTGAAAACACAACTTTTTTTCTGCATCAAAAAATACTTTTCTTTTAATGATGAGATGAATGTGTGTGTGTGTGTGTGGGGGGGAAATGTCTGTTAGCAGACTGAATACGGTAAACATCATGTGTGCTGTGTGTGTGTGTATGTGTGTGTGTGTGTGTGTGTGTGTGTGTGTGGGGGGGGGGGTATTGAGTCACTGTCACAGGATGTCCCTCTCTTCCTCAGGAAAACACTCAGACACACACACTCACAGACACACAGCCTGTAGGGGGCAGGACTGATCTGCCCTTGTTGCTTTTGCAGATTAACTTTAAAGTTCTCGCTCTCCTATTGTCTCTCCGTGTCTCTCGCCCTCTCCTTATTTATCCATTCTATTTCTCACTCGTCCTCTCTCTGTTTTCCTCTCTTCTCCCTGTTGCCATCCTTGTTTCTCTCTCTCTCTTACTTTCTCTTGCTCTCGACTTAACCTAAATTTCTAATTTAAATATGAATCAACACGAGGAAGCATTTGTAGAACATTGTCTTTCATTCTCTTTTTTCTATATAGTAATTTTTTAAAATACGTTTTAAATAATGACTCTTGTATAAAAGATAAGTTCTGATTGGGTTTGGCTGCTTTACTTGCAGGTCTGCATGAGGACGGGGATGTCCGGTTCTGATCTGATATGAGACTCTGTGCACACGAGATGATCACTGCAGTGGTCTTAATGCGGCGATCAAACCTCTGGGTGTATTTTACGCTGTAGTGCAGTGAGTGTCTTTCTCCGTCTTCCTCTCTTCTAAAAATCACCTGCATCATATGTCACATGTGGCAATAGATGTTAAAATGTTCTTAAACTGTTGGAACATCTCACTTATGTTATAACAAAAGCTCCCTCGCTCACTAACACTGGAAATTCCCATATAATTGTTCTCCCCTCCAACTCCCTCAATTTACCTCCTACTCACTCGCCTCCCCCCTCTTCTCCTTCCCTTTGATTTCCACAGTGTATTTACAAAAATTATTTTCCACACTGACCCCTCTCTCGTTACTTTTTTCCATCACTTTTCTCTCTCTCTCTCTCTTTTCAGTCTCTTGTTGCATTTCCTACTAAATAAATCAATTCAGAAAAAGTCCCCGCTCCTCTTTCAGCATTTTCGTGTTTACACGCTCGATTCGCTTTGTTCACATTTATTTTTTTTCCTCCGAGCAGACAGAGTGACGTTCACATAAATCAGTGTAAGATTGGGAACTTGCAACGAGAGGAAAATCGGGACACGCAGCAAAGACAGGAAAAGAAAACAAATCAAAATGTGTTTAAAATTTGACATGTGGAAATGAGAGAAATACAAAAAAGATGGAATAAAAAAATACAACTGAACTGATTCCATGCTGAAAAATTAGACATCTGCAGTTAAACCTCAGCTGATTATAATAAAGACTTTTGAAGATGTTTTTTAACAGGTTTATTGTTGGATTTAAGGATTAAAAAAAAACTGATTTCTTCCTAACACACTATGTAGACTTCAGGCAATGCTTCAAAACATGCCTGGTTTCTAACTCTGACATTAACACAACTGATTGAAAAGAAGAAACTCAAATATGAGCACCAGTATCGAGGCATCGCGAGGTTAAATGAGTTTGTTTTTACAAAAAAAAATCTTTCTCTAATGAAGAACGATGATCAGGAAAAGAAAACATGCAACAGGAAGAAAAGAAGAAGAGAGAGAGACACACACACACACAAACAGGACCCCACCCCCCCGCCCGCCCTTTTTCTGGTGACAGAGGGTCTGACCACATCACTCGCTGCCTACTGCTTCCTGCCAACGGACGACCCCAACACACACACACACACACACACACACACACACACACACACACAGATGCAGATCTGTCCCACAGCTGTCGGTGTTGATGCTTTGCAACCAAGTCACTCTACCCTCTGCAAAACAAGCACACAGACTCAGAGAGAGGGCGAGAGACAGCAAGACCGGCAGAGAGTAAGTGAGAGAGAACGAGAACAAGAAAAAGAAGAAAGAGCCGTCCTTCTTTTTTTTTTTTTTAAGAACAGACGCCCCGGGTAGCACATCGGCTGACTGCAGTACTTAGGCTCTTGGTGCACACACGCACGCACACTGACCCAGTGACCACATCACCATACGTTCATCTTTTCACAACACATTTGCATAAACAATATGTCTTGGCAAAAAATGTAATGCTGAAAAGTGACGGTTGACAGTGAAGGCCTCTGCTGATCTTACTTCACACCACTGCCTCCATCATTTTCTCAAATCATATTCGATTTGTTGTGGCGTCTGCATATACTTCAGCCTTATTGTAACAGGTGTGTTGCAAACGTTAGTTTGGGACCAGACAGTTTCAGTAATTTCTAATGTGAATGAACAACCACAGGCTTTGTGATCCGTGTTGAAGTGACCTGTGAAGTTTTTAAAGTGACGTCTATACCTGGATGATGAGTTTCACACTGAGAAAAAAAATTTTTAGTTGCCGTGCACAGCTACAGGGATAAACTGGTGAGAAACTGTGAGGGTGAATAGTTTGCAGCAAAGCAGCTCCCTCATACTCATAAGGTGGGAGGTGATGGGCTTTAGCTGGAGGTATCTTCAGCAAACAGAGGGCGGGAGGTGTGTGTAGGGGTTGTTTTAACCCCCTTCCACACAAACAGCTCTGAAGTCACATTAAAATGTGTTTTTTTGTTTCTGCATGCCCTGCAGAAACAAAAAGACCCTGCAGGCATACCTGCAGGAGAGAGAGAGGTGATAGGAGGGCCCAGAGACCTCCTGGGTCTCTGTTAGTTTAACAGAGGGCCTCTATCACACACACACACACACACACACACACACACACACACACACACACACTGCTCTTGCATAAACTTTCTACTCTCTAGAGTTCTCTCGGAGACAGCTTTCTAGAAACACAACATGTGAAGAGGAGGGAGAAGGTGAAAGAGGAGAAAGTAGGGGGGGGGGGGAGAGAAGGAAGATAATCAGGGAATGGACAGTGGGGGCTACAGGTGAGATTAGCATTTCACATTCCTTTGGAGCCTGACGTCACCTGCAGGTTTGTGTTTATGTACTGTCACAGTCAGGAAACATTCTAGTTAAGTTTCACTATCTGGTTACATGTACACGAAGCTACAACCAGCACTTATGTGGACTAGAAGACTGAGGAGCCTGACTATGGGGAATCACTCCCATTCAGCCATAAGAGCTTTAGGTGGGCTCGCAGTTGGTGTTCCAGTCCTTCCTAACGGGGTAGGATGTGGCTGAGATAATGGATCTAATCAGGCCAGTCAAGTTCCTCAGCAATGAGACGGTTACCGTCTTCTGTCTTTCAGTGTGACATCTACTTCACAGCACTGGTTCTCCTGGTGCCAGGAGCTACAGAGCAACCCAGCATAAACTCTCCCGTGTTGGGAGATGAGCTGACTGAGGTTTTGCAACCTCACTTCCCATTGTTCAAATGAAGCAGCAGTAACAGAAACAAATGTGTTCTGGATGCGTGATTTTTTTTTTTATATCTCCGGGTTCCAGAGGAAAACAACACATTCTTTGACTGGGCTGATGAAACGCACACAGATCCAGAAGTGCCTGAGAGAAAGCAACATAACGTGATAAACACACGCACGCAGAAGAAGAGAAGAGAATGCAACTTCATCCTGATAAAGTTCTCCTGAGTGTTCCTCTCCTTTCTCTCTCTCCCTTTTCTATAGTCTTTTAGTTTCACCCTCCTACATTCCCCCTGAACTCCTCCCTGACTCCCCTCTGGTCCTCCCCTGAGTCTCAAACATTTTAATTGTAGCCCACAGGCCATTTGATGCCTTACCAAATCACTGTGAAGAGATCAGCTATTGTCCATTTCCTTTCTGAGTGTGTGTGTGTTTCCAAATGATGGTTGTACTGTGGGCCAGCGCAGAGTGGACCCTCTGTATGTGTGTGTGTGGATTTAGGGAGTTAATCCTTGAATAGAGAAACCATTAGAGAGAATTAGGCAGGTTAGACTCATCCATGATCCCCCTCCCCACTCTTTCTGTCTCTCTCTCTCTGTGTGTGTGGGACAGCCATGGACGGGTGTCACACGCCAGGATCAAGACCAAAAGAAAGGGGGGGATGGAGGTACTTCAGGGATGGAGGAGGAGGGGTGTAGTAGCCAACTGCCCTAATCTTGCCAATCCACCCCTGCTGCGAAGCACACACATAGACACACGCACGAGTGAGTTCATCTTCACAATCTCTCAACAGATGGCTTTAGCAGAAAGAGCCGAGGGTAAACTTGAGCAATACCCAAACCAGACAGACACCCCCACATTAACTCCCCCTCTCAGTGTCTACAATTAATCACAGAATCCTCAGCATGCGGCCAAACACGCTCTTCCTTAATCAGCATCCAAAACTGCCACTGAACTCCAGTACAGGTGGAAACTGAGGTCATCATATGTGGGTAACTACAGCACACTCGAGCATCCGACTACACGACAGAAGTCAGATAACGGTCAGAACTGAGACAACATGTTGTCTTAGCCTGTGTCGTGTCTTGTAGTGAGAAGGTTGCCTCGTGAAGCCCCAGCAGAAACAGCACCACACCTTCTCAAGTCTAGACTGACAGTGTGTAACGGGGCTCCAACGCAATCCGCGTTGCTGCGGACGTCTTGGTTGGTTCAGAATTCTGCCTCTGCCTCCTCCAGCTCGATCACTTTCACACGTACAGATTAGTTAACATACAATAAGTTCAGGATGGTAGTCCGACGGGTCCTTTAGCTAAATAATGCAAAACCTTGTGAATGGGCTAACTGTGTTGCTATTAGCTTAGCATCAGCTTAGCACTGGAAGTAGGTGAAACATTCTAACTAGAGGGCACAAAAGCTCCTAAACAGTTCCAGCATGCACCTCCCAGGAGAACCACAGCATTTTTGTACAGTATGACCTTTTTCAACATGGTGCATGAAGCCCTTTATGACCTTTTTCTTTGTGGGTGAATGTCAGCCTCGAGAACTGGACTCTTCAAGTTTGTCTCCTTCTCTGCTCACTTTGGGAAACGTTCAGATAGCAGGCCAGCAAGGTTACAGTCCAACAACTTTGACTTATCTGGATACAATAAACACAACAAAGTTTTGCAGTGACTTCTGATAAGTTTGCAGACGTTCCGTCTTCTAATTAGCGTGTTTGTCCTTCTGTTTGTTGTTTATGTTCCAGTCTGAATGTGGAGCGGACCAGTCACACGAGTCTGTTTCACTGCTCCGTACGTCACTTTGAGCCAACAATGAGTGTCAGTCCTGGGTCGAGTGGAAGAACCCTTCTAAGAAATGAAAATAAATCAACTTTTATAAAGCACTTTAGTAAGAAAAAAACAAAAAAGGGGACCCAGAGGCTTCCCGCACTCGCTCTCAGGTAGCCATTAAAAACTTCAGGATATAAACATGTTCCAGCAATATTCCAGTAAACAGCGGAAATGTGCGATGAGTCACCGCATGCAACAGCAACTTGGAGATAACACACACACACACACACACACACACACATGTCTGATGTCACATCACCCCCTGTCCTGGCAGTTTCCATTATAACAGGCCTCTGGAGAAACTATTATACTTAAAGACTCACAGTGTGTCTGTGGTTCAACAAATCTAATTAATAGTGATTTCATTCTTCTCTGTGGTGTCTGTATCTTCCGCTCGATCGCTGTCACATTCCTACAGCTTTCTAAAAGTTCTTAAAGGAACCCGGAGGATGTTTGTTTAAAGTGAATTCAGACGGACGTGGTACTCTTTCAGAAGTTTGCTCTGCTCATCATTTTAAAGGGATTTTCAGTGTGTGTGTGGGGCATATTGTGATTTTATAGATTCTATTCTATTTATTTCATTATTCAGTTACTTTCTGTAGATTCAGAATTTTCCTCAATGATATTACAGGCTACAATATAGGCAGATATTTAAATTAGTGTAACTAAATTAAGTTATAACTCTACCTAACTTAAAGTTCCACGTCTACTCTTTCATTTATTCACCCACATCCATCCATTCACTGTCTCACCGGCTCCCTTTCACTTTCACCCATCATCAGAGATAGTTTTGTCAGGACGTTAAAAAAGTTCATCAACGCTCAGATAAACTCAGTGAAATCACTTCAGCCTCCTACGCGAGCGTGTAACGTCACCTGAGAAACGTTTCAGCCGCAACCGCGCATTTCTCTTTTCTTTTTACGCTGGACTGCAGGCACGTCTCCTCCTCCCTCCCCCACCCCTGCAGACTTGACGTCTCACCTGTTGCTGAGCCCGAGCACCGGTTCCGTCCGAGCCCGAGCACCGGTTCCGTCCGCACCCCCCCCACCCCCACCGGACTGGAGCGCTTGTGCTGCGTGCGTGGATCCACAGCGAGGTTCACTTTGTGTTTGTGCTCTTTGTCCACTCATAGACTATCTTAACCCCTCCCCTCCTAACTCCTTTTTTAATTCTTTCTTCCTTTCTCTTCCTGTTTTCCTACCTCTCCACCTCTTCTCTTCCTGTTTCTGTCCTTTTTTTTCCATCTTGCCTATAATTTCGTCCTCTCCCTGCTTTACGTCCTCTTCATGCACATCCTCATCTTCCTCCTCTTCCACCCTCTTTCCTTTAATTTGTAACAGAAAATATTTAGTTTTAGGCATTTTTTACATTTTTCCTACAGACACTAGTAAGTTGAGAAGAAATGAGGGAGACAGAGGCAACATACGGTGATCTAAGGGTGACAAATTCACCTCTAAGGGGGACATCTTCATGCAAAAGCCAACTTGTTGAGTAATAATCTAGGACGCGTTTGAAAGTTTTCCATAGTTACGGCACAGCCACATGTGATGGCGTTGTCTGACAAACGGCTCTGCAGCTCCAGCAGCCCACGTGAGAAAAGAACACACACATTAGTAATTTACTGGATGCAGATCAGCTCAGAGAGAACAAGTTTGTGACTCAAACGGGCGTGTGTGTGTGTGTGTGTGTGCTTATTTAATTGGAGGCAAACAGTCAATACACAAAGTTGACACTGTTATCTGTCACACATTATGATAATTAGTACTCACACCTGTGATATTAACTGTTCAATTAACACTTTGTACTTTCACTAATGAGATCACACTAATGTAAACACACACATTTCCTAACAGCGTGGCCAAGAGGAGGAGGAGGAGGAGGGAGTTAAAAAACACTGTTGACACATCACTCACACTCCACATCTCCTGTTTCCTAAAGCCTAAAAAGACACACAGAGACTATTTAATTGTGTTATCTAAAACCTGGTGTGAGAGAGAAGAACGTCTCTAATTTCAGTGTTGGATCACATTTCAGTCAGTCTTACAGAAACCGTGTCGCTTGAGCCTTCCTGTAGATTTATGATCTCAGAGAAGAGTGTTAAACAGTTAAAAAGCAGCATTTGAGGCCCGCACACAGATGGACACACAACACACTCCTTTGCCTAATGAAGCAGAGTGAAGTGAGCCCCTATGACCGTCGGTGGAAAGTGGGTCACTGTGACACGCTGAACAGACGGCTCAAAAAATAAGTTTGAAATGTTAAACACAAGTAGAAAATCATTCCATGCCCACTGTGTCTGTGTGTTTCCCTTCGCCGCTCGACTGTCGGAGTTTGATTGAACTGTTTCCTCGTGTAAACACTGATTAGATCAGATGTGTCGGAGTCTGCAGCAGCTCAGTGCACTCAGCTGTGAAGACTTAATTACATTATCTGTCTCCGGCAACTAGCGTTTTAATTGCTCCTCAGTTCATTAACCACAAATCAATAAATGGCTGAATGGGGGAGCAGCAGGCGACGGCGAGTGTGTGTCTGTGCCGTGTTCGCGTTCAGTCAAAACTGCATCTTCATCTGTGCTTGTGTCTGCTTTTGTTTCTGTCATTCATTATGATTTAGTTTTCTCGTGTTGTGCTCTGTAAGTGTGTCTCTTTGTGTGTAGATGTGTCTCTTTGTGTGTCTGTGCGGTTTTTCTGCGTCCATATTGAGTGACCAGTCATTAGGAGGTTAAATGGGGTCTGTTGTCCGAGTGCTCTGCTGATTAAGCTGGACTGGTCGGGGCTGGTGGGCACCTGCCATGAGCAGCCTCACCCTCATCCATCACTCACTGACCTGGCCGCAGTCTGGCCCCTGGACGCTGCAGAGGCCCTGGGGCCCTGAAGACTTTTCCACAGAAGGAGCTTACTGCCACCATCATCCCCAAGACCTGGAGCCAAACTGACTTACAGAGGCCCCTTCTCCTTTCTAACCCTGGCCCCCAGCCCTCGCTGTGACCCCTCAAAGATGACCACCACTGTAACCCCCCAAAAACCTGGACGGATGCCAGTCTTTCTGGGCTCAAGGGTTGAATCCAAAATGCTGACCAAGGCTGCAAATGTAGTTCTAGATTATAGTTTCCAGACAGTCCCCCTGTCCTCTACGCTGAAAACAACCAAAGACCTGAAGACACGAGGAACTCCTTCCAGCTCGTAGTGTGACTCTGGTGTTAAGTCATATACAGTTTGTACCTTCAGCTCATTATCTTAGCGGACACATGACGCCAACGTGTCCACCTAATCTACAACACGTTAGAAGAGGAACAACGCTAAAAAACCCTAAAGACCCAAATGGACTTTTAAATGCTCACTGCATTAACCCCCAGACCTGGAGGTGAGTTTACTCTTTAAGGGCCTTTCTTTAACCCAGGTTCACGCCTTGGTCCTAACCCTTGTATCAACCCCAAAAGCCCAACACCGCCATAACCCCCATGACCTGGGGCCACGCTGTCCCTTAGAGGCGCTTCATGGCAAAACGCTGACCACAACTGTAACCTCCGAGACCTGAGGCCAGAGACTGTTGTCTTCTTCTCCTGGAAAAGTTTTACAGAGGTTAACAAGGTTACACAATATTAATAAGATTAACATGAACACAGAGGTGTGTTTTTAGGTCTTAGTCGTCGTTGGAACCACATTTTACATTACGATGTGCTGCAGAACAGACATCATCACAGCACAGAACAAGATCTTTACATTGTTTTTTAAAGTCGTTGACAAACTGCTCACATCTCAAACACTGTGTCCAACTCTTCAGAATAATTAATACCAGGGAGGAAGGAGTCATCCTTAGATTCTCACATTTGGTGCTGATGGAGAACGTCTTGGCGTACTTGGCTGGGACCAGTGTCACATTTGGCCTCTCGCAGTTAATGAATTAATTAATGACAAATGCACCAGAACTCACCACGTCATCCACTTAAGGACCATGTGAATGAAAAAAGAACCAGCCAACTAACGTGCATGTTCACTATTGTAGTCAAACGTTTTATCGATGCGTCAAATCAATTATCTGCTATTTAAAGTGATGAACAGGTGGTGTCATAGTGGTGAGTAGTTAACTCAGTTTCAGTAAATGTAAATTAAAATAAAAGCACTAAACTGATCCAGTCTTTGAGGACAAATCTAGAACCAGACAAAACAAGCTGAAGACGCTCACCTACCCGAGACTCAACACTTTAATGTCATTTATCTTCAAGAAAAAAAAATCAATAAAAAATAATCAGTGGCCTGTGTGCTGCACCACACCCAGCTGTCAGCGACCAATCAGAATCAGATTAATAACCAGATTATTAACCACTGAGTTAAACTGTCTGTGTTCATTTTGTAATTAGGCCAAAAGACACTGGGGGGTCCCACCAGGAAAAAGCAACAAAAACTAGCAGAAATAATAATAATAATACTAGGAATGAATGATAAGTCATGAGAACAACATGTCGTGAACGGAGCTGATTAGGTGGGTTTGGGGGGGGGTAGAAAAACTGGATTACTAAATTGACTAGATGTAAGTGTTTGTCTGTGAGCTCTTGTGGGGAAGGGCTTGACTGGTTCATGCTCTATTGAGATCTGATATGAGGTCAGTTCACTGCCACACACAGACACACACATACGGACATATGCATTACACGCAATCTCTTATCTGTCGTGTTGTAACACTAACCCAGTGACCTGCTGGCCTTGAAAAAGTGAAATGGATTTACTGCTCTTCCGTTTTCAGCCGTTTCTGCTCAGATTGCCTGGATTGCTTCGTTGTCGCCGTCCCCGGCTTTTATTACAGAAAGCAGTGATTGTGTGTCTGTGTGTAGTAAAATATACAATGAGGTTATTAGCCATCATGAGGTTTTCAAGGGCAGCGTTAATGTTTACACGCAGTGTAGTATATAAAACTTAACCCTCATGCCCTCCTCAAAGAGAAATTCTATAAAATAATCAAACATTCAGATTTTTATATTGGCATTTAGGGATTTTATAGCTGTTTTTGTGCATCTGCTTTTTTGGCTACGAAGGTGACGAAGGGGTGAAAATGCCTCAACAGAGTATAAAAGACATGTAGGAGAAAAATTTGACTAAAAAGAAGAGTTTCTGCAAAAACACAGAACTCAGAATCAAATGTAACTCGAGTTCATCTCTCATTCAGTTTTCAGTAACTCCTTCAAGCTCCTTCTCAGACCCCATGTGCCTTATAGCTTCTCATGTGCAGTGTGCACCCTGTAATTTCCGACGCCCACTCTCTGCTCTTTCTTTCTCACACATTTAGTTCAGTTGCACATGTGCGTTAATAACATTTTAAGAATATTTCCCCCATTATTCTTATTTTTTCCCCGGTAAAGGCATTTCATGTGCAACAAAAAAGGATCTTCTGGATATTTTGGCAAATACACTTTTTAAGGAAAGGTATCAGCTGCCAGCAAATGTCCACTGCTAAAGTGCATTTATGGGCTGAAGCACTGTTTTGTACTTTAAGTCAGCCGCCCGGTACAATGGAGGAGAGGACACTGAGATGTCTTGGTGAAGTGTTTGGCTTTGCAGAGGCACTTATCTCATAATCAGAGCAGGAAAACAAAACCAAACTTAAAGTTTAAAGATCAGCTGACTCCCAATGTCAACATTCACCTAATGGCTTTCAGTGACAGATTTTTATGTTTGTCTGTGGTAGGGAAGAAGAAGAAAAAGAGGCCAGTAAGTGAGTGGAAAAAAACGCAGCGCAGTCTCACAGGTTTATGGTAATGCTGTTCTATATCGAGCTCAGGAGTCCAAACTGAACAAAACAACAAAACACACAACAGTTTGTGCTGCACAGACTTGGATGGTGGTGAAATAGACATCACGAACATGACACAGACACAAATGTGGAAAGTGTGAATTAAACTTCAGCGTTCGGATCAGTTATTTGCTTCGGTTTTATTAAATGACTACATCTGATTCTCAGACTGTGTCGTGTTCACACACCTGCAATAGACAGTCAGTCAAAGACAGTCAGTGTACGGTAAAATATAAACCTGCAGGTACAAGCCCGCGCGCGCACACACACACACACACACACACACACACACACACACACACGGAGCAGGCTGCGGCGCGTGGCTGCTGTTATAGAGAAAAGTTTGGCTTCTGTCCAATTTCCCTGGCAGCTTGCCAAGCTAAACACACACACACACACACACACACACACACACACACACACACACACACACAAACTATTCGCAGTTTAGCGCCATGCTCAGATAAAGGCTTCCCTCGATGTGACTGGGTGGCTGTGAGTGTGTGTCTGCCTGTGTCTGTGCGTTTCTGTGTGTGTGTGTGTGTGTGTGTGTGTGGACAGAGAGAGTGGAGGTAAAGTTTAAGTACAGTCAGACAGGAGAGAGTAAACACTGATAAGCTCCAGCTGTGTGTGTGTGTCCATGCAGCCATAATTGCCTGCCACCTCCAGCACACACACACACACACTAAAAGGACTTCCGCGGGGGGGGGGGGGGGGGGGGGGGGGG
>JAUYWH010000008.1:1938508-1949013 GCA_034779795.1 Ctenopoma multispine
CTGCCGTGCCCCCCCCCCCCCCCCCCCACCTTTCCATCAAATACATCGTCCCACACACACTTCCACCACTTTGATGAGGTGAAAGGAGTGTGTGTCCGTGTTCAGCCTGTGTGTGAGGGAGAGCCCGATCTGTTTCGTGTAAAGATCAGAAGATTCGGCTCATGGGCACGACGGAAGTCGAAGCCACACAGTTTGAAGAAAACAGAGAGAGAGAGGAGGAGGAGATTGAGGAGGAGGAGGATGAGGAGGAAGGAGCTCTGTGTTATCAGTAATGTTGAACTGACTAAAATTGCTGCTGAGCAGCTGATGCTGACTGATGACGTGACATGTGACAGCTCTACAGACAAAACCTTTAAAAACCCTAAAAACTACTTTGGTTACTTCTTTTTTTCTTTAATTACGCCGTTGGAGCCCCGGTTCATAAAGAAATGAGACATATCACACACACTTGCTCTATGCTCTAATAATTTTATATAATTTCACCTGCAACGTTACTAATTTAACTCGACTTAAATGACTCGATGAATCAAAGTCAACATGTTGCAGCACTTTCATATGATTATCTATTATCTGCTATTTTTCATCTGTAAAGTGTTACTAAGAATACTATATGTGACTATAATTAATAGTTGTTAATATGTCCGCACAGTGTTTATCCACGCTCTGTCTTTATTTCTCTAGAGGGGAATTTTGTGTGTTTCGTTTCTGTGCTAATCCTGTCTTTTACTTCCACTCCACTTTACTACTCACCTTTTCTGATCAAAGATCATTCCTCGAGACAGTTCTGAAAATGTCATTGAAGTTCTATGATTCTGTCTTTCAGACCTTCTCTTGCACAGCACATCATTCATGCTAACATGAATAACAATTATTAATCAGTTCCAAGTGATCACTCCTCATTAAAGTGGTCATTGTTGCGTCTCTATTTTACTCACCAACACTTGATGTCAGTTTAATGTGACTGAAAATTGAAATGTGTAGTGAAGCAGTCAATAGCTGCTTCCTCGCCACACTTTTTGCATAAAAAGATCAGACGACTTAAGTGCTTCATATGCAAAAACGATCTTAGTCGAGCAATTAGCAATTGGAAAACCGAAGTTAAACCAGAGTCTGAATTTTAGCAGAACTTGTCCAATTCTGAACTTTTACAGATGTCAGAGATTTTCTCTAAAGTGCTTTTGTTGTCTTGCTCTTTTAAAGACAATGTGTGACTCCCACAGCTGAGGGAGGATGAAGAGAAAACTAAGGAAAGTGGGAGTAGCAGAAAAAAATAAAGACATATTAACATATTGACGAAGGCCACAACTGATGGTTTAAATTTGGTAAACGGTCATCAGTAATTTGAAATATATGGTGCGAGGTTAAAATGAATGGCCTGACTCACACATTTGTGTCATGATGTCAGAAACTAAAAGCTGACGGCGCTCACCTCTGTTCATCGCTGCAGTTTTTCGCTGTGTTTATCTCCGTTGCTTGTGTTTTCGGGCTGAAGCTGGATGTTCGACTCCATGGCGGTCGGCCTGATGACACACAGCTCTGTCTGGCCTGTGGTTTCCTCTCAAGTGGTCAACAGACCCCTCACAGCAGAGCACACGCACACACACACACACACACACACACACACACACACAGGATGCAGGAAGAAACAGACACAGCATGCACACACATAGAAACACACACATCAAGAGATACACAGATTGATGCAAACACACAAAGGATGAAAACATGCTGCTCAGAAACAAGCTGAATCACACACACACACACACACACACACACACATGCACACAAACACACAAACAGCTGTTTCCAACATGCTGAGGCGGTCTGGAAACCACTTCCTCTCAGCGGCTCAAACACATTTTATTCATTTACTGTTCGCTCAAACAGGCAGGCAGAGCACTTTCACTGCACACGCACGCTCCGGCTGTGTGTGTGTGTGTGTGTGTGTGTGCATGAGAGAGAGTGAACAAGAAAGAGACGCACAGAGAGAGAGAGAGAGAGATGTGTTTTTGCATGTTTGGACGAGTGTGTTTTCAAGAGAAACAAAGTTAATCTGCACACTGTACATTTTTATGATGTGTTTGTGCGTCTCCCTGTGTGTGTGTATATATATATATATATGAGACAGCGTGTGTGTGTCAGAGCTATAATAGCTTGTCTGATATTAATGTGAAAATGTGTTAAGTGAGTATAAAATTTATATCTCCAGGCTGCCGTGCAGCAGCGAGCGTAGTCACTCCAAACACACACATGCAACAAAGATACACACTAGACACACTCCTTCATGTCATGGCTGGTGGCCAGACTGTGCTTGACTATGATTGGCCAGTCCTCTGTAAATATTTAGAGGAAGCGGAAGGGTCCACGGTCCAGTCTGTCGCCACGGGAGACGGATCGCCTCTCATTCCTCAGCCCTTCCCCAAACACACACACACACACACACACACACACACACAGCAATCTCCGGTCTCTGGGACCAATAGATGTGGACACCAGGTTGAACGGATCAATCACGCACACACACACACACGCACACACAGACACTGCATTGTAGATATTGGACAAGGTGTTGATATGCCCGCCCTGCGCCACTCACACCCCCACTCCCTCAACCTCTGGACGACCTTTCACCTCACCTCTCAGCTACTCTGGCCAATCAGAGGTCACTCCTCTCTCCCTCGCTCGGCCCTGTCCAGACACACGAGAGCCAGTTCTTTAATTCTAAATACAAACACTCACGTGCTGATCTGTGCGCAGCGTGTTTACCCACCGCTGGATGAATTTATGTTACACAGAAAGACACATTCAGGAAGAATCACTGTGTTTTCTGTGAAGTTTTACAGCAGCAGACAGGATGGAAACAGTAGATGATGTCACAAACTGACTCAAAATAAAATAAAATAGGATCAAGTCAGTTTTTTTACCAGTGATGTGCTGTCACAGCTTCAGTAAAATCTGTGCGTGTAGTAAAATATCACTAAAGCAAACAAAATAAAACGCTGCCCTCTTTTTCCCAAAAAGGAAAAGATACTAGCGCTGGAAAGAACCCTTTCCCTCATGTGGAGTCATCATTACAGTCTGGATTCTGTGAATGCTGGCCTTTAACTTTTTTCTCATTCAGGAACTGAAACACGTATCAGAGTGAAAAGCAAAGTAATTAGAGAAGAGAATATAAATGAGGTAACACACACATACACAGGAACTCAGCCATGTCCAGGCCATTACCTCTCTACAGAGCGGGGTGTCTCTCGCTCTTCTGTCAACTATCCATACATCTTCAGACACGCACACACACACACACACACACACACACTGGTGCATTACTGCTTCATCATGGTGACCCCACATCAACCCCACAACGTCAGCTCTGACCCCAGTCTACCCTTCCTCAGCGCCATCCCTCTTTCCCCCTCCTCCATTCATTCCCTTTCCTTCTTCCTTCCTTTCCTCATCCCTCTTTCCCATGCTTCCTTCTCCTCCCCTTCGTCACTTCAATATTCTCTTGTTCCCGTCTGTCTTCCCTCTCTCTGTATGAAAGAGCCACTGTGCGGCCACACGGAGAAGCAGAAGAGAAAGATGGAGGTGGTAAAGGAAGAGAGATTTTTTTTAAAGTTGAATAAGTGAAGAAAGAAAGACGTAAAAAGGAGAATCTGCAAATAAAGACAGCAAATAAAACAGTCTGCACTTTTTCTTGAGCTCCAAATCCCAGGATGTATTGTTTTTAACCCAAACCCCAAAGAAAAGAAATGATTTAACTGATCTTAAATATGTGAAGTAATCGCTATATAACATATAGCATCGATTTGAGCTGTTAAATTCTTCTGAATGTAAATAAAAATGATTTCATTCAGTCAGAGCCACCTACAGTAGGTGAATGCCTTTAATAACATTATGTCTTTACATTTTTACACCGTCGCCACCGTCATCCTGCTGCGCTGTACGAGCAGGGACGTTAAACCTGTTTGTCTGCATCTCGCGGAGTTTTGATGGCACTTTTACGAGCTTGTTGGGGCATTCCTGACCGCTGTTCACTGAGTTTAACACACTGCTAATTAGAGACGCAGAAAAAGGACAGAGAGAAGGAGATGGAGAGAATGAAAGGAGGTGGAGGAAGGGAAGAGTGTTTGTGAGTAAAAGGCCCGGGAAGAGTGAGTGTAATAGCTCCTATTAGTGCATACCTTCAAAGAGCAACATGTTTTATAGACTCACAGAACATCATAAGTACAGAGCAGAAGAGAAAGGAGGCAAACGAGATTCAAAGCTGTTTTTCAGCTCTCGTCTCTGTGATTTTCTTAAATGAAAAGACAAAACGAGAGCAGTCATTTCAATATTCTTATTCTTAAGGCCTATTCAGGCTCTTGGTGTACGATCGTCCATCAAGGTCAACACGAGGGCAAAACATTGTCTGTACTGCGAGTGCTTTTCTTCAAACTACGTCCTCATTTCATGCATCACAGGTATGCGCTCTTTATTTGAACACCGGCAGCGCTCTCGTTAAGTGGTTGCACATACTGTTTTATTCCGTTTTTAATGTCGTTCAGACAAATACATGCCTGAGTGATGTCTCAGGGCAAGCAAAGGCCACGAACAAGGCTTAAACAGGGACTGGAACTTGTGACTTGTTTGCTGTTTAGAGTTGAATAGGGGTGAATGGACCTATGAAAACATGGCTCTGTAACATAATGGGGAGAAGGAAAAATGGGTGAGAAGACAGGATATAATGGATAAAAGAACTGAGAGCACAAGAGGGGCAGAGTTTGTTTGCTGGGTTATCTGTCACAATGTGCAAACACAAAAGTGCAACTGCTGTTGTTCCTGGACCCTCACACAAACTCATCTATAATGTTTAAGCACACGCTCTCAAAGGTTAAAGGACCAAGAAGAATCAGCAGATTCACCGATAATCACTGAGGAATCCTGCCATGAAATGTGTTCAGCTCACCGACTGGGCTGCACACGGTGAAGAAGTGTTATGTTAGGCTTCCTTCTTAAGAAAAACTCAATGGGTCAACTGAAAGAAGGTGGAAAACAAAAACCAGGTAGACTTATGAGGTGTCAATAACCACACAAAGTGGGAAACGAGTGCACGAAATACATACGTGAGCCGACTATTACTGTGTGTAAAAGTTTGCTTTGGCTTTTTCTGCAAACTGAATCGGTTGCGATGATATAAAAAAAAACATTACCCATCGATATCAGTCCTTTTCTCCCCCCGCTGAAAGGGGATTGAACCCTTAACCTGTTTCCCAAGACTTTTAGTTACTCAATAGCTCACACCATCACTTATCAAACACCTTCCTGAGGATACCTATCAACACCAGTAGCGTGCTAACACTAACTACTTCCCCTCTGCCTTTCTCTTCCTCCTGCCCTATCATCAGGTGACTTCTCACCCCACCCCCACCCTTCATCTCTCCACTCCATTTTCAAGAAGACAGTCCTTATCTGACCTTTGACCCGTGAGGAGCAGAGATAGAAGAGACAGTGCGTGCTCTCTCACTTTAAAAACAACAAATTACCTCTTAGTAGCTCTGCAGCCTCAGGTGATAGCTCCCACTATTCATTCACCGCTGTGTTGGTGTGTTAGTTGGATTTGTGTCTGTGTTTCAGGTCTGCAGGGTTTGATTTTCTAGTGAATTCTGGTCATTAACTTGAGTTAATCTACCACACAAACCAAACTGATCTCTGTCTAATGACTCAGTTTGTCTTAGTGATGCTGCTCTGTAACCCACTGCATTGAGCCTTCCAACCTGATTCCAAACTAATTATTTATTGGATGGGAAACTGGATTTCAT
Organism: Ctenopoma multispine; assembly: GCA_034779795.1. Classification (NCBI taxonomy): domain Eukaryota; kingdom Metazoa; phylum Chordata; class Actinopteri; order Anabantiformes; family Anabantidae; genus Ctenopoma; species Ctenopoma multispine. Next base: position 1,944,304 of record JAUYWH010000008.1, read on the forward strand.
ATCCAGTGTTGTATGTTACTGCATTTCTGACTAGTTGAAGAACTCACACGCTGCAGGTCGTGGGATAGTTCAGCAGAACTGCCTCCTCACACCAGCAGATTTTCACTTTTGTTAGAAAAGATTTTATGAGTCATTACGAGGCTAAATGACTTGTTAAGGCAGATATTCTCTGTGGCATGGTTTCTTAACCAGAGAGGAGGGGTGTGTGCGTGTGTGTGTGTGTGTGTGTGTGTGTGTGTGTGAAGGGTGTATTTTGTTATGGTCTGAACTGACTGAGCTTTTAGTGTTAAGCAACGCTAGAGGTTAAAAGGGTGGAGAGAGAAAGAAAGAGATCGGCAGTAACAGGCCAGGAGTGTGTGTGTGTGTGTGTGTGTGTGTGTGATCCTCTGTAATTTGTCCAGGCCTTGCATTGAGCCTGTAATTACCTTCTTGGCAGGCACACACACACACACACACACACACACACACACACACACACACACTGAAATGCATACAGTGCAGCACAGCCTCACAATAGTCGGTGTGCAAAACACAAATAGCTTACCACATACTACACAAAGCAAAAGTGACACACACATATATACACAGGTAACCAAGTATCTATTTTCCCTGTGTGAAGAGAACCGCACCTATTGTGACACACACAGACTGTCATGCTGGTGAATAATTGCTGTAGTGGACATACTGACACAGCGGACTCACTGTCTTCTAGCTGGTTAAAATTTAGTGAGCCAGCCAATCACATGATCCGAAACACACAGTGGAAGACGAAGACCGGCGGAGTTTCAACAGTTGATGAAGTGCGAGAGTGAGAGCGAGAAAGAGTTGGAGAAGATTAAAAAACCAGGAAAGTTAATTCAAATAAGACAGAAGGAAACAAACGAAATACGTGTTAGTCACTGCTCTCTGATTCTTCCGAAAGTGCTCTTTTTAACAGACAGGTGTGTTAGACTGGCTCCAGACACACACAAACACACAGACACATTCCTATTTTATGACATCGACCGCGTAGTTTAGTTCCACGAGCACAGCCACTGATTAAATTCTCAACACTGTTTATTATTACGCTGAGTCAAAATGATTCTTTTCATTTATTTAGAGAAATACAGAAAAAATGTGTTTTCCAAAAAGAGCTGGATGAGTTACAGTTGTGGACAGAAGATGCTACCTCAGGGTAGTGTCAGCTATTGAACAAATGTTTGTCTCCCCTACAGCCAACATGAATCACACATGTTGAAACCTTTTCCTTTAAGCCTGTTGATGAAGACACAAATGTATAAAATGGGATCAGTTGCTGTGTACAAACATTTCCGGATGAAAATCTTGGACTTGGTGTGAATGGATCTTGTTTGGTCATCTTGTATATGTGGACGAATCCGCAGCTGAAAATAGTCCCAAACAACTGCATCACCAAACTAACAAATTGTTGGTTTTGATCTTTCTCATCTGATTTGTTGACAATAAGAAAAACACTGATGCACGGGAGGATTGCACAACCTCCAAACCTCTGAGTCCATCATCTCGCTTTACTTATATAATGATCCAGCTCTCTCTATCAACACCGAGTTTAAACCCACAGGAAGCCTCACATACAGCAAATACTTACAAACACACACACAGAAAATTACATACACACAGACAGAACTTCATGCCACTGTACAAACGGGTGCATGCAGCGGCATGCACATAAACACGTTTACATGTCAACATGCAATCACAGCTCGGCGTGTGACACACACACGATTGAATTATCAATGCAGGGAACACACACTTTTGACAAAGGAAGCCAGAGTCATGCTACCAATTGAACGACGCTGACAAGTCATTAGCTCATCGACAAACAAACACACACTATAGACACTCTCAGCAGTCAGTGCCTGGAGATATGGAAGCTGCAAATGCCTCAGTTGAGGCCCAAGCAATCAATCACTGATAAAACGCACCAGCTTTATGGTCTTGGAACAAGTTGAGCAATGTTTACTCACACACACACACACACACACACACACACACACACACACACACACACACACACACACACACACACACACACACATACATAGAGAGTTTGTGAAATAGAAAGTATTGAGGCCAAGGGCTGGGCCTGCACCACCCAGATAAAATATGTCACCAGGTCACTGTGAGCCACCACATACACTGCTAACAATGGAACAAACAACAGAATCATGGTTTCAGTCTCATAAACCCTTCTTTCTAGCCCCCGACAGCCTGTGTTGAGCAAACCTTGCAACCCATAACCTCTCTCTTCAAGAAGAAACATGCATTGGTCTGGCTACTGGAACCTTCTAAAGGCTTCGAATAATTGTCGTCTGTGTTATCAGTTCAAATTTCTGTATGTGCTGATCCAAAATAAGCCCAGAATACATGGTTAGACTTGATGAACAATGTGGTTGACGCAGAAAAACGATCAGAATGAGCACCGCTTTTCATGCTCTGCACAGAAATAGCAACTATTGTCTGGGACACACTGAGCCAAGGATTGAGATCTGGGTCAGGCGGCAGGAGTGAGTCTGAGTAGAATTAATATTCATTGTTTACTTTATTAAACAACTTTACAACTTTATTAAAGCCATGTTGACTTGTTACCACTGGTTTCCTTTTCAGAGCCACCAACCAAGCAGTGATCACACTGCTAATGTCCTATCCACCCCTCACCACATACACCAAAACGACCCACACACAGTGACCAAAGGAACCCACCAGCACTGCAATAACAAGGTAACAAGACACCAGCACAGACGGAGTCACGGGGGAAGATGAGCAGAGGCGGGTTCAAACAGCTGAGGATACAAATTGATTTCAATTGACGGTTTTGTGCGCGCGCACACACACACACATGCCGACACACCCTGCCCCTCACCCCACATGCACACAGGTAATGAATGGAGTGACACACAGTAGAAATGACAGAGTTGTTTGGAGTCAGAGTGTCTGGCTCCATATTTAAACTCCACTCTGTCACCGTGTGTTTGTGTTTCCGTATCAGCCTCTCAGGTTTATTGCTCTGTTATTTATCAGGTGTAAGGAGCTCAACCGGCTTCACATACTAAGATGTGTTCACTGTTCCTCATAGAACCTTTAAACTCTGGGGTTTCAGTGGCACTGTGCTCAGAGTTTTTTCAGCGTACTGCAAACAAGTGCGACTGAAACTCACATTGAAACTGGGTGGATCATGACGGAGTTGGAGCTGTGTACAGCTGCACTACGGGGAAACGCTCTGTGTTCATACTATGAGTGCTAGTGAAGCTGTAGTTCTGTTTGTGTGTTGTGTTGAGCTCGTCTGTTTGTATACTGTGATTTGTCTTTTTTATTGTCCCAGTAGTGCTTGACCTTTCGCTCATTTCCGTGTTTTCAGGCTGAAAACATAGTTTAGTACGTGAAACATGTTTAACATAGTAAAACCCTGAGTGACCTTTATGTTACATCCATGTCCTAATGGTAAGTTTTCTCTAAGCAGGTGTTAACAGACGTTAACACATTGACTTCAGTAGAAACAGGATAAAAACATGAGTAAGTGATACTTACAGTACAGGAAGAACAACGTCATCCTTGTCCTGTCATTCTTCTAGGACAATTAAGAGAAACTGATCCAGGATGTATTTAGGATTATTTTTTTTATCAAACCGTATCAAACAGTCCGGTTGCAGAAAATGACCAACACTCAGCCTCCAAACAGTTTCCGTTAACTCACTGGCTGATTGCTCAGTCATCGTGTGGATTTAATGTCTACTTTGACTGTTGGTTTTGTGATTTTTTATGGTTAGAATAGTGAAACACAATTGTGCTCTAAACGTCACTCACAGAGATAAAGATTGGTAACAATATCTCCTCCACAGGTGAAAACATTTAACGGGTTAGGTGCTGAAAGTGAATCTGAGCTGGTGAACTATAGTTACTGCATGTCAACACTGTCTTCTAAAAGCTAAATGATCACAAATATGTTTGTTCCTGTCCGATCTTGCAATACAGCATCCAGGGTCTGGGTCGAGGCGCTCACAGCACCTGGTCAAGGTTAGAGAAAGATTAGGGCCAGACACGAGATGAGCAGAGATGTTTAGTGACAGCTCATTACTGGTTTAACGCTGTGTGAGACAGGTACATGTAAAGATATGAATAAATACATAGAGAACATGCACTTTCTGCATATATATTTATGCATATATATTTATGTTCAGGTGTCAGAGCTGGTCTAGTGAGGATTAGTGTGTGTCACAGTGAGAGTGACAAAGAGGTGCGAGTCTTTTAATTACACAACTGACATATGTAGGAATGTAGGGAGTGGGGTGTGTGTGTGTGTTTGTGTCGGCCCCGACCTGGCCCTGACCTTGTGCCTTAGTATATGTATGTACGTATGAATGCTTTTAACCCTCTTTGTCGGTGTGCGTGTGTGTGTGTGAAATGTGAGGCGTCCCAGAAATCCCAGGCGGCCGCCCGTTAGCTAGCTCACCTGTCGCACGGCACAAAGCCCAAAGCAAGCGTGATGGCAGCTGACGGGGTCAAAGTGTGGGACTATCAGCTATTGTTGTTATTTCTCCTTTTTTCACCCCACCTTGTGTTCAGTAACTCTAGTCTTTTTATAGCTGCTCCTTTACCACACACACACACACACACGCACACACACACACACACACACGCACGCACACACACACACACACACACACACACACACACACACACACACACACACAC